>CM055266.1:12759586-12872143 GCA_029237695.1 Conchocele bisecta | reverse complement strand
ACAATAATTGAAATTACATTTCTATTTGCAAAATAAAACCATCATAAATGTGAACCCGCAACGCAACTGTTCCAAATATGTATAATAGGGTGTATTATAGATAAATTTAGTTAATATATTATGATTAAAAGTGGCATAACAGTAAATACGGTGTTACAAAGCCATGTGATAAAATAAATAATGGTTAAATATGGTCAATCGAAGTTAGTATTTGAAAATGTACAATGTTAGCAGGAGTTGCATGTTGTATTGTCAACATTACGGTGAGTAGTATTGTAAATTAGCATACTGTATATCATGTGGTTAGGATTTAATAAGGTTTTAAATGCTGGAAAAATCACGTTACTAACTCATATCATAGATTATATGTTACAATAATATAATGTCAAAATATTATAAACTTCACTTCTGTTGCTTCTGTGATCATGGTAAAGGTCAGAAATTCCGATGTAAAGGAGTGACATTTCTCACATAACATAGCCAATTTGAAATATCGTACAATATCACAATATATGGCAATATTATGTTGAAAACAATAACAGATAATTATGTATACGGTTTTGTCCTTGGGAGACAAAAATGGCGTGTTAACGTTGTATACGTGCACGAACCCTGCACGCCCACGTAAGAAGATATTACCATTAGTATGCAGGTGTAGTGAAAAGTTTTTAATGTACCATGATCACACTGAATCAGTTACAAAATCACCGAAGTTAGAAAAATAAAAAAAAAAAACCGATTACATTGTAAATAATACAATTACATTGTAAATAATCCAAACAGGTGCAAAACTATATGTTTCTAATGTTAAGATAAATGAAAAGCATTAGGATTATGTCAGCGGTCAAATTTAGGGAATCTCCATCAAAATAGTTTTGTAATTATAATCCTAGGGATGTATCTAGTACCATAGGTAGTGATACGTATAAGAGGACGACTAGCACTCAGGTTAGTTATCAGTTAAAATTAGGGATAAGCCCTAGAGTATGAAAACCGCTAGGGTTAGGTTAACATTCAAAATTAGGGTTAGGTCAGCAGTCAAAATTAGGGGCTCTAGTCAAAAATTGCTGAGTAATAATAATAATCCTAGGGATGTGTCTAGTAATATAGGTAGTGTCTAGTAATATAGGTAGGGATAGGTTTAACATTTAAAAATATGGATAAGCCTAAGGGGATGGAAAGCGTTAGGGTAAGGTTAGCAGTCAAAATTAGGGAATCTCTATCAAAGTAGTTAAGTAATGATAATAATAATCCTAGGGATGTGTCAAGTACCACAGGTAGTGATAATCCTAAGAGGACGACAGCTAACTCAGGTTAGTTAGCAGTCAAAATTAGGGATAAGCCTTAGAGTATGAAAAGTGCTAGGGTTAGGTTAACATTCAAAATTGTGATTAGGTCTGCATTCAAAAACAGGGATCTTGTCAAAATTTGTTGAGTAAATAATAATAATCCTAGGGATGTGTCTAGTAATATAGGTAGGGGTTAGGTCAATATTTAAAAATAAGGATAAGCCTTAGGGGATTGAAAGCATTAGGGTACGGCTATCATATCAAATTAGGGTATCTTGTCCAAAAAATGTTAAGTAATAGTAATAATTGTAGGGAATGTGTCTAGTAATAAAGGTATAGTTAGGACTTAGGGGTGTGAGTAGTACTAGGGTTTAATGTCAACAGTCAAAAGTAGGAGATGAATAGCATAAGGGTTAGCTCAATATGGAAAACAGAATAATTAAACTAACTCACACTGTATATTGAATACTGAATAAATAAACAAACCATACTGCATAATTTGCACCTATTTAGCATCTATCGTGTATACACAACAATATAACATGGCTAAAAACATGTATAACAATGCATACAATAGTTCAAATTTCAAGTTTACAATATCACCACCCCTGATGTTATAATAAAAAAAATAATAATAATATTTATTTTTTTTAAAAATATTTTAATTAATTTTTTTTACAAAATGTTTTATTTTTTATTTTTACAACCATATTAATTATTATAAAAAATATATCCCGATTAATTTAGAAAAGAGGAATGTGTTGTCTGATTCCTGCATCAAAAAATAATAAGATAAACCAATGCAGATCCAGCTGAGATAGTACTTAGTGAGCCGGCTCATCAGGATCTACACTGTAAACATAAAATTATACACAATTATACACAAAGTGGTGACATTGTAATTATAATCCTAGGGATGTATCTAGTACCATAGGTAGTGTGATACACATAGGTAGTGTGATACACATAGGTAGTGTGATACACATAAACGGATGACTAGCACTCAGGTTAGTTATCATTTAAAATTAGGGATAAGCCTTAGAGTATGAAAACTGCTATGGTTAGGTTAACATTCAAAATTAAGGTTAGGTCAGCAGTCAAAATTAGCGGATCTTGTCAAAAATTGCTAAGTAATAATAATAATGCTAGGGATGTGTCTAGTAATATAGGTAGTGTCTAGTAATATAGGTAGTGTCTAGTAATATAGGTAGGGTTAGGTTTAACAAAAAATATGGATAAGCCTTAGGGGATGGAAAGCGTTGTTAGGTAAGGTTAGCAGTCAAAATTAGGGAATCTCTATCAAAGTAGTTTAGTAATAATAATAATAATCCTAGGGGTGTGTAAAGTACCACAGGTAGTGATAATCTAAGGGATAAACCTTAGAGTATGAAAAGTGCTGCTAGGGTTAGGTTAACATTCAACATTGGGAATTCGGCCAGTATTCACCGAAATGTATGACGCATTCGCATGAATACTTCACACGTGTGATATATTCGTTTCTGTGACATATAAGGTTCAACAACATCAATTACAGTGAAACCCGTCTAAACGAAACACTGGCGTGCCGGGGTGTCCGGTTTAAAGAGACTACTGTACTATGTGTCTGGTGAAAGGAAAGCACTGCGGTTGTCCGGTGAGCGTAATCCGCGATCCTCGACTGGAGCAGTCGGTGACGTCATATGAGACAAGCCATGTGATTTTGTACCAACGAAGATGTGCTGTCATGAAACATATTGACAGAAATGTAAATGACGTAAAACATTAAGGAAATGAGTGAGTTTTCTCCAGGTTCTCTGGTTTCCTCACACATCCAGGACCACTCTTACGCATCCATCTGTGGCAACGAACACACTCTCGTAGCCGGTGTAAAACAAACAAAGTTGGAAGGCAACACAACACCATGGACACACTAACGCACATGTACACTACTGTCAGCGTGCGCTAATCTTGCCATTAGTTTCTTTATTTCAAAATACTTTCATAGTTTTGCTCGAAATTAAGCAATTTGATTGCTGAGCCTGAGCTGTGCTACAGCGCAGGCTCAGACAATCAATTGCTTGGTCGCAAGTTGACACTGTCACGGTGATAATCTGGGCAAGATTGACATACTGTGTTTTCCACTTTTTTCTGCCGACGAACGTTTGTCTATTAAACACATTAAATCTAAAAAATATAACAATTGTTCACAATAAAATCAATATTTGATGGAATTTTATGAAATAAAAAAATAGGGAGGGTGACTTTTTTGTTATTAATGAAAAAGTACTTAAATATTTTTAAGATTGAATGTGTTTAATTGCCCAAAGTTCGTTGGCAGCAAAACGTGGAACAGACAGTAAGTGTTTTTCGTGTACATTCGCTACATCCCATACCATATCCAAAACGGGATTACTGAAACAAAATGCAAACCACGTGTCATTTTCATGTAACAGTTTATTTGCGGAATTGTGTGATGTGATACATTGACTATAATGTGTCCGACAACGTCTCTCAAACCGTGGATGCGAACAAAATAACACTACACATGATCAGCTAAACTATTGGTGGCATTTCAAAATATAAATGCTAAAAAGCAACCAAAGTAATCACACAAAGGATAAACATATAAACAAGTCAACAGCTCCGTTAACTTCCTGAGTTAGAGATCAGCGGGTGTAATCACAGGTACGTGTAACGTGTCTTGGATGGTTAAGTATAAGTTAGATCACGGTTCGTCCGCATGTACGAGGAGATAATCCGCGAGCTATGACTATTACTTCTGTTATCATGGCCAGTCAGTATATGACATATATGCCGGCGGCGGGTAAATTGTATTCTGTTACTCAACAGACTTGTTAAACTATTATTTGTGTGCATAAACCATAGGCTCTAGGAAGTTGTGGTGGGAAAACTTACAGAAAGTCAGATTTGGTAGAGAGCCGCCTCTGTTACGGGACGCCTCTGCACTTAATCGGACTTTCAATAAGTTTGCCCAGCAAAATTACGTACCCTGTGGCATCAACGACGTTAAATTGACTGGCAACCACCGTGAATCCTGATCAAGACTGCGCGGATGTATGCGCAGTCTGATCTGGGATTCCGCTGTTCCCACACGTCGTAAGGTCTATTTTGTTACGTGGCAGCTCACATGTAATATGTAATATATTCAAAACAGTACGTGCGCTTTTTACCGAAAATCTATGATTTTGCTAGTAGTAAACCGGATCGATATTATATCCAAATAAAGTCAGAAGGGAATGCAATATTGTAACTATCCTAAACTAAAGGTGTATGATCGCGTGGTACTAAAAACAACAACAAGTACTGAAACTTCCAGAATCCATCTGATTCAAAGTACGTATTCTTTTATATTGTCCTTATTACGTAACGGATTTTGATGAAATATGGAGCATCAAACGCGTCTTGTGAAGCTGCATTTGGTGGTCTCTGTATTTTCGCCCAAACTTCTGTCGTTTTTACGAAGAATAGATTCTTCGAAAAAACGACATAAGTCTGTGCCGAACTCCATTGACCACCAAATGCAGCTCTTGAAGACGCGTTTGCAGCGCCATATTTCATCAAAATCCGTTGAATATTCATTACGCAAACACGTCTTATTTGGAATTAATAAATCACTGAACTACTTTCGGCAAGGGAGATAATCAATATCACGCGAACTATTTTCATACGAGCCAAGCGGATTGTTCTGTTTATGATTAGGATATATAGTTTTAAGCTATCTCCTGTGATATATAATGATACATTACTTTGTTATGTTATGGGTAATAATACATGTTGTTTCAATAGCGTATCTCTGTAACGATATTGTTGTTGATGGAGTTGCAAATAATTTAATAATTATTACGTTCAAATGGTGGCGTAATACTGATAGCACTTCTGTATAACAGTGATTGTCATAAATGGCGCAACAGTCGTGAGGTTAAGGTCGCCGATTTCAATGATTTAATTACCGATTCCCGAAAGGGTCGGGGGTTCAAACCTCGACGTGGTATAAAAAGAAATTCTCCATATATATTATTTTTGTGATTTTAATATTTTTTAATATTTTCACAATTTTATGATTTTAATAAAAATACCTATAAATTGATAGAAACTTACCAACAATTAAAGTGTCTGTCTTTAAGTAATATATACACAGACAGTTTGTTACTGATGTTTTAAGTTTAAGTAATATATACACAGACAGTTTGTTACTGTTTTTTTAAGTTTGAGGTACTGTCTATACTGTCTATACCATATAATGTTTTACTGTCCCAAAATCTTTTTTTTTTGGCTGTCACAATTAATTAATTTTCGGACAGCAAACATTTTTTTATGAATTTGAAATAATTATTGTCCTCACAACACTGTTCGAACTGCGCCTGTGGCTACCACGATCAGAATTCACTGGCCGCAAACACAGTAGCCATCGGCGTCTATTTATTAAATTATTATTTTGTATTTAATTTGAATTCCGCGTGAACGCTGCATTTTCTGTCAACACCATTTACAGAAAATATTGGTGATTTTCTAAACGAATATCGGAGAAATGCGGCTATATATTTTGTAAATTTTCAACACCATTTACGGAAAAAAGATTACTGATTTATTAAAACAATATCGGCACAACTAAATACGGGTGATAGAATTTTTGTCAACTTTTCAACACCATTTCCGGAAAATATTACTGATTTTCTAAAAACAATATCGGCGAAGGTGTACTGAACTACTCTTTATTTTAAATAACCAGCCGTCTAATAAATCTGTGTATAATCGAGAGTATATCGTTAATTGTCATGTTGTCTCCGACAGTGAGGTGTTGCGGCACACATCAAAACGACAAGTCAATTTCAAAACATTGCCTAAGGGTCACAGCTGTGTGGTGTCATCAGATCAACACCTCGTCACACACAACTACGCATTATCGATTTTTTCCCCACACAAAGCGACGTGTATTTACAACTAGATCTGTGTAATGTGTCGGGTGTAGCCAAAGACCATACATAAATTCGTAATTAGTCACAGATATAGCCTTAAAATATAATCGATTTCCTTAAATTATGTCCGCATGTTGACAGATATTTCAGAGCAGACGTCATCGTAATTTGCCGTTATTTATTTCCAAAATTAACCATATATTCTGTAAATGGCGTTGAAAGTTGACAATAAATTAAGACCAGATCAGTACGTCAAATCGCTATCGACGACAACTGACGATCCGATGAGAGAGTAATACCGTTTAAGCGTATCCAATGTTAAATATACATCGTTATTTTTTTATGACTTTCGTAGTTTTTACCGACAAATTCAAACCGTTTCCAATTATTGGGGAACATAATATCATGATTAGCACATCGTTCCACTAAGCGGGGGCTACTCAGGAAATGGGATCACACGGTCTATTGTTTACACTGGATTAATGGCGGCCTCCATGAGGTCTCAGGTAAATCTTATTTTTCAATAATACGACTGTGGTTTCTTCCTTTTAATGATAACAATGTTCCAGCCGTTAACACTTATTTAGCAACATTACTTAATATGTAGTTAGTCTGAACATTCTGCAGAGAAATCTGAATTGGACGGAATCGAGCGTTGTTTAAACTTAGTCCGGTTCATATTCACAGGTCAAAATACGAACTGAAAATGGCGCTTTGTGTGACAGAAATCCGTACGCGGACGAATAAAAAATATTTTGTTATAAATATCACATACAGCGAAACAGCGGTAGCATCTACTGTTTTAATAATATGCATACATATTGTAATTAATGTTTAATAGTGATATCTTATGAATAATATACGATACTATGGTTTATACTCCAGCACTATGTGTTTAGGCTGTGTGATTTGCCTCAATATAAACTGGATTAATTAATACTTATATTCATGCGCTTCATGACAACATCATTACATTTAAAATATACAAATATCACTTAAAGGGGTACCGATATGATACATTTTAATAATATAAATATTGAAAATACACATTACAATCGCTTACAACATAAGTTATTGATTGAAAATAGTCACTGCATCGTGACCTATTTGACCGCATTACCTATTGCGCCAACCTCATCAAACCCGCTGTTTACATAGGTAACCGGGGATTTGGTGAGGTAGGCTCGCTAATACAATGTTTGCGTAATGTATAATTATTAATTAATTTCCGTTTTTGAGAAAAGTATATTTGCTATTATATAGCACTACAAAAATAATGAGAAAATAAATAGAGCCAATTTTGAATATACACCCAATTGAAGGAATACAACCTCTCTTTATAATTATTAATTAATTTTCGTTTTTGAGAAAAGTATATTTGCTATTATATAGCACTACAAAAACGATGTCTGTCACAAAAAATATGAGGCTGACAAAACGAAAGACAATTATCTCACACCTACTGATTAGTGAGAAAGAGTCTAAACCCAAGCCCACTAAACCCAAGCCCACCAAACCGAGCTCACAACTCAAAACCCCAAAAACCAAACCAAAATCGCTCCTGACAAAGCGAAAGACAATTATCTCACACCTACCGATTAGTGAGATAGAGTCTAACCCCAAGCACACCAAACCAAAAACCCTCCCCACCAAACCAAAAGTGCGAAAGTGCGACAATTAAAGCCCCTATACGGCTCAAGTTGCCGAACATAAATCCAACAGGTTTCTATTTACACACACTTCGAAACTGTTTGTATTCATTTTGATACAAAAATGAGTTTGTAGTCGATGAAAATATAAATATTTGTTATAAACAAACAGCAGGTGCGTGTTTCAAAGCCCGATCGATTTTCCGATAAACGCTCGGGTCAACTCCTCAACCAGATTCACGGCCGATGAATTCTGATAGCCGGAGTTTATCGACTCGCTTCCGAGCCGAAGCCGTTGGGTTACGGAAATGAAATTGTCAATATTGACATTTTGCACTGAGTGGTACACAAAACAAGTATTTAGTGTCTTCACATTGCGATTAAGATGTAAATCTCAAGACATCAGACGTATCTATTAGGCAGTATATGTTAGTTTTGTGTACTAAATCAGTTGCCAAACATGTTTTTGTGTTTGAAAAATTTGGAAAATTGTAATACTGAGCCGTTCAGGGCCTTTAAGGACGGAAGCAACCAGATTAGGAATATCATTTCCCGCCCAGGCTAGGGAGAAAGGTCTAACGAAGTTGCTGAACGAAGCGAAAAACGAAGAATTTATGAAACGGTTTTCCCGAGCGTACAAGCGGGGGGCCTTCAACAACCCAATGAGTCCGAGTTCACAACTTAAAAAGGCAGAAACCCTAGCCGCGGAGGGTGTTGTAAGCCTTAAAGTCAAATCGGGAGTCCGCCACGAAAAAAAGAAAACCCAAAACCACACTGTTACGACGGATAATATCCGAAGGAGATGATCTGCTAGAGGATTTCACTCACACCAAGGAGATAACGGTTAAAGGTAGGCGCGTAGTTACGATAAAGATAAAACGCGGGACACAACACAATATAACAGAAAGATTAATGGAGGCCGTCGAGCCTGTGTTAACAGGTAGTTTCTATTTGAGACACTCATTTTCATACAAACTATCACACATGGAACACACAGATAAGAAGGGAAAACCTAAAACGATCATATTTATCAAAAACCTATATGTAGTATGAGGAGGTGGGAGAGTGGATAGAAGAGCAAGAGGAAACAATGCTAAATATGGATAAAATTGAGACACCCAACACAAAATGGACATTTATCAAGTGGGTAGGGGTAGAGCTTAAAATAATTATTTCATCTACCGTGGAAGATGGGGGGATGAGTTCCTCAGAAATTGCGGGAGGTCCCCTTCCCGACTGGCTCCGTCACAGAAAGGGGTTAAACGCACTAGATAAATTCAACGACAACCTCTGTCTATTTAGGTGTATTGCACTCCACACAACCGACCTGCGCGTTGACCGCTGCCTTGGGAAAACCCAACAACTCACTGCGGAGTATTCTGATTTCTGTAAACAAAAAGGGTGGAAACCCCTAACCGGGGCTATACCCTTTGAGGATATAAAAAAGATGGAGGAATGTTTCAAAATGTGGATAGAAGCGTACGAGCCCACAGAGGACGGCACCTGATTTTTAAGAAAAATTCCCGCCCACTACGAAGAGGTTGGAAAGAAGAAAATGAAGGTGGGTATTTTTAACAACCACGCGTTTTTAATTACTGACATAAACAAGACCACCAACACATACTGCTGTTACGACTGCAAACAGAGGTTCACAAAATCCAGCAATTTGAAACGCCACGCCACCACTTGTATGAGGGGGGAGACCCAAGTTGTTTGTAAAGGTGCCCAGACCACCCAGCGTCCGCTTTTGAAAAAGCTTTTCGCCCAAGATCTCACGCTAGTAAGAAATCTATAACCTGGATCAATTCTTTCCCAGGGCCTCACATTCACACAGCCCGGTGTGGGCACGGTGGGGAGAGATTAGTAGCGGGTGCTCCAGTCGATGGGTTCTGCGCCGAAACGGGAACCGTTTACCAATTTCACGGCTGCTACTGGCACGGCTGCCCTGTGCATTATAAATGGGGAGTTCAAAAACTAAGAAAAACTAAAGAGAGAGACGCGGAGCTTGCGAAGGAGTTTACATTATCTATTTGGGAGAGTGAATATACCGGGCCGGTTACCCACTCGCCAGACCCCCCAACAACCCTTTACCCCCACCAGATAGTTTACGATGTTGAAGCCTGTCAACCAAACAGAAGACGAAGACAAAAAAAATTGAGTTTGGAAACGAACACGTTCCTATAAGTGTTAATGTGGGGGACAGCTTATCCAACAAAATAACTCACATATGCGACACAGACCCAGCCAAATTAGTTGCTATGTTTATAGAAGACCTACGGGAGAGAGGAAAGGTAATCAGAGAAGAAGTCGGAAGGCAGCACAGACTCACCGATATGGGTAGGCTCCCCACAACCCAACAGCGGGAGATTAATAAATGGATTGATAAAGTCCCTGTCATTTGGATTTAACTCGAGCCGGTATGATATAAATCTCATCAAGAAACACCTGGTGGGGAGACTCGCCGACACAACATCAAACGTTTTAGTGGGAAAAAAAACCAACACCACTATATTTCTATTCATTCCAGAATTTAGATTTCTAGATCTAGGGCGATTGGATAGAAGCCTACGACTGTGAGACACGAACGTATTTCTTTCCATATTAGTGGTTTGACTCCCCCAAAGAGTTGGAGTATCCGGGGCTCTCACCCCTCAAATACTGGGGTTCGAAACTCAATCCTCAGAAAAAGACGTGTAAGGGGATTTTCCGAGATAGGAAAATGAAAACGTTTAGAGATTGGCTGCGGTATTAGAACGATTTGGATGTATCTCCATTTTTAGAAGCGCTTGGAAAGATGTGTAGTTTTTATAAAGACAGAGGAGTGGACGCTTTCAAAGACGCAGTCACACTTCCCGGGGTAGCGCTGCAGTACCTTCTTGGGGGGGGGACAATAAAAGAGCACGTAAAATCGTACAAAACCAAAGAAAACATAGCGGCTACCGCCAAATGCCCACCTCTGTACGCCCCAGACGGGGAAACCTACGACATGCTAAAGGGGACACTGGTGGGTGGACCGTCAATAGTGTTTTCACGATACGCGGAAGCCGACGTGTCAAAAATTCGCCCCAACAAGGATGGAGCGGGAAAAACGTGCCAAGCGGTTTTTTGTGTTTGACACGAACGCCCTGTATCTATCCACATTAAATAAGGAGATGCCGTGTGGGAAGGAAACTATAAGGCACATAGAAAAACCCACCCGAGATCTGGACAAGTTTTCTAAGAAAGTTTTGAAGGGGGATAGGTTTGGGTTTGCCGAGGTGGATATAGAGGTTCTACACAATTTGCGAGGCAAATTTTCAGAGATGGCGCCACTTTTTATCAACCGAGTAGTTGAGGAGGAGGAAGTGCCAGAGCATATGTTAAAATATCTTCCGGACACAGGGAGAAAATGAGGAACGGGCAAGAAACTAGTAGGGGGGCTGTCTGCCCAAAAAGTGTTACTCTATGCCCCACTTCTAAAGTGGTATATAAAAAGCGGGTTGGAAGTAACGGCGGTGTACATGACTCAATCTGGAAAACCCTTCGAGTGGTTTGTCAAAGAGGTTACAGAGGCGATGAGAACCGGTGATGTCGAAGAAAGCAAAGCCTTGATAGGAGGGATAATGAAACTGCTAGGGAATTCATGTTGTGGTAAGATGATATAGTCTCCCGAGGGGCACCTCAATACAACATATACGAAAGACAAGAGATATGTAGACAAAGCGTTGAGATCTGCATTCTTTCACGATCTGGAGGAGATCGGCGACGCGTACGAGATATCTTCTAGAAAAGAGAAGGCTGTTATGACTAGACTATTTCATTATGGAATAGCCGTGTATCAGCTGGCAAAATTGAGAATGTTGGAATTCTACTACGATTTTCTAGACAAGTATCTGCACCGGGAAGATTTTGAACTAATACAAATGGACACAGACAGCCTGTACATGGGGGTCAGTGTGAAACCGCCACCCAAAACGAACAACGACGAAAACTTGACACAATGGTGAAACCACGGCTGCGGGGATAATATGAGAAAGAGAAACACAGGTGGTTAGCTTGGGATGACTGTAGCAAAAGAGAGCCAGGACTTTTCAAGATGGAGTTTTAGGGGGATTGTGCCATAGCTCTATCCAGCAAATGTTACTTTGTGGAGAAACTACCGGAGAAAACGGAGGGAAGAATAAAACATTCCGCCAAGGGGCTGTCTTACAAACAGAACCCTCTCAACTGGGGGCGATATAAGAAAGCGTTGAATTGGGGAAGGCAGAAAGATTTTTCCAATGGCTGGCACGACATGTGTAAAAATAGAGGTTTCAGAATGCGGGACGGGCTAATGAAGACATACTGTCAGAGAAAGTTGGGGCTATGCGCATATTATGATAAAAGAAGAACACTACCAGATGGAATACTCACAGAGCCGTTAAATTAGTATTCGCCGATGGTAGTTGAAAACCTGATGCAATCGGGGACTGATTTTAAGTTTGGGGGGATAGGTAGTTGAAACCATTGCAGATCGGGGACGGATTTTAGGTAGCCGAAAAAGGTAGCCGAAAACCAGTCCGAATCGGGGACGGATTTTATTTTCTCACATAACAGGTTTTTGTTGACTGGCGTTTCACGTTTTCTCACGTTTTCTCACGTTTTTTGTGTTATATATGGGGCCATATATAACCCGTCACGGGTCTGTGAGCTATCGCGGTATAATTAAGACTCCCAATATACTACTGCGCGTTAAACACAATTAACAATATATATCTAGCATTCTAACGGTCCAATCACATAATGTTACATACTGTTTATACTTACTTTCGTTTCTCTTCGGTGTACCGTAAAGTCATATGTCAAATGTATGCATACCAGAACGAGTTGAAACATGTCTTATCTGATACATGTATACGGCATAGTATATTGTAAAAATAAATACCAGTATGAATCGAATCGATTCAATCATCGCTCTAGACAAGGGATATACATATCGATAATTGTATATGGTTTGTGGAAGATGGGCAGCATAATAATAAAATGTTCTTACGATAGCAGCAGCTATATTATATTATCAGTTGGTAGTTTTATTCGCACGTATAAACATGATTGATCGATCCAGTTTGAAATATCCATTTAACTTACAATAATACACTCATTATGACCATATTTATCAAATCAACTATAAGTTAACGTACATATACATGTACATGTACGATTCACATTCAAATTAGTGTGATATTCCATTTCTTGACACCTGCAGGAACTGGTATAACATATACATACCACCACCATAGTATTCCCATGCATAATATTCATGTAACCATATAACATGTATATCCCTTGTCTAGAGCGATGATTGAATCGATTCGATTCATACTGGTTTTTTTGCAATATACTATGCCGTATACATGTATAAGATGAGACATGTTTCAACTCGTTCTGATAAGCATACATATGACGTATGACTTTACGGTACACCGAAGAGAAAAAACAGTAAGTATAAACATTATATAACATTAAACTAGTGTTTTTGGACCGCTACAGTGCTAGATATATATACGTTTGTTTGTTTGTTGGGGTTTAACGGCCTATCAACAGCTAAGGTCATTTAAGGCCGGGTCACTGCGTTTAGTACTAAATCCCATATATTACCTGTACAAGTACATGTTACATGTTCAAGTACATGTACAAATGGGGGGACAATCCCAAAATCAGAACTGAATATTTACAATAACAAAACTATATATTCAGCCCGGAAATCAGAATAATCCTGATCTGATGCCACGTCCTCGCCACACCAGAATCACTTGGCCGCTCCCAGAAGCAGTAGGATCAGTAAAAATATTATTAATTTTATAATGGGCAATAACCCAAGTCAACTCCCTGGTAACAAAAGAGCCAAAAATAAAAACGTACCTGAGGGCCAAACCAGGAAAATCGTGATTCCTATAAGGAGGAACCAATACCGTTAATTTACGCCGTCTCATTCGCCCGACCACCACGCACCAGATAGATATATGATTAATTGTGTCCCAAAGTCAGAACTGGATATTTGCATCAATAAATTATATATTCAGCCCTCAACTTAGAATATCCGGACTTGTGCCAGGTCCTCAATGCATAAGAGTCACTTAGTGCCTAAACGTAATCGGAGTACACTTATCTTACTAGACGTACAATTGGGATAGCCGGCTTCAACACTCACGTACAAGAAAGCCAAATTGTAAGTGAGAGACAAATCAAGGATATCACGATGCTGGTAAGGATGACCCGCACCACTAACCGCCCAGCCAACCGCCCACAGCTTGTCAGTTAGTGTACACATTTTCTCACGGATAGGAGACTCTTTACACGTCGGGTGCCAACAGTAAAAGTCGAGGCATGTTTGAGATAAGAAAAATAATAAGCTGTGTGTCAGCTTAGAAACAGACATATGGGATAGTGAATTCCAGCCTGTAACATTCCAATTGTACATGTAAATAAAATATTCACATACATAATTACAATACACTATATGTGCTGTTTGTATGCCACATATTACACGTGACACATGGTTATTGCCCCTTGTTACTACTATGCAAAACAGAACCGGTTTTTTGGTTTGTAAATAAGTTAGTTACATGTACCTGTTATTTGTGGTCTGCTAGTATAATATTAAATAACAATATTTCCCCATTTCGTAATGTGTTTATCAAATGTTCCATTTCCTTGGGCTATACTTTTCTCAACTGTGATACTATGCTTTAAGTATGTTATAAAATTATTGAAACACAGGTTGATTTTCCGGTGTTTACATTTATATATATCGTACTTGGCTAAGAGTAACATTGCATTCCAAGAATAGATGATTTAATGTTTCTATCTGCATGTTACAAAAATCGCATAAACTAGATTCTACTATATTACACATTGCCATCAGTTGATTGGTACCTATAATTCTCATTAGATATTTGTATTGGAAAATTCTGAGCCTTATATCTATGGTACTCGGTATAGTAATAGAGTATATCGTTTTCCAGTTAAGAGTTTTATCCGAAAATATGCTCGCCCATTTCTGTTCCGGTTTTAATATTTCTCTCGTACATTTTTCCCTCCGAATATTATACAAGGTTTTATTTATAGATTTACTGTTTTTCATTTTATCAATAAGTTGTTGGCTGTTTTGTATCACGTTACTGTTTTCAGTTTTTATTTGTTCTACCCATTGTGGAGGTATGCACCTTATTAACGTATAGTATTTTAGATAGTCAGCATTTCTAATTGAATATAGTTCCGCGAAATCTGGGAATCTGTAAAAGTGTTTTATTCTAAAATCAAATATGTGTTCTGCTTTTTGTATGTCCCTTTCAAAATTGTTCTTGATTCGTGTTTAATGTGCGAGTTATTCCATAAGATTTCTTTCGATATGATAGTGTTTGTTTCTGTGAAGTTAATTTTCGACCATGCTGTACGTATACTGTTGATACATTTATGTTTATGGATGTTCTTCGCATCTTCATAACTTATATTACATTGGAAAATAAACATTCCGCCATATCGTTTTAATTGTTTTTTATATATTTGTTTCCATATGCCAGTATTGTTATCATCACATAGTCTTTTTACCAAACTAGCTTTAAAAGATCGCACAAACAATTCGCTATCAAGCATATTGATCCCCCCGTTTCTCATAATTTTGCGTTATTACATTTCTTTTAATTTTGTCTGGCTTAGAATCCCATAAAAAATCATATAATATTTTCCGGATATGAATAATAGTGCTATCTGGAGGCGTTTGAATGATCGTTAACGGATATATTAGTTTTGGTATAGCGAACGTTTTTATTACGTTTACTTTTCCTATCAATGTGAGGTGCCTGTATTTCCATTTGTTTAAACAATTTTTGAATTCTTTTATTTTTGGATCAATGTTGTGTTGATAAATTAGGTTTGCATTATTTGAGAATGTCATACACAACGTCTGGGCTTTGTCTGATGTCCATGTAAATTGTTTGTTGGGGAGGTAGTGTATTGATGATTGTGATAATGATCCCACTCTAAGAACAGTAGATTTTTTAATATTTAAAAGCAGACCCGTAATCGTACCAAAATCATCTATTGTCATCTATAATACCGTGTTTCTGTATATTCGTGAGGTTTCCAGTTTCAAAATAATAGTTTAGAGAGTTCAAAAGGTGTGATTTAATGTCGTTCCAGAATATTTTATAGAATTCTACTGTCAATCCGTCCGATCCAAGGATTTTATTACGTTTCATATCTTTTACAGCAATGCTGCATTCATACTCTGTTAGTGAACCTTCACAATTCTGTTTGTCAAGATTGGATATTTTATGGATGTTATTTCCTGAGAAAAACATGGTGTCTAGTTTCTAATGTGTCTCTTTTTGTGTATAGCTTTTCATAATATTTATTTTCTTCTATTAATATATCGGATTGTTCAGTGATCGTTTGCCCATTTACATTTAATCTTAAAATGGTTTTACATTCAGAATTTTGTTTTTCTAAATTTGTATATACTTTTTCATTTTTTTCCGCACCTTCGACCCATTCTGCTTTTGATCGTAACCTTATGCCAATCACACTTTTCTCATAAATGTTTTCAAGTTCTATCCTGTTATTTTGAATTTGCGCAGTTATGTCGTTGTTTGATGGGTCATTTGTTAATTCTGCTTCTAATGTGTCTATTTCTTTTTCGATATTGCTTTCTCTTGATTTTTCATCTCTCTTTTTCCTGGTCGCATAGCTGATAGTTTAATTTCGTATGGTTCCTTTAATTATTTCCCATAAAGTATTTGGGTTTGAATCTGAATTTATACGTGCGATTTCATCTATAGATTGGCGTATTAATTCTAGAAGCAAACTATTGTTTAACTTGAAATAGCCAGGACCCCTACTGACGTTATATACTTGCAATTTAAAGCTGACCATAGAGTGATCTGATTTATATCCAAACGATATTTTGTAATTCGACCCTCGGTTTAGTATGTTTTCTGAAACAAGAAAATAATCTAGACGGCAGAATATTTTTGGCCTAGTGTTCGAGTGCCAAGTATATTTTCTTTAGATCGGATTTTGTATTCGCCATATATCACATAATGTATAAGTGTCTATAATAGTTTTGAGTTTGTTTCGTGTTTGTTTATGTTTCCTTGTTGTCCATTCTTTTTGTATATATCGGGATCAAGAATTGTATTAAAATCACCACCTATAATACAATTTTCTTCCTCGTGATCTTTAATATATTCTTCCATTTTCTCATATAGTGCAATATTGTCGTTATTTGGACCATATACATTTATTATTGTATACTCATTATCAGAGATGTTTATTGTTAGAGCTTGTAACCGTCCTGCTACAATTTCCGAGTAACAATTTATTTTATATGTCAAATTATGATTTATTAGAATTCCCACTCCCTCTTTGTTAGTATTATTGCCACTTAAAAAGGTTGTATGACCCCATTCCCTTTCCCATTGACTTTTATTAGATGCCGTGAAATGAGTTTCTTGTAATAAACATATTGAATATTGTTTGTCTTTAAGCCACGGAAAAACCTGTGCTCTTTTATTTGCTGCCCCTAATCCTTTTGCATTTAATGTTCCGATTTGTATGTCCATTTTGAATTAGAGTATGAGTCTATAATCAGGTATATGCAGCAAGGGTCAAGGACATGTACAATACAGCATGCATAGTACAATATGTACATATATCTAGAACAGACTGGATGAGAATTGAACATGGTGTACTTGATTTGGTTGTGTTCATTTTGTTGTGTGATGCTTTGGGTAGCTTTGTAATCATACACATCATTTTGTATAATTGCACTCAAAAACGTATGTAACCACATCATGCATGTATTTGATATGGGGTGTTGCAGCGTACCCCACTCGAACGTGGTAGTTGACATATCAATATGCATGTAAAAATATATAGTACATGCGAACATTTCATATAGACATAGTCTATAATAATAATGCCATTTAGAATTATGTAGGTTTGTCTGTGAATATGTTAATATTCTCTGTAATTACATTGAGAATCTAAATACTTATTACGGGTGTTGCTGGTTTATAATATGAAAAAATAACACGCTTTCAACAAAAGAAAAAAAAAGGCACGCATATCATGTGGCCATTGAACTATTGCATGGTGATTATATAGATGCCATTTAACCGCATATATTTCATGTTCTCTCTTAGTATAGGTTGTGTTGCTTTGAATATATCATGATCACGTGAAGTATGCTGCAACCTCCATACAAATATGTATATCCACAAAAGAGGAAAAACGTGTACATTGTTCTGTTCCATGGTTACAACAAAGATACTGAAAACAAATGTTGACGTTATATTAAAAGCCTAGGCTATCTGAATTATTAACACTGTCCTCTGCCGTCCCACCATATTTACAAGTATCCAAAATAAAAACTCATATCAGAATGGTCTTTATTTTCTTTTTTTTGAAATTTATAAGCGCATACTTTTCTGTGTAGTGAAAGGACGGCATATGACAGTACTATAATTCAGTATCACATGGAGTGTATATAAGCGGTTTGTTAACTCGGACATACATGCATATATATATATCGACATATATAAAACCATAATTGGATGTCTGCTAAACAAATGGGTCCTAGAGCATTGATAGTCAGTATGGAGTCATACCATCGTATGTACGAATATATTTTGACATAAGCCAATATCCACGAACTGGGAAGATTATTGTATTGATTGGTTCACGCTCTTGATATAGCAGAACCCGATCTGAGTGTACAAATGCACAGTCTGATCAGAACGCCATTCGCACATGACTGACGCGCTGAGTAGCGCAGACCCCGTTCCGAATGTGCGGATTCACAGTTTGATCAGGATCTACGTAATTAACACATGACTAGCGAGCTGAACAGCGCTCAGCCAGACCAGAGTGTATGGATGTACACTCTGATCTGAGTCAACACCGTTCGTTCGCCATTTTTCCTGTTCTCAGGCAAGTGCCCAAATATATACGACATGAACTGACAAACTGATGTTTTATGACAACTGCATCCTGTCGATTTTCAAAATTACTACATTTATTAATGTCTGCATAGCGTATAAAATTGAAAATTTCATTTGAATGAGATAAATGTATATATAACGTAAAAATATAAATGGGCCGCGCCATACGAAAACCGGGCTTAATGACAACGTCGTGAAAAGCGACAAACGACGTCGGGAAAACGACGATTCAAATTGTCTAACGTCGCCGTAAAATGTCACATTTTGCCGTCACATTTACGTTTACGGGTGTAAGTTAAATTGAGTGGGAGCAGAAAACGGAAAGTGATAAATTATTGAAACTTTCACCAATATGTTCCGTGATGACTTGTACGTCAGTGCACATATTATGACGTCATGACGTCACGTCACGTGCTTATGACGTTATTAAACGAGAGACGATGTTTGACGGTATGGCCATGGTGTCGAGCAAAACTATTATACTAAGGATAGGTAGGTGTCTAATGAAGCCAATGTTCGTATTCTTCAAAATTGATTTTGTTTACATTGCCATTTGCCTTGTCATAGGCATAAATTTGGCCTTCAAAAGTCCACGCAGCTTCGGTTTCTGGGCTTTCTCGTACCGCTTTGAGGACCTTTGCGTTCAACCGAGTTAGATCCTCCTGTAAAAAATGCCGGTATCACGTAGTTTAGTCCGCCTATCTTTCAACGCTGCAATCTTAGACAGACGAGATGTAAATTTTACATAATCCCTCGTGGTTCACCTCTGCGCATGAGCCCAATTATATGTGCGTGTGCGATGTCTATTTCCTTTTCAGTTATGTTAAGGCCCATTTTACTGTTCAGCAGACCTACAGCCGTGGTCGTGGTCTGTGCAGCAGTTTCCTTGGTATCTTCAATTGGTAGACCTGGTCCGTTCAATCGTATGCTATTTATTCTGGTATATTGTTCCAGTTCGTTGGATTTCTTGATATAATGATTCCAGGCTTTGTCGTGCCTTTCGTGTAATACTTATCTGTCGGTCTTTGTCTTCCAAATTAATTAATCTACTGACGAATTTTAATCACCAATTAATTAATGACCAAAGGTAGTAAACTACCCAACAGGTGGCGTCACAACTCTCAGTGAATTGCTTAAATGACCAGCGTGATAGGCTTAATGAATCGTTTCAAACACGGAAACAAATCGAGGTGGACCAATTAAGCAAAGAAACTTGAGACAGGTGTGAATTTATTTAGTTTTGTTTGATAATAGGTGATTTACCCAAGCGTTTATGTGATCGAGATAGTAAAGTGATGTTTAATGTATTATTTATAAAAAGGGAACATAATGAATAGTCGAGATATTGAACATATACGAGATAGGGCATGTTCGAGATAGTAGATAATATTTATATTAAACAAATAAGGATATAATTCGGGACTTTAGCAAATCATCGAGATAGGGGATATCATCGAGATATTGATATTCGAGGTACTGGTGCTCGACTGTATATATATCTTAAACTATAAGATCTGACAATATCATAATATAAACAATTGAAAATAGGCATATATGCATACACATATAGGCTGGCATGCAACACTTCACATTAATCCTCACAAATAATTAGTTATTTCGCATGAAATGTATACGTTATGTCTACAATTTACTCGTGTATAAATGTAATTACGGTAAATGGAAGATAATTCTGAAGCATTATAGACCGTTTGTTACTGATATATTATATATTAGGCAAATTGGCAGGTTGTGTCACATTGGAGGCCATGTTGAATTAGATGGATCTTACATACTGCTTTGCAATATGTTTTATTTCATCAAATTTATAGTTAATATGAATAATTTCCAGAAGATAGACATATGCTAAAGTAATTGCTTGTCGAGCCCATCGTGGAAAGCGGGACATAGTGGTCATGATGTCACATGTACGTCCGCCCGTGGGAGGGTCCGTCCGATATGTGCATCACTTATAACTCTCCAATCATAATCAGATTGTGTTATAACGTTTAGAACATTTCTAAGTTTGTTTTTCAACTACATTATACGTAGATGTGCAACGCAAAGTCGTGTCAACATGAAACGTCAACCTTCTTTTTGTTACTATCCATACATGATTCCTTGAACCATACATTTGGCCTTCCTATACAATGTCAATATCAAAGTACATTGCCTTAACGGTTTTACGAAATTTGACTTAAACGTACCATATATATGTATATCTAACCACATAAATACACCATGATACGATCATTACATATTGGGACTATCAATAAACCCTCGGACAAGCAACTGCAAGCAACTAGGCAGGCGGGCTCAACATGCTGGATGCGGCCTCCTGTATGCATATTCAATTATTGGACAACGTTTTCGAGTTTGTGCGGCCATCTTGGACGCCATATTATTTCAAATATAACATTATTGAAGCTTTAATAATTATAGTGAATGTAACTATTTAATAATAGTGAATGTAACTCCCAAGACAATTAAAATCAATTCATATATGTTGTGAAGAAAATGTAACTCTTACATATTGTGTTGGCATTCTGGCTCCAGTGGGATTCGTGGGGACTGAACAATTCAGCTTTGGCTTAGATTTTTCCGATCTTTGGCGATTTTATGTCTAATACTATTCGCCTATAATGTAATGTCATTGTATTGGGATCATGTATGTGTTGGAAAATTAAGTGTTGAACACCCCTCGTAAATGAATTTTATAACTGGCCACCAAATAATATATATATGCATTCATATGCTGCACGTGAAGGTACAGTTGTACGCACTGCACCATGCGATGAGAGGTCCTTCAATTACAAATATATTCTACATGGCCGGGCGCTTATCACTTCGTCGATGTTTTGACAGAGAACTGCTGAACGTGAACGTGGTGGGCTATGTATTCACGTCTAAACCGTACACCATGGGGACCCCATTGCGTTTCATTTATATGGCAATGATTGTAGTTCGTTCATAGGCAAGCGGGGATATAGCACACTGCGTACGTACGTACATGCATAGTAACAACTTTCATTTATCAAAAACTCACGAACCGCTTCAGCGATTATGATAATATTTGGCCACAATGTGATCGTGCTTTGTTATGCATGCTACCCACATCCGACCGCCCAATGTCAAGGTCATTGAGGACTTATGTTCACTTTGTTTGTAATAAGAAAATGTTGTAAGGCAATAATGTTAAAGTCCTTATTTCATTATCAAGGCTGCCAGTACGACCGCCCAAGGTCAAGGTCATCGAGGACCTTTTTAGTATTATCAAGGCGGACAGCGAGGGCACAAGCTTCGCATAGAGCTGCTATTTATTGTTACAGTGGTACCTATCTAAGTAGGACACCCAGCGAACGATATCACATGACGTTACCGAACGACGTCAGACTAATCAGACACGTAACGTAAACAAGTCGGAGTTCTTGTCAACAAAAATTGTTTTATTATTGGCTAGCATAAAATGTTACCAGATAATAAAATATATATATTTTTTTATTTTTTTTCAGTTTAGACATATTTTTATTCTCCCCGTAATAGGTCTGTGGTAGGTCGGGGAGCCATCCCCCACAAACCGTACAATAATATAATACATGTGCATCTTACAATTCAAGAAGTTAACCCTTACTGTGCGCTAAACAAAAATTCTCGTCTGCCTATTTTTTACTTTCAATCATTTTTATTACTGGAAAAAACAAAAAAACTTGTTGTGACAGCATATGAGAATCGCCTCAGACCATGGGCCAAATATGGAAACCCCTCCCCCCCCCCCCCCCCCCCCCCCCCCCCCCCCCCCCCCCCCCTCCCCGCCCCCCCCCCCCCCCCCCCCCCCCCCCCCCCCCCCCCCCCCCCACCCCCCCCCCTGTACATAAGCAGAAATATTTTTCTGATAACTATAATCAATTACGAGTGTATTGCACCATTTTGAAGTATACCACCCAGCAACATTTTGCCATATTAAAAAATCACACTTTTTGTAAAAATGTGACAAAATTAAACACGGAAACTGCTGTTTTTTTGCAGGTTTTGAGAGATTTTTATAGCAATACTTTGCATTTAAGTAGAATTTAGGACCGTCCGGTCCTTTAAAGCAATTATTTTGCATATTTAATTACCCCACCCACTCCATTTCAATGGTAGCACATGTATTGCCACACATCTCTTCCCATACGGTATTTATAAATTGTAACTATGGAAAATATACATGCATGTGCTCATGAAACATGTGCAAACTATAGTTCCTGTTTTTCTTATGCTTACTGCACATGCTATCTAGTAAGCTGTCGGGCTCATGGGCATTTGTTTCATCAACATCCACCGTATCCACTTCTTCCTCTTCTTCTACCAGTAGATCTATCATTTCAGTTGGCAGGTAATCCCCCTCTGTCCATTTGCACTCTAGTGTTCCGTTTATGATCTCCCACCTACGGCTATTTGGTGGCGGTATGCATGCATTCGATTGGTCAGTGCTGCACCAAATGAGGGTTTGGTGATTAGCTCTCATTATATACATTCTCAACGATGACCTGCATGGTGGCAGAATGCTAAGATCAGCGCCATTGTAACTTGACAGCATCTCTCCTGACTTTGGACTGAACTTTTGCAGGAATAGCTCCATGCGCAGTTTGTTTATGTCTGTAATACTAATACTAATACTCGTACTAGTACTCCTGTACATCAGACACACACAAGGTCTTCGAAGAGTTGTGGTTCTACAGAAGGGGACAAACCCAACTGCATGAATGTATCAATGAATTCTGGGTGCTTCTGAAGTAGTTTTAGCGGTGACACCTTTCCACGACGAACGAAAGCACTCGTGCTGTCACAGCCGATGAATGCATGAAGTGCTGGCAATGCCAAACACAGCTGCGTACCAACCTCAGCAATGATACCGTGTATGTCAAGCAGTCGTCGTTTGTTGCCGACATCGGTGTCAAACAGCACACGCTGTTTCACCAGCTGTGTATACCTGAGTAACAGTACAAACACGTCGGTATCTGGAGATCTGACAACAATTGTATTGTTCTCCGATAAATGCGATGCATGGTGCAAACAATGCAATACCAGTCGTGTGTCTGCTTCCTCTTGTGACGAATTCAGTTCTTCTATTTCGTCAGTGTGTGTTGATATGCCATACATACTAGTAATTTGACGCATTTGGTTTCACACACAAACACAATTGTGCTTCCCTTCACCTTGTGTGTGTATTTATCTTGCATCAATTCATTAAGTAGGAGTTTTCACAATTGTGTCTTGTTGACATCGTTCGAGAGGACTGCTTCCAGTTACGTGGAACATCTGTCAGCGGTCCCTTGATCAAGTAGGTATTTGTGGTACCTCTTCGTTGTCGTTCATTGGTTTTAATTGACAGAGGATGGTACGTGTTTGTTACAAAATCCACGCGTTCTGCTTTCGGCATTTGGTGATATAGACTCTCCGCCAAATCTGCAAATGTGTTGGGCAAAGCAGTTTGCATATGTAGAATTGCATTTCCGTCAATGATGTAGCTCACCTATTCTAGCGGAGGCCTGTAAACCATATGCGTCTGCCCTTCCAGTTGGTGCATCAATTTCGCTTTGTCAGTCCTTGCCGGTGATCCATCAGCTGTTGCAAGCGACCATGGAACTGGACCTAACGGGTAACTGAAGACCTTAGCCATGTCAATGTTGTTCCTGAGTGCAATGGAAACGAGCTGTCCAAATACATTCCGTTCTGCTACTAGTTCCTTTGGCATTCGCTGTGGACTCGTAAATGTCACCGATTTTGCAAGCGTTGCAAATGTTTTGAGTTTTAGTTGCTTTATTGGCGCATGGAAGCTGGCAGATCTTTCTACAAACAGACTTCAGTCTGCACCTGGCAGCTAATTTGTGACGTTGACTGACAAAATGTACCGAAATACATTTGAGACCAGCGTAACGCCAGATTGTGACAGTATGATAATGGCACATGCTGTTCGCTATTCAATCTATATTATGAAGTGTCATTTCTATTGAATATCTTAGATCCAGAACAGACTGCATTTCAATACATGTGTAAGTCAAGACATCCATAGGTCGCATATGTCATAAGATTAGGCCATGGGCCAAATATGGAGAACTTACCCCTGCGTAAAACACACATTATATTACGCAATTGTCATGTATATTGATATCCATCACATGGCATTAATTTGCGGTGTAAAAAGTGGTTCAGATGCCACTTATCATCAGTTAACATGGAAAATTGTTAACATAGACAATTGTTGAAAAAACGCCCTTTTTGGCGGCCATTTTGAAAATTTCCACTATTTATATCATGCTGTTAAGTCAATATGTATTACATAATTGATATGCATATTGATATGCATTACAAGGTATAAGTTACAATGTTAATAGCGGTTCCAATAACACTTAACAGCAGTTACAGTGCAAACTTTTCGCAAAAACACACTTTTTAGCGGCCATTTTGAAAATGGCGGCCATTTGGTAAAATAAATTGATTTTGAATGTATCACACACTGTTTTGTATTTAATAAGGGAGTAGATAAGAACGATTTAGAAAATTTAAATCGGTCCTAATACCGGTTAACAGGCGATAAAGCTAGTCCTGTAAACCAAAACAATTGTTTTTGACGGCCATCTTGGAAAATGGCCGCCATTTGTTCATCCAGCGGCTTTTTAATGGCAGACCTTCTGAAATAACAGACAATTGACTACTGAATTTTAAAATCATAGTGGCGTTATGTACCACAGGGGGGAGGGGGGTTTATTGGTGGCCCAAACACTACAATGGAGACGATTGTCGTGTGCTGTCAAAACGTGTCTTTATTAAGAATTAACGAAAACATAAAAAAAAACACCAGACGACAATACTTAATACAGCACAGCAAGGGTTAAAGAGGGCGACCAAGATCATACAATATACACGTAATTAACATAATTAAAACATGTCCAAACATACATACAACAAGGGAAAAAAAATGTGATGCAATTATCAATCAAGTAAAATACATGGAAGGTTGGTGGCTGGTTGATTATAGTAAGTTATTGTTAAGTTGACATGCAATTCTATTTAATATTATCATTGTTTATTAGCTATTCATTCAAGGGTGTTGTGCATTCATGAATATAATTTTGTAATTATTGTCCCATATTGCGTCAAATGGATCTAATGTATTGTTGTCGTACCCAATTTGACGATGAATTTTGTATGTTTCTGTCAGTCTTGATTTTAGTGCAATGAAATATATTCTGTTTTATTGTTCTTGATCGGTATATATATGCTTTTGTTTCCATACAAATAATTTTAACTACTTCAGACGTCATATTTTCGAAAAGCCTAAATAGGAAAGATTTTTCTGTTAGTTCTATTGTTATGTTATTATTTCTTAGCAATTCTGTCAAATTAGTTAGCAATTTTTCTGTTTGGGGACACTGCCAAAAATATGTCTAATGGTTTCTGTATCCGAACTACATAGATTACATAAATTGTTATTAACAGCTCCTATCCTGTATAAGAAGGTATTTGTCACTTATATATTATGATTTATTCTAACATGTAACCATCTTAACCTTGAACTGTTGGTAGTTCTAAATGGTGCTTGGTATATAGATTTCCAATTGTTTGCACTAAATTCGTATATAGCATTCCATTTTAGTTTTCCGGTAGGTGTTTCTGTGTTTTTGTTTAGTATCCTTATACCCTTTGCATGATCTTAGAATTGTTCTCAAAGGTGATGGTATAATATGTTGTTCTAACTTTTGTGTTATTAATAGTTGATGTTTTTGGAATAGTGATTTCAATGAAGATGACAGACCGTGGTAAAGAAGATAATTAATGTTTATGCCTGTATTCTGTTTAAACTGTTCCAATGTAAAAATCTTATTGTCTCCATCTAACATGTCATTTATGAATCTAATTCCTTTTTCATATACAGTTTTGAAATAAATTGTTGTGCCACCCATTTTGATGTTTGTGTTGTAAAAAAAACTGTTGGCTAATAAATTATCTTGGTTTGTTAAATCTGTTTTTGAGTTTAATTCTGTATATGCTCTAAAAACATCTTTCCAAAATGGATTATTGTTTACATACTTTTATTCAATATATTTTGTTCCCATGGAAAATAATCGCCCAACATCAACATATTTGTTTAGTATATCTATCCATTTGCCATTGTTCACTATTGTCCTTCTAATCCAACTTAGTTTTAATGATTTAACAAATGCGGAAAGATTTATCATTCTTAGTCCTCCTTCTATATAGCTTTTTGTAACTACTGAACTTTTAATTATTGCAGGGCCTAGCCATAAGAACTCATATAACATACTATTTATTTTCTTTAGGATTTTGTCGTTTGGGTTCGGTAATGATATGAACATGTGGTTTAATGTTGGTACTAATAAGGTTTTAATTACTGTAAGTCTACCTAATGGTGTAAGTATTCTACGTTTCCAGTGGTTAATTGATTTTTGAAGTTTGACTATATTCGGGTTAAAGTTAAGGTCCATCATTTTATTTAAATCAACATGGAAAAGTTTGAAGTCAGTTTGTCCCCAGGCTATTTTAAATTTTGTTTTAATTGTGTCAGAGCTGAATTTCTTTTTATCGATCCATATAACATGTGTCTTCTCAAAGTTTACTTTCAATCCAATAAACAATGAAGAGAGGTGGCCACACTGAAGTACCGCTAGTTTAGAGTTTCTGTATAAAACATCTACCCATTTTCGTAATGAGTTCCCAAATTGGAAAAAAGATAATGTGTTCCTTATAATAACATCTAGTCTAGTGTCTTTCGATATCAAGATAATGAGGCTCGGCTCTCGGAAACGGCTCAGTCTTGCCTGATACACTGGTATTTCAAACTACACTAGCCTGGTATTCTCTGTGAATTAGTATAATTTATGCAAGCATGTTCTGATTCATATTATACAGCATAGTGAGTGCTTGCTTCGTATACGTATACGTTAGACGTCAAATACAAACAAAAATGCGAAATGTGTCAATGGGACACGCATAATCCCACTGGAAGCATGCTTACATGGATGTTATTGATCGGCTGTCATAACTGTATAGACAGTTCCTTTAATGTCAAATGGAAATTCAAAGTTTCCACTGAATACTAGCCAACTGTAGTCAGTAAGTAGATGTGTAAGTCAGTTACTGCCCTACTCGAATAGGGCAGTAACTATTACTTACCGGATTACGTCAGTGGAATTGCATGATGGATACAAGTCCGAGTTATTTTCATAAAAAAACGCCATAATTGATCATTATGTAGCCAAACATGTTACCTGATAAGTAGGCCTAGCATACCATGCTGGTTACCTGATACATATCATACCATGCTAGTGTATTTGTATATCACATATATCAGACTCTGATTGGAAACGGAATTCCTCTTCCAATGCGTTTTCTAGCCTGATACACTTGATATCAAAAGACACGAGCCTGGGATTCTCTATAGAATGCGCAGACTATTCGATGGGTGGGACATATACTTGTATTACACCTTCTAAGCTGTTGCGGTGACATGATCGACACTGATGTGAATTGTGCAACACATGTCCAAAGTCCTGATTAACCATAAATAAACTACAAGGGGGATTTATAAAGAAGTCCTGCTTAACTTTTACTACATAGCTTCTAAACAAGTAGTGCCCTACATGATGCCTCTGTAATATTCTGATAATACACTAAAATTGCATCACCCTCGCTGCCAAAAGCCGCCTCCCCCCTTGGTTAGTACACTACATTTCAGAGTTGTTAGTCGAATGAAACATCGAAACTAATGTTGCGCATTTATATATCATACCGAAGCTACATTCCAAGGGTGAAGCCTGCGGCGATTAAGTTTGAAACGTGATGCATTACAAGACAACTTTGTGAAAATCTATGTTTCAAAAGATGCCATAATCCATGTCCGGTTGCCGACAATTTTTTTTTCGAATGAACACATCATAAAGAAGATGCATACCAAGTTGCAAAGGGCGGGCTGGGCTGGGCTTTCCGACTGTTAATTAAAATAAGGGTTAACAGATGTATCCCACATACCAGATATCAAGTTTATCAGAGAAGGCTAAACGTGGCATAAACATACAAGAGGAAGGTGTTTTGTTCATCAGTTGTGTGGCACATAATGAGCAAAAACAAAGCTTTAATAGAACTTCGACTTTTATATGACGCAATTTAAACAGTAAAGTGTCAACTTTGAACCATTCGTGACCCGGATATGGGCAGGTTGTCCGTGCACTATATGGTTATTCGTTTTCAGTCGATATTTATTTGGCAAATACAAAGCTCTGTTCAGTACCTGATAAATGGGGGCGTCAACATACCAGAAACATTCAGCTCTTCGTAAGTTGTGAGACTCGTAACACGTGTGGGGGTCAACGACTCGTACGTTAAGATGGCGGCTTGGCTAAAACAGAATAAAGATATACTACATATATATATAGGATGTGTGATATACTACATGTATATTGGAAGTGTGATATACTACATGCATATTGGATGTGTGATATATTACAGGTATACTGGATGTGTGATATACTACGTGTATATTCGATGTGTGATATACTACATGTATATTGGATGTGTGATATACTACATGTATATTGGATGTGTGATATACTACATGTATATTGGATGTGTGATATACTACATGTATATTGGATGTGTGATATACTACATGTATATAGGAAATGTGTATACTACATGTGCATAGGATGTGTGAATATTATTACTGTATAGGATGTGTGATATACTACATGTATATTGGATGTGTGATATACTACATGTATATTGGATGTGTGATATACTACATGTATATTGGATGTGTGATATACTACATGTATATTGGATGTGTGATATACTACATGTATATTGGATGTGTGATATACTACATGTATATAGGAAATGTGATATACTACATGTGCATAGGATGTGTGCTATATTACATGTATATAGGATGTGTGATATACTACATGTATATATGGTGGGTTTTATACTACATATATATAGAGTGGGGTTATATACTACATGTATCTGGGATGTGTGATATACTACATATATATAGGATGTGTGATATAAGTCATGTATATTGGATGTGATGCACTACTGTTACATGTATATTTGGTGTCTGATATACTAAATGTCTATAGGATGTATCATATACTTCCTTCATATAAGATGTGTGATATACTAAATATATATATGATGTATGAACATCTATATGTATATAGGATGTATGATATACTATATGTATATAGGATGTATGATATACTACAATTATATAGGCTGTGTGATGTACTGCATGTATATAGTAAGTGTAATATATTAAATATATATATGATGTATGATATACTACATGTATATAGGATGTATGATACGCTTCATGTATTTAGGATGTATGATATACGAAATGTATATAGGATGTATGATATACTATATGTATAGGAAGTGTCAAGTGTACATACAATATATAATTATATGATTATTATATACTACATGTATTTATGACTATTATAATCATACTACATGTATATAGGATGTATGATGTACTATATGTATATAGGAAGTGTGATATACTACATATATATGATCATTATATACCACTTGTATTATAGTAAATATATGGTTTGTGCCGTCGAATATAAAATATATTCGGTTGAGCCATAGACAGTATTATTGGGGCGAGCTTTAGCGAACCCCAATAAAGTTGTCATGGCGAAACCGAATATATTTATGTTCGACGGCACTAATCATATATTTAATTGATACTGCATACTGGACTTAATTGTTTGAACGTGCGTGACATCATGTTTTTGACGTCATTCCCTCGCAATACGTCACAAAGCAAGCGACGTCATTCAAAGCAAAATGGCGGCTTCCACGCTAGGTAGATTCAAAAACATTGTATCGGATTAAATCTTCAATTTATTTACGATGAGCTTCAATACTGGCTGGCTTTAGACTCCATAGTTGTCATAATAAGCATTACAATGGAGCTGACATGTCCGTGTCTTTGGTTATGTCGCATATACTGTAAAAATGGACACAAGTCAGCTGAATGTATAGCCATTTAGATTTTATAATCCGCCGCCATCTTGAATTTGATGTTGATAATGACCAATCAGAGGCCGCGATTAGGGGTCAAAGGTGAACAAATAAAGGCAAAATCGGTACTTACTTCAGATATATTGGGTTACTTCAGTTATAAACAACATTTATTCAACCCCCTTTATTATGGTACATGGAGCAATGGTTGCGGTATAAATTATTCTATTATATACTACATGTATATAGGAAGTATTATGTACTATATGTATTAGGAAGTGTGATACTACGTATATATATGATTACTATATACTACATATATATATGACTACATGTATATAATTATGACTATTATATACTACATGTATATAATTGTAATGTGTGATATACATGTAAAAAGAATGTGTGACATTCTACATTTATATGGGATGTGTGTTGGATTTGGCTCTGGCATACATGATGTCACGAATTGTAGCCGACTGTCTTCTCTATCATCCATCATTTGTAACACGAGTTACACAATACTATAACACAATGAGCGAATAGTCTTGTAATGAGTATCGAATAGGTCTTCGTGTGTGAAATATCGCTCCCGTGGAATACACCTTTGGAGACAATAGCGCTTTATCCGAACCGTGCAAGTACCACCAGTATTGTATTTTACACCGGTTACATACGAGTGATTTACACTGTTTGATGCTAGCCTAAATACCGAGTAGGTCATATCTACTGATGACTGAATTATTTCAGATTAATTCGCCAGATATCTCATGAGCTAGACTGACTGTTACAACATTATTCCACCTACGCAAAATTGTAAGCCAACTGTGAAAGGAAACGTATGCACTATAGTATGTATATAAACTATCGTATCCATATTCTTGCACATTCGGACATTCAATCATTCTTGTGATCACTTAGTGACACAAGCTGTCACTGTGAACTGGTAAGTACATATGTTTATTATTTACTTTCAAATGCTGCAAATAACGTCAAGACTGGCAATTCACCGCATTAGTATCGCATCCTCGATAATACTGCCTTATTTCGTTTATTTTGACCCATTTCGACCAAATGCTTGGTTAATAAAAGCCGTATGGCATGTATCCGCTGGTGTAGATTATCTCCTTAATCAAATCGAACAGAATCATTAATAACGTGTACATGATAACGAGTACAGGTCTCGCATGTGGGAGAATTATGTGAGTATTGTAATGGCATATTATTCTCATGTGTGTTTTGCATGTCACTCCGACTATTTGCAGTAGCAATTTATTCTATTTGTAAACGAAGGACGAACACGATTGAAATGTTTACTAACATTTAGCCATGCATTTTATATTACGATTCAGTCCAATATCAGTCCTGCGCCATGTACAATACATTAGAATATTGCCAATTTTAACCCGTAACAGTAGTAGTATATAGGGAGTTAAAATGATACCACCAACCTACATAGTGCCCCTACACTCTACGGTCCCACACCCCTCGAAATTGTATATAAACTGAATAAACAAAAAGTATTACCACCATTTGAATAAGAGTGTAAACAAATTTCTGAGGATTTTTTCTTGGGAAGAATAATTTTCTCACACGATAAATGTGAGAAAAAAAGATGAGAGTGGAAAGTATTGTTGTTTTTATTTCTCCGAAATTAGAGTAAACTACTTTCGAAACACAACTCCCTGCGCGTCGACCCATTCGTTATTTCTCTCATCCCGCGCCGCCTTTCCACTACATTTCAAAAGCTTATGTCTATATAAGGTCAGACCACTGGTGAATAGTTTATCACAACCGTCATACACGTACGTTCTAACCCTACACGAAATATTTCTATTAATAGACTATGACGACGGGCGGTCCGGGTGAAGTTGGGTGCCAGAAGGCACAGCAAGATGTTATTCTCGAACAAACCCGCGCGATGGACCACTGTCGATGTAGTAGAGCACGGGCTCATCGGGTTTGGTAATATATCGATCCAGATGATATACATTGAGAGACCACACGGGATCAGTCGCGCGGCGGCTGCCGCCCTCAAGCTCTCCGCGCTGATTGAGGTATCGGACGGCAACATGCCGATGGAAGCCATTGCTTCGCTAAACCAACGGGCCGCCCGCGCGAGACGGCAGAGGGTTTGTGCGTCACCTTTTTCGCCTTGATGGCATTCACGGGGCTTCTTGCCGATCAATCTGGTCACCTCGCCGTTCAGTGCAGAGACCACGGCGGGCGACCTGGTCACCCACTCGGTCGATCGCGTATGATGGTCTACAAGCTCTTTGGCATATTGGTGTCCGAACAACTCGCGGCCAGGATCGACCTGGAGAAGATTCGGCCATTTGAGATGGCTCCACTTGTATATGCGGAAAAGAGCCTCGGCCACCTCCTTGGACTCCTTCGTGGCCAGCGGTTCAGCCTCCTTATAGCGACTCGCTACGTCAACGACTGTCAGGGCGTACTTGTACGTCTTGCGACCGACGCGATCGTGAGGGTGAAACCGGAGGTCTGCTTGGTGGACTTCGTTCGGCACCGACACGTCGAATTCCGGGCGTGGAATACAGTGCGGCGCGAGTAAATAGATCTGCCAGATGGCCTGCTTCTTGAGCCATTCCTTGGCGGTGTTTTCGTAAACCTTGGCAGCAGCGGCCATGTTCTTGATGGCCGCGAGTCCCTTCTAGTAGCCGATGGGGCTATAGTATGTGTTCGCTAGCTTGCGCGCTCGGCGCACCGATTGTTTTCTATCAAGCTTGTGCGTGTCCATCGTATGCAAGGTCTTCAAGAAGATCGAACAGTCTCCAACATGACCTCGCCAGATCGTCCGGTAACTGCGTCGTCAATACTAAACCTTTGTTAGAAGTTTTACTGCAGCTGCTGGTTAAGTTCAAAAGGTACTCAGAGGAATCTAACATCCGCTTTGCGAAAAGGGCGGCCGTGTTTTCGTCCTCGCGCCACGTCTCGAGAGAATCCTGGGCCAGACAGATCAGACCCTTTGCGCCAGCTAAACGGTGTTTAAGGACCGTGTAGCCTTCATCAAGCAGAGCGAAATAAAGCTCGTCAACTAACATCGTTATATATATATATATATATATATATATATATATATATATATATATATATTAAAAAAAGTTGAAATGCTTAATTGCTACGCAATTATTGCTTTGCAATATAGTAGCTGACGAGACCTGTCGCAACCATTCCCATGACGACGAACGCGATCTCGCGGTCTTTTTGGGCCTCTGACGGCACATAGAAGTCTGAAAGCGGGGGCTCGGGATCCAACGGCGCGAGACTTTTCTGAGGATATGCCCTCGCGTACTCGGGGATGGCGGTGTCAACGCTCCGGAAAGTTTGCACGGCGTGATTCTCGCGGCGAAGATCTTCGTTGATCCAGTCCAGACGGGCGGTTCGTTTTCGTGACCATGCTGCGTGTGCGCTCTGGAGTTGTTCTACAGCTAAATCGTGACGCTTGCGCTCGTTAACTACGTCCGAGCTTCGCAGATTCGAGAATATAATGTTTTTACCGCTGAACGCCAATGCGTTCACCACCGCACCACATACGAGCATTGTGATCGAAGCCATTATTTCCATATATTAGCAGGTACAATTCCAGCTTTAACTAGATAATGTCGGGTCCCAACTGCGGCCGCTACATCTAAGGTCACGAGACCTACGTCTCTCGCAATCATGTCCAACTTGTGAGCGGGCCCTCCGAAGACCATCTTTGATAGTCTAGCAAACCCGATACGGAGGCTCGATATCACCACGGCGTGATAAACCGCATTCACTATTATTTTACCATCGTATTCAGCCATTACATATAATGATAGCTATACAGTTATTGCATATAAAAGGGATCACGAGCAGTGTTTAAATGGGGCGCAATCGGTTTCGGAACTTCCTTCGGAACCGCAGCTGGTTGTCGCGAAAGGTAGTTCCGCAGTGGGAACACACACAGGGTGCTTGTAACTGCCAGACCACCACCAACCACCCACGGGATGATCCAGGTCGGAGCCCGTTCCACAGGAACTGTCGGAGATTGAACCGCAGCTGCCTTCGGATGTTCCGCTGGAACCGCTATCGGGTGTTTTGCTGTTTCAACAGCGGCTGGAACAACTAACGACTGTTTAGCTTCTCGAAATTCGGCGAGTATTTTATCTTGTTTATCTTTTCGGGCAGCAGCCGCTGCCCGCCCAGCTGCCTGTCGTTTTGGGTTTTTGTGTCGTGCAACCGAAGCTTGCTCCTGAGGTGCAATCGGAGATTGTTTCTGCGGCACAATCTCTGATAGTTCTGTGGAAAGCGCTCCGTCACTCTCGCAGGTGCGTCTTCTGTCATCATTTTCTGAGCTAATAGTTCGTGGGCATGTATGTCCAAATTGACAGTGCTTAGCTGTGGTCAACGCAGTTGTCAGCGGTGCTAAGAAAATGCCAAACTTGTGGTAAATCACGCAGCAAGCTGTTCATAGCGTGTGTCCGGCAAAAGGGTCAGTCTCGAGGTCGTCGACCAATCTCGATTGATTCTGGATTGGCAGAAACGTACTCGCTGCGGCTGCGTATAGCTGAATGGCTGCCGCCCCTAGGGTTTTCGTCATCACCGCGCCTAGCCGCGATCCATATCGGGCATACCATTTCTCAATCTCTGCGTGTGGCATCTTATCCACTTGATTGACTATGAGAAGTCGCCTCAGATACTGCTCGGCCTGCCCCCCCCCCCCCCTCCCCTGTAACCAGTGTGCAGCGATTTCTGACGTGCCGACAGCCATGTAGGCAGTGGTGCCGGCAGTAGGTCCTACAGTTCCAGCCGTGTCGGCAGTCGTTCCCACAGTTCCAGCCGTGTCGGTAGTCGTACCGACAGTCGGCACGACTGTTTCTTCCATTAGCTGATCGAGAAGTTCGTCGCAGTTCATTTTGAGTGCTATTCTGACTAGCCTCATAAGTCTAACATATTGCCAAGTGCACCACCCGATACTTATGATCACCGTTATGCTCACAGCAGAGCAACAAATTGATTCCCAGATTGTTCAGCAATTGTTAAGCATTTGTTCAACATATGTTCAGCATTTGTTCAGCATTTGTTAAGCAATGTTAATCATTTTTGTTAAGCAGTGTTAAGCATTTGTTCAGCATTTGTTAACAATTGTTAAGCATTGTTCAGCATTTGTTAACAATTGTTAACCATTGTTAAGCATTTGTTAAGTATTGTTCAGCATTTGTTCAGCGTTTGTTCAGCATTTGTTAAGCATTTGTTAAACATTGTTCAGCATTTGTTCAGCATTTGTTAATAATTGTTCAGCATTTGTTAAACATTTGTTGAACAGTTTTAAGCATTTGTTCAGCATTTGTTAACAATTGTTCAACAGTTACTAACAATCGCTAAGCTCAATCTAAGCTGCGCTTAATAATTGCTTAGCAATTATTACTTTGTAAGCAGTTGATCAGTATTTAACAGAAGCTTGGCCTGCTTAGTTTCCGAATGCATCTGTCGAGCCTCCAGCCGCTCCTCGCACGTTGGGATAACGTCGTTCTCTCGATGACAGTCATCGAATGAGTCTCGGTCCTTCCAGTGGAAGAGGGCGGCCCATTTCGTTTGCTCGCGCAGATCCTTGAGGACGGCTTTGTTCTTCTGAGTGGAGATCCATACGCTTTGCCCCGCATACCGGCCATAAAATGCGAGCTCGGAGAGCCCGTCTTCCTTTTTGGTCATCGCCGCCTTGGCCGAGCAGTCGTCAATCACGTATAAGATGGGCTCGCCCTGAAATACATGGTAGAAACCACGCTGCCAATCATGAAGCCTGTCGCCGGGGTTAACGACGTATACCTCAGGGTCGTTCCATATCCACGGGCGCAGCTGATAAGCCTTGTTGTGCCGCCCAGTGGGACACAGGATCACAATGTGTGGAAAGGCATCGCGGTAGAAGCGCTCGAGAAAGTCCAAGATGAAAACCGTTTTTCCACATCCTGTCTGCCCACATATTATGGCAGAGTGGGCATCCTTCGTAAAACCCAGAGGTTTTTCAGTAGAATGCTGAGACATATCGACCATCTTCGATGTTGAGTTGTGCATCTGTGATTATATATATGTACACGTTCAATGCGCTTTGCCGTCCGCCTCTTTGGCTATCTGGATCGTCACACCCTCGCTCACGTTCTCAACTTGGCGTCCACTACCGTGCAGTTTGTCGTCGCATTCGCATGTCTAGCCATAGCGCGTACTTGGAAGTCAGGAACTCTGCGATGGAGACGTCCGAGAGCTGCAGGTCTTTGACAACCGCGGCAACCTTCGGGGCGCGCTTAGAGACGGCAGCAAACTGCTTTTTGACTTCGTGCCACTGCTGGTGAGCGCTGGCTGTAGAGCTGATTGGCGACTCCTTGGGGTTATATAATGTGTCTGTTTTTCTAGCCCCGAATGCGATCCGAGCCTCCTCGAACAGCATCAGTATACCGTTCATCGAGCGGGCAGGGACGTTGACATTAATATTACACGATGTGTCGGTTTTGTATTTCGTCGTCTTGCGATAGCGAAGAACTCGATCGTAAAGTATGACAATGCGCCCGGCGTACTGGGTTCTGATCAATCGCGCGAGTTCGGGCATCGTGACCATGTTGTACTCCAGCGACACATTGTCGATCGTATACGTCGACGCCATGTCAGTGGCTATGAGAACTCGGCCGTAGTCGTTGAACGTTAGTTCGTATTCGAGGCGGTCGGCAAAAGCACTCTGATAATATGGCATGTGGCTCTCCGGCAACTTAAAGTCGAGCGGGATGTAAAAGCGGTAGCCGTAAGCGGTCGCGATCGCGTTGTCGCTCGCGACGTTATCTACCTTGTCACCAGCCCCGATTCTAAGTCTCGTTACGTTCCTATTTCGGCTGGTGTCAATACCCTGATAGTAGACCGCGTGTTCGCGCTCTTGCGCTGTCTTCCACAGGTCCTGATAGCAATGGTAGACGTCGCTATCGTCGATCGACATCACCTCATTACCAGACATCTTTATTATGGTCTTCTTGACGATGGCGCGACCCAGGTTCTGAACGACGGTTCGGTCCGCGTCTGTCGACGTCAGCGAAATAGTGAAAGCGAGGTGAAAAGTTCCCGGTAAAATGACGTCGTTAGCTCCGAGGTTGGGGAAGCGGTCCAAGAGCTGCTGGTTATGGTCGATCGTCGATGGTTTGTTCGTAATAACAACGCTCTGTCTCACGCCTTTTGCCCCAAGAGGCTCCCGCAGTCTGTGGTATGGATTGAGTTTGCGCCCATATTGATTCGAAGACATAGTTTAAACTGTATTAAACCTGTATCGGTTTTTGTTCAATACATCGAAACGATGGCTGGTCACGACATTAACATGGACGAATTTGATCGCACTACGAGCGACCGCGACGATTACCTCGATGATGACGAAACGACCTTCGTAGAGCTGCTAGGAACTTCAGCTGCTGGCAATGTTGACGATATGTGGTTGGCCCCACCCGAGAATCAGGAATAGGCGGGCGGTACCGAGATTCCTGCGGGAATCTCCAATGATGAGCTGGAGCCTCCCGGAGAAACGGAGTCTCGGGTGAAACGGTGGTAGGTGAGGTGTCTAAACACGGTAGCAAGGCCACGTTGGATTTCCGCAGCACTGAAAGAGGAGACATGTGGGTAAAATGGGGCAAGAACTGGAAGTTGCTGACGTTCAAGAACGACCGGCCCGGATCCTCAGCGCCTCTTCCGTGAACCGATATGGAGTACTCCTCGCTCGAGCTCTTGGAGTGATCGGCGACCGGTTGCAGCTGCCTGATCAAATGGTAAAAGCCCTCCAGTATACCGACGAAACGATGGTGAAGACGGCCGCCGCTATACAAATGGCCGAGCTCAGCGAGGACCCTCGTGTAGCCACCGACACTATTCACACTATGGAGACCACGTTCAGCGAAAGCGAGATATACGGAATACTCAGCACGATGTATGACCCACCGTTAAACCTTCGCGAACTCTGGGGACTCGATAAGGCTATGCAAACAGCCCGGGGCGAACTGATCCTTAACCTCGCCAAACTCACGGCGCTGGATGAACATATCGCACTAGAAGAAAGAAAACTGGAAGAAGCCCGTGACGATAGAGAATCTATTGAGCGGATCACCGAACGCCTGCGGTCGTTGCAAGTTGAAAGAGAAGCTCGCTTCGAGGTTGCCTCGACTAACCATGAGGCGCTCCGCTCCCAAATAAGTCGGATCCGCGAAACAATCTCGAGGGTCCTGCACGAGGACACGACACTCGGTGAGTGTTTTCGCACTCTGTTCAGAGAGCAGGGCGTCACGATAGTAAGCATCCTCACAGCTCTCGGCATGACTATATCGACCCTAGTTCTAGCCATCACGGGTGGTGGTAGTGGTGCGGCGGCTGCACCCGCGCCAGCACCCGCGCCGGCCGGTGGAGCCAAGGAGTGGGCAAAAAAGCAACTGAAAGCCCCCGCCAGTCTCCTGGCTAAATTAGCAGAAAAGGTGGCTGCCGCGCTGCCAGATTGGGGGTCTCGTCTCCTTCTTGCTATCTATATTATCAAAAACGTCCGGATGATATCCGCATTCACGTTCCCGTTATGGCCGATCTTTTGTTTGACGGTGGCGATTACCATCTGATTATTGTAACCGTCAACCCGGTCGTCTCGTAGTATCATATTTCTCGGCGCCATATACAGACCTATTCCAAATACATAGTCTACTGGGGTGCCGGCATACTGCAAAACGTCTTGATACCGCTGGATTGCCGCCGGGAGGTCCACCGGAGATGAGATGGCGTCCTCGACATTTGCCAAGAACTGTTTCTGGGTATCGAACGCCGTTCCCGTGCCCAGCATAGCACTGCGCTCTTGAGCCTGTGCACCGAGGAAGGCCCAGACGTTATGCGAATGGAGTCGTTGAGGCGGCGAGGAACCCCGGCCTGCGTGAACCCCAGACTCTTATCTGACATAAATGTACCCCACGCGTCGTCGACCGCAGCAGCCTGCTGTATGTAATCGACGTGAGCTCGTTTCGGAGGTAGCCAATCACAGGATGGGACGCCACAGTGCCGACCACCAGACACTTCCGGCCCGAAGGTCATCGTCGCGGGGTCAAAATTCCCGGCGTTCCGACTGACGATGTGGTCACCGGAGTGATCGTGCCTAAAATCCGTATGCGACCAAATCCCGTGGCCTCGAATGAGAACGTCCCCGAGGCCAGTGCTGCTAGGAAATGCTGGAAAACACAGTATTTCCAACGCCCTACGGTCGTGTGCGTAGGAAATGGGATTCCAGCCGTCGTCCTGCGGCAGAGAGGTTTTCTGTTCTTTGAGAATCCGCCTAATAGTATGGTACGCGTGAAAGTCGTAGACGGCCCTCAAGAAGGGATCCTCCGCGGCCAAATGGTCCTGAGAGGAAACCCCGCATCCGGCTCTTGCGCACCATACGGCGAAGTTGAGCTGATTCTGCCAAAACTGCATCGGTGTTGCTTTCCACCCGTTCACGGCCTCCATGGTAGTAATCTTGGGCAGCCTTTATTGTTCAAAAATATCGGGGAAGTTTGAAAGCCTGTTCCGCCGCGAACTTGGATAGTGGGGTGCACCAGCCGGGGAGCGCCCGCCTTAGCGGCATACAGTCCAGCAGTTCCGTCGGCGCCGGCATATGGAACATAAAACTTGTTCGGATCCTCGTTACTCTCACGTGATTATGTCATCCACTGGCCACCATATCGCTAAAGATGTGTATATATATAGTGACTCGATACTTTGTAGCATGTGGTTTAAAATTAAACCAATACACCGCCGTGGTTACCTATCGCTTAAAGCTGTGTAATACACCAGCGAGTTATCGTCATATATATAGAGAGCGACTCGATACTTTGTCGCATGTGTTTTAAAATTAAACGTAATCACGTAACCTTGATAAGGGAAAATACACTCGGCTATAAATAAGCGGTGTAATTGCCGTCGGTGTAAGCTCGATAAGACAAAAATACACTCGGCTATATATACACATGTTCATTACCCGTGTACTTGGAACATTGTCGTCTGCTGATATAAACATGTTTCCCATTTAGATATGACCAGCTTTTTTTGTGTGGGTGCCCCCGATATAGGCAAGCGGTGGTCGGATAAGGTAGATACATGACAGCGGCGTTCCTATCCGACCGCCGTTAAACTGTGTCAAAAATCAGCCGATATAACGAGTGGTGGCTTATTGGTTTAATTTTAAGGCACATGCGACGAGTCGCTCTATATATAACGATAACTCGCTGGTGTGTTGCACATCTTTAGCGTTATGGTGGCCAGTGGGTGTCATAATCGCTGTGGCGTAGTGACAATGTCTGACAAATAACCTCACCAAAATAGTCTTACGTGACTTATCAAAACTACACATTAGATCGGTTTAAATCTTAGTTAATCTAACTTAGTGGTTCCGTGTGGATACCGTCTGGTAAAACCCTTCTCTTATCGTAGTATGCGGATAGTCCCAACTTTGTCTGCGAGTAAGTCTTCATAACTCCGCTGTTCATTCTGAAAACTCTGTTTTTTCCGATGTCTTTACCACCATCCAACGCTTTCTTGTATCTTTCCCAGTTCATACTGTTTGTTCTCTTGGACATACCTTTGGCAGAATGTTTCGTGGAGTTTTTCGACAGGTCCTCGACAATATAACACTTGCTAGACAGGGCAATCGCTCGGTCTCCGCTGAACTCCATATTGAAGAGTCCAGGTTCGCGGTTGCTCCACTTGTCACAAGCGAGCCAATCTCGTTTCTCTTTTGCGAAAGAGTCGACCATTGAATCAAGGCTGTTGCTGAAAATTCCTATATACATACTGGCAGTATCCATCTGTATCAACTCGCTTCGGTCAACGTATTTGTCTAGAAAGTCGTAGTAGAACTCTAACATTCTCAACTTTGCCAATTGATAAACTGCTATCCCGCAGTGAAACGGTCTAGACACTGTTCTCGGTTTCCTGCTAGATATCTCGTAAGAGTCTCCAATCTCCTCGATATCTTCGAAGAATGCGGATCTAAAAGCTTTGTCCACGAAGCTCTCGTTCTTGGTATACGTTGTGTTTTGATGGCGCTCGGAAGATTCGATCATCTTTCCGCAACAAGAGTTGCCTACCAACTTGAATATCTCGGCTACAACGGCCTATGCTACTGTCGACATCTCCGGTTCTACGTGCCGCAGTTATTTCGTCTACGAACCATTCGAACGGCTTTCCTTCTTGGTAATCCAACATTCTGTACACCACAGTTATCTCCAATCCGTGTCGCAGATACCACTTCAGTAGCGTGCGTACATCAGCGTATTCTTGGCGGAAAGAGGTCCGACTAGTTTCTTGCCATCCCCATTGTTCCTACCTGTATTCGCTAGGTAATTCAACATATGATCTGGAACCTCTTCTTCTTCGACGACCCTGTTTTTCAACAGTGGCAACATCTCCGAAAAGTGTTTCCGTAAATTTTTCGGCACCTCGATATCCACCTCGGCAAATCCGAACCACTCGGACTTCAAATTTGTTTGCGAGAATCTGTCCACGACCATCTGGTTTGTAGGTTCTCCAACGTGTCGGATGATTTCTTTACCACAAGGCATCACTTTCCTCAGAGTCGACAGGTACAGTGCGTTAGCGTCGTAACCGAGCACCACTCCGCATTTATTATTTTTATCCGTCCGGATGTTAGATACTCCGGCTTCCGCGTATTTCGAAAAGACTATAGACGGTCCTCCGACAAGAGCTCCCTGCAGCATGTCGTAAGTTTCCTTTTCGGGTGCGTACAGTGGTGGGCATTTTGCGTATGCGGCTGCGTTTTCCTTTGTTCTGTAGCTTTTAGCGTCCTCCTTGATGGTTCCTCGCAACAAATATTGCAGAGACACACCTGGCAACGTTACTGCGTCTTTCAGAACATCGACTCCTCTGTCTTTGTAAAAGTTACACATTTTTCCCAACGCTTCCAGGAACGGTGCGACGCCCAGGACGTTGTAGTATCGCAGCCATTCCGCGAATGTTTTCATGTTTTGCTCTTTGTAGATCGCGTTGCACGCTTCTATCTCGCTCTCTGTAAGCAGGTATCCGCCTCGCAACTTGGAGTACTAGTGTTAGATGGTTGGTAAACCATCGAAGTCCAACTTTTCCGGGGAGTCGAACCACTCGTATGGAAAGAAATACTTGTGCATCGAACAGTCGTATGCCTTGATCCACTTGTAACTAGTTCCAGGTCCCATGTACAGAGCAATGTCTAGAAACCTGAATTCCTGAGTGAACATAAATATCGTCGTGTTTGTCTTCTTACCGACCATGACAGTATCGGTTGTGTCGGCCAGTCTACCGACGAGATGTTTCTTTATCATGTGTATGTCGTATCTACAGGAGTTGAATCCTACCACGGGAACCTGTTCTATCCACCTCTTAATAGCTTTGACTTGTGGTTCCGGGAGTTTGTCCATATCAGTCGTCATGTACTTGCGGTGCACAGTTGAATCCTACCACGGGAACCTGTTCTATCCACATCTTAATAGCTTTGACTTGTGGTTCCGGGAGTTTGTCCATATCAGTCGTCATGTACTTGCGGTGCACATCGTTTTTGATATTTTTACCTCTGCTTTTCAACTCTCTCAATAACTTTTGATACCAAAACGTCAGGATCTCTCTCGCAAATGTGTGTTGTCGTTCCTGAGAGACTGTCGCCTACTGAAACACTTATAGGGACGTGGGCAACCTCGTACTCTACGTCTTCAGTTTTTATCTCACCTCCGTTGGCGTCTAGATAAGCTTCAAAGTCGTACACTATTTGTTGCGTGTACCACTCGGTCTCCGGGACCGTCTGTTCTGCTTGTGGATCACGTCGTTTAAAATCTTCAAAGTTCTTTAGAATTTTATACTCGCACTCCCAAATAACCACGAGTGTGTAGCCAGCTGTGATTATTGCCGCGTCGCTATCGAGAGTCTTTTGATACTTTTAACCATGCGCATTGTGTGGATTTGACATCCGTGCCAGTGACAACCGTGGAATTGGTACACGGTATTTGTCTCCCTACAGTATCCGTCGACCAGAGCCCCTGCGACCCACCTTTCTCCTCCGTGTCCGCACCTGGCTGTGTGTATGTGTTTGACTTCTAAATATTTTATCCAGTCTATAGACATTTTGCTGGCGTGCGATCTTGGATAGAAGGCTTTTTCAAACGCTGACTTTGGCCTATCTATCATCTTACCTTTGCACACGACTTCGGTCTCTCCCCTCATGCATGTTGCAGCGTGCCTCTTCATGTTGCTAGCGTTGGTGAATCTCTGTCTGCCGTCATAGCAGCAGTATATTTGTGTTAGATTCTTTATGTTTATTATCAGGAACTGGTGGTCATTGAACAATCGCTCGTCATCTTATTCTCTCCTTCTTCCTCGTAGTGTGCTGGTGTCTTTCTCAAATACCACACTCCTTCTTCCGTTGGATCGTACACTTCTATTCATACACTGAAACATTCCTCCACTTTCTTCATGTCCTCGAAAGGAACCGGTTCACTCGCGGTTTTCTCGTTTTTCGCGTAATACTCGTTAGCCATACCTCGTGCCATACCACAACACCTGTCCGCTCGAACATCTTCCAAATGAATAGCTAGACATCTGAAAAGACACATATCGTCGTTGTATTTGTCTAACGAGTACATACCCTTCTTGTTCCTCAACCAATCCGGAATAGGTTCTCCGGATGCTACTGTCGAAGCTAACCCTGTGTCTTTCATCCTCCTGCCACCCAAAACCAATTTTAAGAATACTTCTACCCACCGGACAAACGTCCATTTCGTGCTTGGTCTGTCTACCTTATCCAGGTTCATACGCGTTTCTTCTTGTCTCTCCACCCATGTACCTACCTCCTCGTAAGAACTCATCCATTGACTACCTCCGATGTATTTGTGAAATATTATAGTTTGCGCTCTACCGCGACTGTCTTTCTCGTCTATGTGTGCTAGCTTGTAAGAGTAAGAGTATCTCAGATAGAAGTTGCTCGTCAGCATCGGAGACAACTTGTCAACTATCCTTTCAGATATTGTCCCGTCTATGGCCTTACGAAAATAAAGCTCTATGGTTATCCTACCTTTCTCCACTTGTTCCTTACTTTCGTCGTGGCTGCCTAATATCTTCTCACCTTCGTCGGCTATTGCGTTCACCAACTTTCGGTTCAACTTCCTTTTCGGTACCTGTTCCACTTTCTGTGTGGTCTTTCTCTGCGCGATAGCATTGGCACGCAGACTCATAACACTCTCTTCCACAAGTATATGCCCAACGTTATCAGCAATGTCTATGTTATTGAATGCACCTCGCTTGTAAGCTCTGGTAAACCTAGTCATGAAAGCTGTGTTTTAGCCTCGTTTATCTTCTTTGCCAACCCTGGAAGTCTTAGGCGTTTACTGTATGTCAATCCTAGAGATGTGGCTTCTGCTCTTAGTTTTCAACTTATGGCAAAATTTTCAAATCTTGTTTTAAACCAAGGTTTAAAACAAGATTTGAAAATGTGGTTTAACTCAATGTTTGAATAACTACTAGTTTTCGTTTCTTTCACTTGAAATTTAAATTAGTTTTGTCAACCCAGGAACTCTTAGGCGTTTACTGTATGGTATGTTGAGATCGTCCGCTTGTTTTCGCAATTGATCTCTAGTTATTGGAAGCTTTTCTACACCGCTATAAATCAGTTGAGGCGGAATATTTTTCTCATCCACAACTTTTCTCATTTTTCTTCGTCCGAAGAAATTTCTCGCAGGCATATTTTTATAGTTCCTATATATTAGCGAATATACTTTTTTTTCTTCTATTGAAAATTTAAAACTAAACACTTGCTTATAGGCTATTCATTTCAACTATCAACGCTGGTGGTGGGTGTTTCTCAATCACCCTATTACAAATCGAAACATAATTTCTCATTTTCCTCTCATATTTTCTCATATTTCGAGAAAATATCTCGCTCCCAACAACCTTTCGGAGAAATAACAACAACAATACTTTCGATTCTCATATTTTTTTCTCACATTTCTCTTGAAAATTCTTCTTCTGAAGAAAAATAAATATTTGTTTACACTCTTATTCACATGCTGGTAATACTTCTTGTTAATTTAGTTTGTATACAGTTATGCTCTAAATGCACTGATCTATACGTCAGTAAGCTGTAATAAGGACATGATGTGAAGTGTAATTTATTTCAATCACTGATGCTTTAGGTCAGCCTGTGGAATCCTACAGTCTGATTAGAGTCTATAGTGTTTATCATTAGTAATGTAATATTGTGAGTCTGCACAGGAAAATCTTGGCGTAGTTGCTCTTTATTAAATTAGCGCAGTTGGCCACGGGCAGTCTGATCAGGGTAAGGCCGGGTCGCAATTACATATTTGTTTACTAATGGTAAATAACTGAATGACGTCGATATTCGCATGTATGGCTGTGAATATATATATCGTTGGGTACACTAGATATAGTGGCTGTTCATTAATGTGTTATATCGCATTCTCCGACATATAAATTCCATGAGCCCCCTTCTTCCAACTAGTGAAAATATCTGTGTGTACATTGCAATTTATGATGATTCATCATTGTAATTTACGAGGTTGTTTAGTATAGCCATGTAATCATAATAATGATTTCATGTGCACTACTATTATGGAGACTATAACACGTTACATTCTGGTAACAACACCGTTGGTGTTTTGTAGTCCCAGCCAGTCAGCCAGCCAGCAAGCAATCAGCGACGGCACTTCCATCTGGTGTTATTGCGTAGAACCAGTACACTGCACTGATACTATTCTGGGGTCCACTACACGACACCGTGTACCAGCGGGGAATCTGCTCCGTGTGCACCAGGGCGTAACGAGCGGGGTATTATTCCGGTGACGTCATTCCGTCAAAGGATGAGATGGATCTCAAATGACGTCCACCCATGTGATGTATTCGCCCCATCCGCCCAAGTAGTCGTTTATACTATAATTTAATGTAACTTAACGACGTCATATAACGTCACCGTCATCATGGTGGAAACGTGAGTTAGATAACAGAAACTCAAATTTAGCAGCTTGAACGTGATGAACATTGTTATGCGATACTTACCTGTTCCAGAATCGTGACTGTGCCTTGGCTGTTTGACTGTGCCTTGGTGAACCCTCGAGATGACGTTGTCCGTACTGTCTTGAACATTCATTATTTGTGTATATTTCATTTATAAATACATCATCATTGTAACTGTATACCTTGTTGTCTCTTTCCACAACGTACTTGGTGTTCCGTCCCAACAATAAACTATCACAGTGTCACCCTGGCGTGACAGGCACTGGGGAATAATCGATGAGTATACTGATCAACTCTTGATTACACTGCTACCTTCGTTAATCTTTCCCTGTCGTCAACGTTTTTGAACATCTATGGCAATCTCAGCTCGCAATCAAGTACTTGCCTTGGCTGAGCCTAAGCAGTCAATCATGCTTCTTGCTTATAAACACAGTATTCAAGTATTTGGAAACAAACGAAAATACACTTATTGGCAGTACGATATTGCTAGATCCAGATCAACCTTGAGATCAGCCTTATCAGGTTCTGCACTGTTCGCCATTCCATCAAGGAAACCCCCGTTATGTTTCTAACAATCAATATAGAATCGTTATCTGGCTACATGGCAGTGCTATTTGATCAGGAGCTACACTGGTCACAATCCCATAAGCCTGTTTTCCCCAGTCATAGCCACATATTTGTTTACATACCATGCATGTTGTACCGTGGACGTAGCCTGGACTTGGGACATTGCTGAAACACAAGTAACACTTCGTTCACAGTTTTGCATATCGTTAGTAGGCCACGTACGTGTACGTTAATTTATCAGGGAACGAACTTTGTACTGGTCGAATGCGTACCGGTACTGACTGATAACATATTGCATTGACCTGATACCAATGTCCGGGTTACAACAAATTGAAAATTTAAATTGCATAGTCACATGACGTTACCGGATTACGTCAGTGGAATTACGTTGTCGATAAAAGTCCGCGTTATTTTCATAAAAAAACCCATAATTACTCAGTATGTAGCCAAAATGTTACCTGACATCGAAAGACACGAGCCTGGGATTCTCTATAAAATGCACAGACTAGTCGATGGGTGGGACATATAGATATGTTACATATGCGACACTGATGTAAATTGTGTCCTGATTAACAACTACATCTCGGAGCAGTTACTTGTCATCTCTCAAATCCAGGACTGATTTTGTATTTTAGGATTTTACAGAATTTGTACAATAGCTCCGCCTCTATACTTCTGACGTAGACATCATATGCCACATCTAAATACGGGGCGCCAAGTGGGACATGGCTCAATTTTGTCAACAAAATTCATTTTTGTGCCACAAAATTCAATTCTGTGTCACAAAATTCACTTTTGTGTCACAGAATTCAATTCTGTGCCACAGAATTCAATTCTGTGTCACAAAATTCAATTCTGTCAATTCTGCACACGCATGTAAGAAGGACTACCATTGGTCAGAAACTGCACTGGAGAAATGGGTCACGGTCGCCGATCTACACATTCAATGTCGATGATTTATTTCTCATTCTGCCGATGATTCATTTCTCATTCTGCCATTTTGCTTCAACTATCTCCAAACAGTCAAACGATGACAAACCCATTCGTATTTAAACTCATTTGCGTTATAATTGTACACATAATTCATGTACATGTAGATCTCCCGCGAGTACTGACGTCATTTAGTGTGTATCGCAAGGTACATTTGCCCCAGTTAAATCAATAATACACGCGCTGTGGCCTGTGTTCTGACTGCTGTCTGTGTTTATAAACAGAATGTGTGTATTGGGCCATTTGAGGAAACCATTTGTAGTATTTGTGTAGATACCATGGATACATGTACTAAGATGGTGTATACTGTAAATAATGCATGTAGACACATAGTTGCGAACACGTAACTTCGCAACTAGTAGACACAGATCCAATACCATTTGTTTCACAAGGTTAGATCTACTGTTAGAATACGACGTCATCTAATGTCATTTTCGAGCATAAAACGTTACCTGATAAATAGAATACCAGGCTAGTGTATTTTAATATCAAGTTTATCAGGCTCGGTTCGGAAACGGTAGGAATTCCTCGGCAAGCCTCGGAATTCCTACGCGTTTCCTAGCCTTGCCTGATAAACTTGATATCAAAATACACTAGCCTGGTATTCTCTATATATGGGCATGCTCTCAGGTCTAGCTATATCCCGGCTACTTTATGTTTGACCCTGTTTACATAATTGAGGGAAAATTCTGAATATTTTTCTTATTTCTCTTTCAAAGTATATATGCTTATATGGTGTGACCACTCATTTGTAATCATAATATAACCAAAATAACTGTCCATAAAGAAGTATAATATTGATATATTGGGTTATATTTTCGCATTGAAATATTTAAACCTGCAAGTGTACTCCACCATCTAGTAAAATGGACTAAGACCGATCTCAACCAATCAACGTAGAGATGACATACGCAACTAATTTTTGTGGACAAAAATGAATTCTGTCTTGACAAAATTGAATTTTGTGACACAGAATTGAATTTTGTGACACAGAATTCAATTTTGTGACACAGAATTCAATTTTGTGACACAGAATTGACAGAATTGAATTTTGTGACACAGAATTGAATTTTGTGACACAGAATTGAATTTTGTGATTTTTAGTGTTACAAAACTCAATTTTGTACACATAATTAACCTGTCCTGCATGGCGCCCCGTACTAAATGTATATTTACCAATCTGTGATCTGGGAAACGCTCCAAGACCTGCCCAAGCAATGCCAACTTTCAGTATTATGTGATGACGTCAGTTCATGATTATTCAACATATCTAGTAACTTTACTACGACCATACTTTGGTGTTAAACACGCTTACAGTTATATATATATACGTTTATCAACAAGTGTATGCAGTGTTACTGACAGACGCTTGCATGTGAACACATCTAATTTATATTCATGGGCATTATGTTACCAATTAGATGAACCATGCATAGGTCTAATTCATGGGAAAATATTTATGATTTAGAAATACAAGCCAGAGAAACACTATTATGTAACATATCAATTGTCGTTTGGAGGGTGTTCTTATCGTTAAGAATTCCGATACTTTAAGATTATTGAAAATGATCAACAATGACCATTACAGAATATATCTTGAGAGTTTTGCACTCAATGACCCGTAAACATGACGACCTTTTCCAGCCTGATTTGATTGACCACACCGGATTCCTGCTAAGTGCAATTGAACAGCATTTCATTCTAGCCGAACATAATGTTTAAGCACAAATACAGGTGTGTGGGTCATAGTGAATGATGTAATGTGGATGTACTGTGCAATGCTCATTAACAGACCAACTGTTGTGGAAGTAAATAAATAATGAAAGATTTAGTTGCATAACATTGCTACAACTGTTATGTCATCAAGTGGGTTGTGGTGAATTATGCAAGAAGGAAGTTATGATCAAGTGTCCTTGACACATGACAAGTAGTTCTTGAGAATCTGCCCAGTCATTCCAGCCGACGAAAAAATAGGACAATGCCACGAACGAGTTGTTTGTGGTGAGTGATACAAGTGGACAACCAGCGTATGCACAGGCTATGCTGGTAGCACACAGTGTAAGATTGTCTCATCCAATGACATCCAGGGACCTCATGGCTGTACATAATCTCGGCTGTTAGATGTGTGTTACCTACCATCTTGATCATGGGCTGCCATAGTGTTGTCATACGTATGATCGCTGAAATGAAAGGTAAATGTTCTATAACTATCAAGCCTAAAATGATGCGAAACTCTTTTGAACCTGACAGGCATTAAATGTTTAATGTCAAATTTAATTATTTGTCATATTTAAATTATAAATTAAGACAAACATGTTTTATCAATACATATTGTAAGATTATAGCGGCATACGCCAAAGAAATAGTGAAATATACTGTTTTCTGTCCATTAAGTATCAAGTACAAGCCCGAAATTAAATCTATTATATATACACGTTGTTTTAGCGAGCGTCTGTGTTGTCGTTTGGAGAAAAGCCGTTGTCATTAAAGGAAACATGGACATCGTCTACTGCACTCACCTGTACTTGTTTTTCTTCTTACCTGTGGAATTGACAATACAACATGGATGTGTGATATAATTAATACATATATATATATATATAGGATGTATAATTAACTACATGCATATTGGATGTGTGATATACTACCTGTATATAGTTCGTATTACTAAATGTATATTAGGATGTATGATAAATCTGATACACTACACGTATATAGGAAGTGTGATATACTTCATATATATTGGATGTGTGATATACTACAAGTATATAGGATGTGTGATATACTTCATGTATATTGGATGTGTGATGTAGTATATGTATATAGGATGTATGATTGACTACATGTATATATATTTATGATATACAACATGTATATAAATTATGATGTTTGATATACTACATGTGTAAAGTAAGTGTGATATACTACATGTAAATTGGATGTGTTGTATACTACAAATATAAATATAGTGTCCTACATTACATGTATCTCGTGTGTAGTATATGTATATAATATGTATGATATACTACACATATATAGGATATGTGGTATACTACACGTATAAAAGGATGTGTGATATACTACGTATATATAGGATATATGATATATTACATGTACTCGTATATCAGATGTCACGTGTGATATACTACATGTATAGAGTATGTATGGTATGATACATTTATACGGGAGGTATTAAGCACTATATACTTTCTAAACAACAAGTGACGTTCATGATGTTTCGGCAATGGTCTGATAATATGCTTAACATTCATCAACTTTGTGGCCAAAATCCACTCGTTGCTTGTTACACTACATTTCAGAGATGTTACTTCTCATCTCTCAAATCGAGGACTGATTTTGTATTTTAGGATTTTACAGAAGTTGTACAATAGCTCCGCCTCTATACTTCTTACGTAGACATCATATGCCACATATCAACGTGTTTTTACCAATATGTGAGCTTAGCAAGGCTCCAAGAACTTCCCAAACAATACCCACTTTCAATAGTATGTGGTGACGTCAGTTCATGATTATTCAACATATCTGGTAAATTTAATACGATCATACATTGGTGTTAAGCACGTTTCCAGTTATATATATATAAACGTTTATCAACAAATGTATCCAGTCTTACTGACATGTAATATAGCCAATTGATATCCATTGGCATTATCTTACCAATTAGATCAACCATGCATAGGTATAATTCATTACAAAACATTAAACTGTTATGATTTATAAATACAAACCAGAGAAACACTATTATGTAACACATGGTGTATATATCAATTTATGTTTATACGATGATCTTATCGTTAAGAATTCCGATACTTTCAAGATGGATGAACTATCAACATACCACTATACAGAATACATCTTGACAGTTTAGCACTTAATGACGCGTACCCATGACCACCGTGTCCAACTTGGTTTGTTTGACGACACCAGAGTCCTGCTAAGCATGATTAAATAGCACGTCATTCTAGCAGAATATATTGTTTAAGCACACATACAGGTGTGTGGCTCATGGTGAATGTTGACATGCGGATGTCCGGGCCAATGCTTATTAACATGCTAACAGTTGTGGGATGAAATCGTTAATGAATGATTTAGTTGCATAGCAATGCTACACCTGTTATTTCATTAAGTGGTCTGTGTTGACTGGCGCAAGAAGGAAGTTATGATCAAGTGTCCTTAACATATGACACGTAGTCGTTGAGTCGCTGGGTTATGCAAGCTGGACGTTGTGACAAAGCTAATATATATCACCAAATATATATCAACCTGTTTTTGAATATAAGATGTATGCATTGAACATGAGAATGAACAGATGTCCGAACGACAACACGAACGACGCCAGCTTTGTGACAAAAGTTATCGTTTTCGAAAATAAATACTGGTTAAACATTGATCGGTATATCGTTAGATTATGATTTATTAAGGAAATAAAGTGTACATGTCCAGTCGTCACATATTGGAATACATTTCGGTTGAAACAATGATGGACGTTACTACATTTACCGCCATCGTATGGACATGCTATGCTGGTCGCACACAATGTAATTTTGTCTCGTCCAGTGACATCCAGGGACCTAGTGGCTCTACATCATCTCGGCTGTACCATGTGTGTTACCTACCATGTTGACCATGGGCCTCCATAGTGGTGTCATACATATGTTGGCTGAAATGAAAGGTAAATGTTCTATAATTACCAAGCCTAAAATGATGCGAAACGCTTTCGAATCTGACAGGTATTAAATTTTTTAAAGTCGCATTTAATTATTCGTCATATTTGAATCATATAGGAAGACACTATGTTTTATCGACATAATATTAATACTATAGCGGCCAAGAAATAGTGAATATACTGTTCTCGTTCCATAAATCATCGAGTGCAAACCCCAAAATCAAATCCGTGCAATTTACACGTTGTTTTAGCGAGTATCTGTGTTGTCGTTTGGAGAAAGGCCGCTGGTATTTAAGGAAACATTGACATTGTCTACTGGACTCACCTGTAATTGTTCTTCTTCTTACCTGTGGAATTTACAATACAAAAAAAAGTAATGAGACGTGCTTAATGAGGCCTATATGACTTGTGATTAGTATAACTTCTGGTAAAATAGCACACCGTCCTGTAGCTTTACAACGGTCTATGTTGCTTGTTAGAAGCATGCCTGGTGTTTCATTGATAGAAGTACAAATAGTGCTGGTCCTGATCGTATCCCACATGTGTAACACAATACTCGCATGGCTTCATGATGGAGTATCCCACATGTGTAACACAATACTCGCACGGCTTCATGATGGAGTATCCCGTATGTATAACACATAAATATCATGGCTTCATGATGGAGTATCCCACATGTGTAACACAATACTCGCATGGCTTCATGATGGAGTATCCCGTATGTATAACACATAAATATCATGGCTTCATGATGGAGTATCCCGTATGTATAACACATAAATATCATGGCTTCATGATGGAGAATCCCGCATGTATAACACATAAATATCATGGCTTCATAATGGAGTACCCCGCATGTATAACAAATAAATATCATGGCTCCATGATGGAGTACCCCGCATGTAAAACACATAACTCACATGGCTTCAGGATGGAGTATCCTTTCCTGTGGAGGACAACGAGGCCGACAACGAGAGCGATGACAATCAGTGCCGCTACTGACCCTCCCACGGCAGCTCCTGTAGCCGAGGCTGTCTGCCCATGCCCATCTGTGGTGTAGCGTAGACATGATATGTGGCAGTCACTGGAGAAATGGGGCGAATGGGGTTTGTAACCAATGTAGCGGAAATAGCGCACTCATGCAGCTTGGTAACGATCTATATTGATTGTTAGAAGCATTACGGATGCAGGCCCTGATCAGACTGCGCGGTTGATTGGGGCTACACTGGTCACACAGTCCACAAGCACCATTTCTCCAGTCACATCACATATGGAAATGAATATGTAGCGATAAGATATCATTATAACAAGGTATTGAAGTTGTAGCCGAGAGTATTTCCCGCTCTACAAGCGTTTTTCTAACCGGGTGTGTCATATAGTGGCGTGGAAGAGCCAATTGGCACCCATAGGTCGTGCATTAACTATCTTCGACACGCCAATTGAAGTCGCAGCCGGAAGTGTTGTAGATTTCAGAGCGAATCCGCTCCCCAAAACATTAATCGAGCTCGATTTACAGAGAACATGGCTACCGAAAAGCTATATCCTGAGCTGCCGTCCGGGGCGGCTGACCCGGCATCTTTTAGGATGACCTGGAGTGTCTATATTTTCCAGCATGAGAGAGATACACGGACAGGTCATGCACACAAGTATAGGTCTGCAGTCAATGTCGTCGAAGGGATGAATACCACGCTAGCCTCAGCTTTCGTTGTGGGAGTGTGTTTTTATTGTCAACAGTCTTTGCCGAACCGATCGCGGTGGCCTTGAGAGCGGTCCAATGCCCACCCGCAGGTTTTGGGAGATGACGTCGTAAGCAAATCGTCTTGGAGGGGCGGGCCGACGAGAGAAGTACTCTCCTCGCCCGACTCGGCACGCGATATGCTTGTTCGCGTGCCGGCAGCAGCAGGAGGTCCAGTCGCCATACTGTCAGAGCGCCATAGTTCCGTCGGCGCCCCCATTCTGCGATTGAGGGCTGCCAACGATTTATTTTGGACGTGATATGCTTGTTCGCGTGCCCGACTGTCCGTGGGGCTGGGACGACGGGGGAGGTCCCGCCACCATATTGTCCGAGCGCCAGATCCTTCAGACTTTGAGTTTCAGTTTGCTGTCAAATTATCGCCTCCGGCTAACCAAAATGTCACCATGTGTGTTAATAATTAGGTCAAATGTTGAACAATGGAAGTATTATTAAACCTGTGAAAAATCGAAATTGGGCATGTGTAACAGTAGCGGTACGGAACCACATCAGACTACAATATTGCAGTCGGGTAACATACATAAAGAAAACCGCGAAAGAAAAACACTGCAGTATTACCCTGCTTTACATTACTATGGCAGCTGTTCGGAAATCAATCATGAAGTTGCTTGTCTAATTTCAGCAAAACAAGTAGACCCTAATATGTCGGTGTAACCATGTACAATAATCAGGATCTACACTTGCTTACAATGCCCTGTTCCCAGCCAGCATATCAATACTAGTCAATGCCGTTTACTCGAGGACCAGACTACTCCTCATCACGGCACAGATCCGGTACAGTGAACAGTTGGTTTCTTTACCCGTAGGGCATTTACAATATTAACTATGATGTAGGTTACAGGTATATGCCTACTCAGTAGGCACAAACTGTTATTTACAGAAATTAAATATGTGTATAATTGTGTCACTATTCCACCAGTTATAAACAAGTGCTATACAGGTATAAAGAGCAGTTTGTGCCTATTGAGTGGGCATGTACCTGCCCACACAGTAGGCACACACGGTTCTTTATATCAGAGACATCGTCAGAGACATCGTCTGGGACATTTTCTGGCACACTAAACATTAATTCCCATTACCCTACGTAGTGATTTTCATTATTATACATTTAATATCAGACTTAAATTTCCACACTGACATCAGGGGCGATAACTGTGTTTCCTTAAAATGTTAACATATATTACTGTTTATAATCTATATTTACTTATGCAATGATCATACTTTGTCGAAAATATATATTTTTTCAGATGATGCATTTAATTAGTATAAATAATTAAAATAATGTCATGCCTCATGTGTATATGAAAATAGCCTCATACCACCGCGAGTCACAATCAGTAAAATAAATACAATGTATAACTAAATGATTATATCGGGTAATTTTTAAAACTGGTGGAATGTGATACAATTATACATTTATTTAATTCCTATAAAGAACATTTGTGCCTACTGAGTGGGCATGTACCTTTAACGAAGAAAACAGAAACACGCCGAATGCATGTGGTTATATCCGGACAAGAATATGTATCTAGGGCCATTTTAGTCGGAATTCATATCTGTTTCATGTCCGTCCATTCGTCAATTCTACTCTAACTTATTTACCGTATAACCAATACGTCGTCGTATTATTGCGGACATATTCGGACGTGTCTAAGACACGAATACGTCAGGTGCAAGCATGTGTTTGTAAAGAGAGGTCATTGCAAATCAGTTCACCATTGGCTTTTTTAGACATTTGGAACGGCGTCCGTCATTACACGTACGAATTGAGCCATATCCGACCCATATACTCAGTCTTCTAACATACTATACTATAACTATTAGAACAACCAATCTTTGTGACTGTGCTAGACCGGTACTACCCCAGTAGGTATTTCATGTTGGGAAATCACTCTATCGGGGACCAGCACTGGGAATCGAACGATACGGTCTGCACATGAACGGGATATGGAAATACACATATATACATGTAAAACCCGGGACCCAATAACACACGACAAGCACGTCCGGAAAATATATTACCTACTAGTACCATGATATTAATATAAATATAAGATATAGGATCCCCCAATGGGTCTATACTATATTGTTGTAATCCTAGTACGCTCCTTTACGATCAGATACACCCTTTACGGTATTTATGACAGTCTTGGTCTATCAGCTGACGCCATTTATATAACATGGCCTCTGATTGGTTCCCATACTTTAGCTGAGCCAATGAACCCCTTAGTTACACACAGGCGTCGGTTGTGGATTTCCGTGAGCATGATTTTCTCGCCGAATACTCCCCGTTGTAGGTTCAAGCCTTGAAGCGGCCTCTTATGCACCTGACTACTGACCGAAGCAGACCTGTTCAACACAGCTGAGTGTTTCCACCCCGTGGCCACACAGACCCGGTGAGTTAACAGGTTTATACCATTAGATCTATTCTAATAATATCATTGCATATCGGAACTGGCCTGGTAAAGTCTGTCCGGCAGGGATTGCCTTGCTGAGGATTAGTATTGGGACGCCAAGCAGGAAAGTGCGCCGAGTGTCATAGCATCAATAGTAGAGATGCTGTTTTAGACCGGCAGTAAAACGCTGGCATCCGTCACCCGGTAGCTGTCCGATCACAGCTCTGCACGGACACTACTGAAGAAGGCACTACTTGCTGGTGTGAGGTGGGTACTTATACACACATGTCACTTACTGCATCTCAATAATAGGCATATATATGTGGGCAAATGCCGCACCGCCGTGTATTATCTTTTCTCTTTCAACTCGTCTTCAGAATGAATGTAACGAATTGTCATCTAACCAAATAACAGATAAACGCTATTTATCCGCAACTGAAGTCGAATAATAACTTTTTGTATACGACTAGCCGTGAAACGACCGTAGCTGGACCCCAAAACATATCATATCATATCTTGCATAACCAAATCCCATATAGAGCCTTCCCTGTTAGATCTACTTTGCCTGAACAACCCTCAAATAGCATCATCATATTATAGGAAAACACTGTATCGGCTGAGTCTCCATATATCATGAGCACTCATACTCAGTCTGACATACTGGCATAGTGCGAAAGGAGAATGAACTAGCTATGTTAAATTAACCGTCGCATAACCTCCTTAATGTATAGCTTCTATTTCGGCTGCATTGCAACATATATTAAATTCGGAAAAGAAAACGGGCCAACGTCCATTGGCTTGAACATTTTTCTGGGCACATTGTATGCCCTGGTATGGATGGTTCTTGAACCAATTCCCACCCCTAAATATACGATAGCTAACTAACTGTTACACGTACGTGTGATGTAACCATACCAGCATAATTAATAGAAGGTTGCTCTGGTTGCAACAAATGTATATATATGTATTCGTATATTAAAAGGCAATAATCTTAATTTATCCATCCGTCCATCCTTCCATCCTAATTGATATCAGTCACACCGCCGTGGTGTTAAGCACGTGCCATAAATCACTTAACTATGGACGGTCGACTTGGCCACGTCAAGGGAGGTGGGTGTACTGGGCGTCGGTGAATGGGTGTCTCGGGTCGCCAATAATGGCCCTCATGCTGTCAGCTGAGATTGGATTAATTGATTGTCGTTGGCTCAGAAGAAAATATTTCTGACCACTGCGATCAGATCAGGATCTACACCATTCACCAGACAGTAGCTTTCTGACACGAACATAATTGATTGATGTATTCAACGGCAAAAAACAATGTGAAAAGGTTTAACGTCCCAGCAACAACTAAGGTCATACGAAGTGAGACACCATTGGTTTGAAGTCAAATCTGAAATATCAGTGAAATGAAATACTATGAAAGAATGTTTTCATGCCTATGGTGGGATTTGATTTATTGGTGTTTAACGGCCTATCTGTGTCCCAACCAAGGTCAAAAGCTATCGGGCCTCGGTTTCAAGTCTCATCCAAATTCGGGTATGTCATATTTACGGTTATTATGGTATACTCAACTTCCTCAACAATAGTTCAACTGATATGCCCACAGATACCTATATGTATAACGTGGTGGCCATCTTGACGGCTAGTCTACATACTACTCTCTCTTATATTATATTTGACTTCCTGATAAAGTATTATCTCTACAAGTATGTGATTTTCACATTTAAACCAATAGTATATGTTACTTAAGTGCGGATATATAGCAAAACTAGTTAAATATGGGGGCCATTTGAATTTCGAAATGGAGGTCGAAAACATTGTTTCTGCAAAGCGCAAGATCGATTTTTGGATTCCTCGTTCAATTTCCATTCACAAAATGTATAGAACAACAAATCCCCAAGAAAATCCGAAGAAACTACATAACAAGTTGTCAACAACGACGTCAGCTATGTCAAAAGCGTAAATGGAAGCGACGTTTACTCGATAAGTTCATTTTTGCAATCAGGTACCTTTTCCCAACCGCGGCTCGTATATGAACAACAAGATTTGTAAATTTGGTTGGACACGACATCGATTCTTAAGACATTCACCGATTGCATTAGTACTTTAAACATAAATATTTTGTCGGAAAGTGCACATGTTCGATGAGAATTATTGTTATCTCAGCAAGATAGAACATAATTTTGCAAATAATATTAAATTATAGCTGGTTTTCCTAGGTCGGACACGACTTCGTATCATAACAACTGAAATACTTTAACGCCCTAACGTCAATATTGTGGTGGCAAGTTCACATGTTTATTCGAGAATTGTTGTTGTCCTGCAGAAATACATGTACCGGTAAATAGATTGTATAGAAATGTATTAAAAACATGTTACTTAGTTAAAGGTACATGCCCACGCAGCAGGTTACACTGTACTACTACTTTTCATTTTCTGTCATGCCTTATATGAGCCATTTGTCTACTCACTAACGAGTTATTTTTAATTACGGCGCGTGTTAATTGGTGTTGAATCGCATTTTATATGCCGCGACCAGAAAGGGTATTTTCCGACCTCGTGCTATTTCTACCAACACACGTCACGTGACACGGTCAATCATATCACATCTTTGACATGCGCAGTGAAGTATCGGAAGTTGAGAAGAAAAATCTCTGTTCGAGACCAAATCTAAATCTCCACGTGACTCTTTCCATTTGGTGATCTGGTCGCCAATATTAACCACTCTCTCTGTACTGCCTGTCCCTCAGACATTTCGCCTTTTTTTTGGCCGACGCCGTTTCATACAATTTCCGTCCTGGACGTTTCGACATGTTGATATTCTTGTTTACATATTGGGAAGCCTACTGGCGTGCGTAGTATACTGCGCATGCGCACCGCAAGCCGTGATGTGAAAGTCGTCGTCCCCGCACATTATCAAAATAGACTGTTACCGCCGAGCGTCGCTAACAGTAAATTGATAATTAATAAATGATTATATTTGTATAGCGGGCACTCGTAATTTTTAGAACAGGTGGAATAGTGACATAATTATACACTTATTTAATTCATATAAAGAACATTTTGTGCCTACTGCGTGGGCATGTACCTTTAAAATACGAGCTTGGGTCCGACCAGAAGCTACATACCTTACTATAAAGTTATAAACAACAAAGCAAATGGCGTTATGTTAATCTAAAGGGAAGTAATCATTGTAATGTATACAGTATCAACGCGCCGTTGATAAAAAGAAGTACCGACGAAAGCCGAAACACGCCAAATGCCTGTGGATATAACATGCGAAGTATATGAAAGGTTATCCGAACGTTTGTTTGTACACTTTAGATGATGATCACACTTGATTATCATGTATACTGTTGGTATTAGGTCAGATTTCAACTCATATTATCTTGCGGACATATTCGCAGCTAACATGCATCCGAATATGTCCGCCGGATCGGTTATACGGTAAATAAGTTATATTAGAATTGACGGATAGACGGACATGAAACAGATACGAATTCCGACTAAAATTGCCATAGATGCATGTATAAACACTGTTCTGGTAGATTTCAACTCATATTATCTTGCGGACACATTCGCAGCTCACCTGTACCAGAATATGTCTGACCTATTCGTGTCTTAGACACGCCCGAATATGTCCGCAATAATACGAGGTTGGGACGGACGGATAGACGGGCGGGCGTGCGGCGTATGCATAACAAACTTTTTTTTTTGTTAGGGTTTAACGGCCTATCAACAGCTAAGGTAATTTAAAGCCGAGTCAATGGGTTTAGTACTAAATCCCATATATTACCAGTACAAGTGCATGTACATGTTCAAGTACATGTACAAATGGGGAAAAAATCCCAAAATCAGAACTAAATATTGACAATAACAAAACTATATTAAGCCTTGAAATAAGAATAATCCTGATCTGATGCCAGGTCCTCGCCACACCAGAATCACTTGGCCCCTCCCAAAAGCAATTGGATCAGTAATAATCTTACTACTTTTATAATGGGCAATAACCCAATTCAATTCCCAGGTAATTAAAGAGCCAAAGATAAAAACGTACATGAGGGCCTAACCAGGCAAATCGTGATTCCTATAAGGAGGAACCCATACCGTTAATTTACGCCGTCTCATTCGCCCGACCACCACCCACGCATAACAAACATATATATATAAGGTATATTCATAGATTTATATACATTTGTTTTATGTTACAGTGTAATGGGGGGGGGGGATTTACTGGACTCGACCCGTGATCTGAATTAGTGTGAAAACACATTTACGAACACATGTACATTTATAACTACTCTGGCTGGCGTCTCACGGCGGAATGCCCAACATCTCACAAACAGTGTAGATGTATATTCACGTAAGGTGATGCATACACATTCATGAACAATACAACTGTAGTTTTATATTTCATGAATGGCTGACACAAACTACGATCCATCTACATTGTACATTAGTGAACACATACATGAACGAACGTAGTGTTTATAATAAATGAAGAAGTATGAATGAAATTGCACAGAATCGTCTCCTTATAGATTGTAGATAACAGGTTAATATAATAATCGTTCAGCCACCAATAATAATGACGTCGACCGACAAAATAGACATTACGACGTGTGCGACCAACGTAACCCCATATGAGCCTGTGCATTCGCGCATTCGCACAGTCTGATCATGATTTGCGTTGGTTAATATTTAACTACTGATATTACCTCGTGTATGTGTTTAATCTCTTTGCCCGCATAGTATATAATTATTAGTACATGTAGGTGTGTTAACTGCACAAAAGAGGGTGTTGACTTCACTTTCTGATGCAAAGGTCCCCTTTGGTATGGAAGTTCCGTAAGACAATAGAAAACTTTTTATCCAAAGACACATGCTCTATCTCATTTTCAACTCCCGATATCCATGGAAATCCAAGATGGCCGCCGGGAATATAGGTCAAATCTTAAAATTGGCATAACTTTGTACCTGATCATGCAAGAAACATGATTTTGGTGTATATTCCCATAAACTGGCACGCACAGAAATCAATAAAATAATTTTCAACAATATCCGTTCATGAAAACATGACCGAAATTCAAAATGGCCGCCATTTGTCGATAACAAAACGTCTAAATTGAACTTAAATATTGACTGAAATATGCTGACGCCATGACATTTGTCTCCACTAACATGAAGTGGTATATAAAAAAATCCGTGGAACAACTTTAACACTACAAGTCTATTGACCTTGACAGAAAAACCGGATTTTTATCGATTTTTTACTGATGACTGCCAACATCGGGAACAATATTCGATAGAATGATGTTTGATGTACGACACTATACAACATTCGCCCATTACCCATATTCTTATGTTATTTTAACCTTGTAGAAATCAACCAAGGTAAGTGGTGAAAACGTCTCTCAGTCTTTTTGATTGTAAAAAATGTCCTTAAAAGTCAGTGGCTGGAATTTGAACATACAACAACAACAAATGTCGGTGAAATGAAGGAGAACACAATGACTGAAGTGTCAGTCATTCACAAAGCTGCAAAGATCCTTCGACGCGAATGTATTCAACGAACGCAGTCCTTCACAGGCTCATTTCCATCATCATGTGAAGCGGATTCCATTCCGCCGATATTGAGATCGTTTTTCCAAATGACACAAATGGACCAGGTATAGATCAACCACCACCAGAATCCGAAAAAATGAAAATTGCAACATCCCTTGGTCAGCAAATTATATACAACATGGTTGGACGCAGATCCAAGAAACCTGACAGTCTTTTGCGTCACATGAAATATAGAGAAGCACCAGCAGCAATATACATAGCCATGAAACTTCATGTACAAACTGGACGTGCATCTCTAATTAACACTATGCACCAACGTGGACTGTGTATCTCATATGATCGATTGCGTGTGGTTAGCACTGACATTGCCAATTCAATTATTGGCCACCACTGGGATAGGATTGGTGTCGTAGTACCACCTCAGTGTGTCAAAAGCATATTTAGCACTGGCGCCTTTGACAACATTGACCATAACCCATCGTCTACACTAGCAAAGTCTGCTTTACACGGAACCAGTATCGGTATACACCAACATTTCTCATCAGACCATCAGCAAATCGACAATAATCTGACCGACATCCTTAACCCAGAAGAAATGGGGAAAAAAGATGTAAGACCATTACCGGTAAATTACACGAATATGGATCTGGATGTATCGCTGTCAACCAATGACGTACTTTATGTTCCTAGCTTGCCAACAGACAGTCATCCTCGCCCGGAAACCAGTGTTCTGTCTAGCAAAATTGATGAATGCTATGAGTGGCTGAAGAATGTTAGGAATCATCTATCAACACAAGCAATAGAAAAGGACGAATGGATTGCATGGGCTGCATATTACGCCAGTATCACAGAGCCGCCTGTAACTCCTCTTACACAATCGTACATGCTACCACTGTGCATTGAGTCTCTCAAAAGCTCGGCCATGGTTTGGCATGGAATGAAGGTTATTCGCCAGGCCATCAACCACATAAACCCTGGCCAGACACCTGTAATGGTTGCCGATCAAACATTATTCACATTAGCGAAGAAACTTTAATGGAAGTACCCTGATACATTGAATGGCGAGAATGCGTACCTGGTGACATTAGGTGCGATGCACACCGAGAAGATGATGTGGACCCTGTCTGGGGACTGGCAGGATGGTAGTGGATGGACTACAGCACTTACAAACAGTGAAATCTCTACCAGCGGCAAGGCACAATCATTTATCGGTGTTCATCACATCTGCCGAACCAGGTATATGCACCAGGTGTCAGTGGCCGCCCTCTACGTACTCCTAAAAAAGGCGTATGATCTTTACGTAGAGAAGACGACACGTTCTGACGGTAATTCTGATGGATCACAGACATACAACCCCATTCCGCTGATCTATGACGAATGGATCACTCGTCTACGTACTTCACAGCCTCAGGCAGACTACTGGTTCAAGTCCATGGAATTAGATCTACTGATCCTACAGGTTAGTCCTAGATATTCTGCATATATAATTACATTACTCATGATTTTGCTATTCTACCTAATGATTATTGTTTTCAACAACATGCAAATGCTTTAGATGACATACATGTCCACTGAACACAGTTGTGCTGCTTTTTTTGCAGTTCGTCAAGTCATGTCGTACAGCTGACTTCTCGCTGTACATGGAATCTATTGATTCGCTGTTGCCATGGGTCTTCGCGCTCGACCACAGCCACTATGCTCGAAACCTCGAAACCTGCCAATCCATCTTCGTGACATGGCAACACTGTCAGAACGCCACCCTGCCATATATGACCAGTTCCAAAATGGGCACTTCATGGGACAGAAATCCCAAAGAGCATTCCCGAAGAATCCGCGCGACCAAATGCATGAACAGCTCCTAGATTGGCTTAAGAACATGGCTGGTGTAATCGAGAACCTGGACGATACACGCACTGTTCGACGCGAACAGGTAGTATGCTCAGAGATGGCTCGGCTTATCAGAGAATGTGAGGGTCCAAAGGAATCTGACGAACGGAGACACCATGAACAATATCATAAATTCCAAGAAGACTACAAGGTGAGTTTCAGATATTTTGCACATCGATCAGACATCAATACGTGATTAATCAATGTATACATGTATCTAATTGTATGCTTATGCACATCGATCAGACATCAATACGTGATTAATCAATGTATACATGTATCTAATTGCATGCTTATTTTTCCAGTGCGATGTTCTAGCACTGGTGGATAGCTTTGAAATCCCTTCCTGGAAGACAGTGGTGAGTTGCTCAGTCTCGACGAGTCGATCATAATGCCACCAGATGTGACAGACAGTGTGTGGAATGTGACAAACATTGGATTGAAGCGATACGAAGAGTACATGGACAAACGCGTCAACTCTCAAGATGTGGCATTCACTGCCCCAGTACAACACACTAAGCTACAACTGTTTAAGGCCTCTCTTTCACAGCCTCGGCGAAAATCAGATATGGCAGGCCAAAGTGACTCAAATTCACGGGACTTGTCACAGCTTGTTGTGTGTCAATGTAAGACAGAATGTAAGGCTCCGTGTAAGTGCTGCTTGCACCACCAACCATGTATGCATCTTTGCAGATGCAAAGGTTTATGCTCGCACACGGTAACATACACACATTAGGCAATGGATAAATATACAGTGAGAATAATAGTGTTACTCTGGTATAGAATAGCATAAGACAGAACAATTTAAAAGTGCGAAATTATGTGATTACATTTTATCGTTACATGTAGCTGTTATACCCCAGTTGTATGGAAGCGTCCTGGTGTCAATGCTGAAATATTTTTATCTCCTAATTAGGAGATACTAAGTCCAAATTAGGAGTTAGTAAGTTCTAATTAGGAGTTAGTAAGTCCTAATTAGGAGATGATAAGTCCTAATTAGGAGATACTGAGTCCTAATTAGGAGTTAGTAAGTCCTAATTAGGAGATACTAATTCCTAATTAGGACAGTAAGTCCTAATTAGGAGTTAATAAGTCCTAATTAGGAGATAGTAAGTCCTAATTAGGAGTTAGTAAGTCCTAATTAGGAGATAATAAGTCCTAATTAGGATTTAGTAAGTCCTAATTAGGAGATAATAAATCATAATTATGAGACACTAAGTCCTGATTAGGAGATACTAAGTCCTAATTAGGAGATAGTAAGTCCTAATTATGAGTTAGTAAGTATCTCCTAATTGGGACTTAGTATCTCCTAATTAGGACATAGTATCTCCTAATTAGGACTTATTAACTCCTAATTAGGACTTAGTATCTCCTAATTAGGACTTAGTATATCATAATTAGGACTTATCATCTCCTAATTAGGACTTACTAACTCCTAATTAGGACTTATTATCTCCTAATTAGGACTTAATACATCCTAATTAGGACTTATCATATCCTAATTAGGACTTACTAACTCCTAATTATGACTTAGTATCTCCTAATTAGGACTTAGTATCTCCTAATTAGGAGATACAAATATTTCAGCATTGGCACCAGGACGCTTCCATACGGTTGGCCTATGTATATATCTGGTTTATCATTCCAGTCATCTATGCGTACATCCTCATAATTGTTTCATTATATTGTGTACACATGCAGCGTACATGGCTAATGTCAGTGTTGGAATTATCAGGTTCAGCAGATATCATAGTAAAATACATGTTTATTGGCTACAGTGTCACATGGACCTTTTCATGTCAGCTAATATATTACAGGCTATGTACATTCCAACCGATTTGTAATTCAAGTCATTATGTCGTCAAATTATGTTTTATAAAGTTTACTAACTGATTAGTGTGTGTTTTCTTTGTTATTATCCATTTTTAAATATAAACTAAACATGATAGGTGCTTTCAAGAATAAGTACACAAATTCCTCAGTAATAACATATCGTTTTGCTGCATATGCAAACTGTTACAGAATATTTAGTTAATGCAGAACGACAAAGGGCGGCCATCTTGGATTTAACAATCTGGTTTCACTGTATCGGAATTTTATTATACATCACACGATATCCATTGCATGTTAGTGGAGACAAATTTCATGGCGTCAGCATATTTCAGTCAATATTTACGTTCAATTTAGACGTATTTTATCGAAAAATGGCGGCCATTTTGAATTTCGGTCATGTTTTCATGAACGGATATTGTTGAAAATTATTTTATTGATTTCTGTGCATGAAGTAAAAAGTCAATTAACACACCTACTATATGTGGGAATGCACATTATGATCAGGATCTACACTGCAGACGTATGTCACAAAGGTGTATTTATCGGACGGGGCCTACATGTAATAACGATGGGATACAAGTATTTACAATTCGCTAGTGGTAGGTTCAAGTTATGTTCAGGTAGAATCGTCTCAATGAGAGGATTATATATGGCATTAAACTTGATAAGGCCGGGGGAATAAATATGGGCACGCATGGAACAGGTAAATCTACTCACAGGATGTTCCGCCGCTAATAGTACAAATACTATCCGCTAATAATGACCGATATTATTCTCTCATGAGCGGGGGTGTCTTCATGCACAATGTCAGTGTGTGACAACAGACGGGCCCGTGGCCGGCAAAGAATAAATGAAAACATAATTTACTTTGTCGTACGCCATCATTACGTCAATGCAAGGGAATAAATTATGTGAAATAATACATGTTCATAAAATAGCAAAAGACATAAGTGCTTACCTGGAATAGTGTGAAAACAAATTTACGAAACACATTTAAATTTGTGACTGCTGTGGCTCGCGTCTCACGGAGGAATGCGCCGCGATCTCGTAGATCATGCCCGAAATTCAAATCCGAACGAGATTCTACGAGACGTTAGTCACAGCAATATAATTGCAACAGACACCACATACGGTCCTAAATGTCGAAAAGTAAACAGTGCAAATACTATTTATGTGCTTATAATATATATATGGAATATATAATAGGTATGGGGTATTGGGAGCTATATGTCTATATTGGATATTATAGGGTAGGTTTGGAGAGTGTGTTTTGGTTTGGAGAGGTAAGTATCGAGTGGTCTAAACAATAAAACAACTCGTGTTACATTTACGGTGTCAGATTAAATCACGATACGGAAGGCGATATGCTTCTCCATACGGAAAATGTGCTTACATTATTGTTTCGTATTGTATGTCGTTACCTTTGGTATGACAAACTGCAATCGGACGACAGACTGAAGATCACGCGACTTCCTCGTTCACTAAACTTAATTGGGAAATCCCCGTCACTCGCGTCTGCGCATTCTGATCTGATGTATGGTAAGGAGCTACACTGCTCGCCATTATGACCTACTATGTTCGCCACTCATTTTCGCTAATCACGTATAATATTGTGCGGACGCACGGACGGACGGACGGACGGACACCGTCTTGAAACGTACGCTGAGCGCACGGACGAACGCCTTTACAACGCGGTAAATATATGATAGGCATACCTCCATATACTATAATGTGAAACGAAAACTGACCACAAGATAATCACTATGTACATGTAAACATATTAAACTGACCGCTCGGACAATACTGGTATAAATGATAGACTATATAGTAAGCTGCTGGAGGTCAGTCGATGAGTTCAACAATATGTAAACCAGGTGTATTATCATAAGCCTCGTTTTCGTGTATAATAAATACCTGGTGGAGGGCACGTTATTATTTACAAAAAAAATCTTGGTTTTTGTAAATATCTTTTTGTAAGATAAAAAATCACACATCTTCTTAGGTAAAAAATGTCATGGTACGTAACTCACTATGTGGAGGAAGTGTGTATTCGTGCCCGGTAGCTCAGTCGGTTAGAGCGATGGTACGGTAAACCCTGTGACAAAAACACAACAAAATATCTTGGTTTTTATACGACCGTTTTTACAAACCAAGATATTTTGTTGTATTGAAAATGTGCACCTTGGTGTTTTTATGCCGAAAACATATTTTTTATCGAAAATATCACCTTTTTAACACAGCCATTTTTTCTACATTTGTCTATACAATTGTATATAGGGTACCGAGTTTGTGTACACAACTCCTCTGAAACCGTTCAGCCGATCGTTCTGAAACTATACACACGTCTTCTACACATATGGAAGATGTGCACCTTGGTGATTTTATGCCGAAAACATATTTTTTATCAAAATATCTCCTTTTTAACTCAGCCATTGTTTTCTATATTTTTCTATACAATTGTATATAGGGTACCGAGTTTGTGTACACAACTCCTCTGAAACAGTTCAGCCGATCGTTCTGAAACTATACACACGTCTTCTACACATATTGAAGATGTGCACCTTGGTGTTTTTATGCCGAAAACATGTTTTTTTATCAAAAATATCACCTTTTAACTTAGCCATTTGTTCTACATTTGTCTATACAATTGTATATAGGGTACCGAGTTTGTGTACACAACTCCTCTGAAACCGTTCAGCCGATCGTTCTGAAACTATACACACGTCTTCTACACATATTGAAGATGTGCACCTTGGTGTTTTTATGCCGAAAACATTTTTTTTTTTAAATATTACCTTTTTAACTTAGCCATTTTTTCTATAGTTTTCTATACAATTGTATATAGGGTACCGAGTTTGTGTACACAACTCATCTTAATCTGTTCAGTCGATTGATCTGAAACTATACACACGTCTTCTACACATATTGAAGATGTGAACAGTGGTGTTTTTATGCAGAAAATATCACCTTTTTAACTTAGCCATTTTTTCTACATTTTTCTATACAATTGTATATAGGGTACATAGTTTGTGTACACAGCTCCTCTGAATCCGTTCAGTCGATCGATCTGAAACTATGCACACGTCTTCTACACATATTGGAAGATGTGAACCTTGGTCTTTTTATGCCGAAAACATATTGTTTTATAAAAAATATCACCTTTTTAACTTAGCCATTGTTTCTACATTGTTGTATCAAATTCTATATCATTTCTACTTTACACATCTCTGCTTAAATTAGTATACATGTTTAGCACAACGAGCATGACGAGATGAAGAAATAATGCTATAGAGTTTCAAATTATCATTAATGTTTCTTGCCTTGGTGGTGACAGCTTCACATTTCTGCAACTTCGCTGTCTGGCCCATATTCGACGGGCGTATTTTGTGACTTACGGCACACTTGTTGTAAATATATTTGTAAGATGAAACATCACACATTTTCTTAGGTAAAAACACTTAGCGTGTCTCATTTATCTATACGTGTACTGTCTGTTCATGATTGCACAGTACACAAACAAGTCGTGGATAATATTACAGCCATACACCTGGTTACAGCGGAACCTCATTAAACTGGACACCAACACATTTGTACCTTCATATGTTTCTTTGCAATTTATCTCTAATATGCTGTTCCTGATTGAAAAGTATAAAACCTTAAACTGACTGATCATATAATATATATTATGTGGCTGTGACTGGAGAAATTGGGTCCACCAACCGTACCTACACTACCTTCGTTCCACGTCAAGGGATGCGGTGTACTGGGCGAATTCACTCATTCTTTGCTGTCGGCTGAGATTGAATTAATTGATTGTCGTTGGCTCAGAAGAAAACATGTCTGACGACTGCGATCAGATCAGGGTCTACACTGTTCACCGGACAGTAGTTTTCTGACACGAACATTTTTGTTTATTGGTGTTTAACGGTCTATCAACAGCGAAGGTCATCGGGTTCGGCCCCGCATTTAACCTGCTGCATTGTCGTGAAAATCCCAAAATTGAAACTCAATATTTACATCGAGATAAATATATATTCAGCCCTGCAATTAGAATAACCTGACCTGGTGCCAGGTACATACCACACAATCACTTGGCCCCTTCCCAAAAAAGTAATTACTCCTAAATAAGGGGTATAAACAGATTCAACTCTCAAATATAAGAAAGCCAAAGACCAAATGCCTCTGGTCGGGATTCCGTTAAGGATGAATCCTGATCATTAAATTACACATCGCATGCTCCAAACAACCACAACTGACACAAACAGAATTGATTGATGTATTGAACGGCAAAAACAATATCAGTGGAATGGAAATACTATGAAAGACCGTTTTCATGCGTATGGTGGGATTTGATTTATTGGTGTTTAACGGCCTATCTGTGTCCCAGCCAAGGTCAAAAGCGATGGGGCCTCGGTTTCAAGTCTGCTGACCAGTATCCGTGAATTTAGAGGTACGACTGTAATCTTTATTTTATTTATTTTTATTTCAAAGACGATTGGATAAAAATCTACTACCGTAACAAACCTAAATATTCGGACACCATTTGTTTGGGGGGAAACAAACCACTTTAAATAGGGAGATTCCCAACCAAAACAAACTGCACCCAAATATGAGACACGCCATGTGATTTTTTACCTAAGAACATATGTGATTTTCATGAAATATCTTTACAGAAACTGTGATAATTCTGTAAACGACGTCGAAATTTCATCATCTTTCAACGTCATTTACGGAAAATATTTGTAAATTGTGTAAATATCATGAGATATGGCACATGTTCTAATGTACACAATCACACAGCGTGTCTCATATGTACATTGTCATTGTGATGCACCAGTACAACCATACTAACCCTAACTACTGGCACAATCTTTGTAGAATAAACCGTGTCCGAACATGTATGGTTATTATGGTAATATTTTCTCTCGCTGTAACAAGGACCATATTTTACTTCAGAGAAAGGTATTGACCGGCATCAGTGAAGCGTTCATCCATCTCGATATGAGCACGGCTGGGCAGGATCTACGTAGATTCAACTATGACTGCAAGGTCAGTGAAGGTCATATTCAATGTCACAGGCTGAACCACCAGTCAAATGTAATTTCTGACCAGTGTGGAATGGACCCTCCCATGTTTTTGTTAGATTATTCCATTTATCAGGAAAGGGTATTGGTTTAGAAATAAGAACAATATCCACACATTGTGCAGATCCTGATAAGATGGCTCGTTACGAGCCGGCTCTTCGTGATCTACACTGTTTGCAAACATTATGGTAGAGGTATGTAGTGTTGAAAGGGTTAACTTTAAATGTTCAAGCTACTTGCCCAGTTTGACAAGTTGAACATCCACGTCATAAAATGTACTATCGCTCTCACTATGCACATTGCATCATAAACCGTACTATCTTTGTCACTATGAAAATGTTTATAACATGTAATATCCCTCTCGCTATGAACAGTTTCATAAAGCGTAATATCCATATCTCTATGAAGGTTAGAAGACACCAAATGGTGCGAAACCGCCCAGGGTGTATGCAAAAGTAGTCCGGTATAAAAAAATAGTGCGGGTGTTTTGAGGTCACAGACACCGTTTGCTTGCAAATCTTGATCCATTACTACCCAGTTTCACTTGAGGAACATTTTGGGGTGCCTTCAACACCAGTTTTCAGCATATTTGTAGCATTTAAAAGAAAACACTGACCCTGTTGGTCACTTGATGTAAACGGAGTTTCCGTGGCCAAAAAATGTACACAATATTGGAGGATATGACAAGGTTGGATTTTTCTTTCTTAGGAGTAAGTGAACCTATTGTTTAGTTCATGCAGAACCAGTACAGACTGGCTGCAGGTCATGTACAAGTGGGTCCCACAGCATCCATACGAATAGTGAAAGTAGGAGAGACTGGCCTTATTGGATGGCATTCGGTTAAATTATATAGTAAAACTATTTGGTGGTGTCTAACCTATAAGGTGTGCCTAGGCCCTATGTGAGATATGTTTGTTTGTAGAATTTGAAGTTGGAAGTTTATGTTTCTTGTAGCTATGTCTCTGGGAACATAATTTAAAGTTACTGCGACAAGAATAATCGAGCGGACTCCGCGATGCAACATATTTGTTCTTTTTGTATCTCAGACGGACAGTTATCGGCTTCAAAATCTTCTAAAATCTTGATTTCTCAGCTTTATTTAGTCAAATATAATAAACCAGTGTATGCAAATTACCTGTAGGTGATTGGGCTTGGAATATGACAGTAATATACAGCAAAACAGTGATCATAGTGTGTTTTTCATTTTTATTCATTGATATTGGCATGCTGATGGACAATTAAGAAGTTCTGGAAAGTGGCGCGACATCGCGACGCTGTTCCACCAAATTGCCAAAATTAGGCGTAAGTGTATTGTTTTCGCATATCGGTATAGTATCAATACACTAGTACTCAGAAAACATTGTTTTTCCTTTCCTCCTGTGTTATAAAGCAAATTTCTTGACTGACCGTTCCAAGCCAGTACCCTTTTGTCTGTCGACCATTCCAGAGTGGCATACATGTTGGTATAGTTTCAGTGATGAGTCTGTATATGTAGAATGGTTAGCTATAACACTATTTAGGGTAATGTTATGTGATTTTATGGAGATTTGTGCTTTTAATTCATCATCTATTAAAATTCTCCATAGTTCTGTAGTAGCTCAATTTAAGGCAGAATGTGGACAGTCACATGGTGGAGTTACACAGCTGCTGTGTGACAACCATTTGAGATATTTGCTCCAAACTTGGTACTGTATCCAGGAATAGAAGCTAGTTTTTGAATAGTGAATATTGTAGACTGATTTGTAGTGGGACTGGTACACTTATAGGTTAGAAGACACCAAATGGTGCGAAACCGCCCAGGGTGTATGCAAAAGTAGTCCGGTATAAAAAAATAGTGCGGGTGTTTTGAGGTCACAGACACCGTTTGCTTGCAAATCTTGATCCATTACTACCCAGTTTCACTTGAGGAACATTTTGGGGTGCCTTCAACACCAGTTTTCAGCATATTTGTAGCATTTAAAAGAAAACACTGACCCTGTTGGTCACTTGATGTAAACGGAGTTTCCGTGGCCAAAAAATGTACACAATATTGGAGGATATGACAAGGTTGGATTTTTCTTTCTTAGGAGTAAGTGAACCTATTGTTTAGTTCATGCAGAACCAGTACAGACTGGCTGCAGGTCATGTACAAGTGGGTCCCACAGCATCCATACGAATAGTGAAAGTAGGAGAGACTGGCCTTATTGGATGGCATTCGGTTAAATTATATAGTAAAACTATTTGGTGGTGTCTAACCTATGAAAATATTCATAAAATGTAATATACCTCTCACTATGAAAATGTTCATAAACCATTCTATCCATCATACATATTGAAGTCGCCATGAACATTTTCATAACATTACTGTTTTCAGACAAATATTAGTTGCTTTGAAAATGTTTCTAAAACGTATTTCCGTTCTCTGACAAACATTAGTAGCTATGACAATTTGCATAATATTTCAATAGCTATGCAAACTTTCATAAACGCACTTACGAAACTTGTCGTTATATTCTCAGACCAACGTCTCAATCACTATACAACATTGCATAAAATGAAATGCTCTACAAGTTTGTTCGCCTCCAAATGTTTACTACATGTCATTGTTCCTATTGGCAGGTTAATTGTCACTATGTTAATGTTCCAACAATCTGTCGAATTAACGGTCTCTCTGAATTACATCATAATTGCGGCACGTTCAATAAACAGGAACTGACACGACTCTTACACTAAGGAATCAATTTTAGACACACATCCTTATTAATATATTCATTACAGTGCTAGCTCTCTATAACAACCAGTCATGGGAAGGCACAACACTGGCTGTTGTAGAGAGGTGACTGTTGTACGCAAGTTAAATAATCAGAGGCAATTGTCTATGTTTTATGTAAATTATCGGCTGAGAGGTGGCTGTTAGGGGAGGTTCGACTGTAGTTTGTTAGTGATTTAAAAAGCTATTTCAAACGAAATAAGAACATAAATGTGACTGTGACTGGCAACATTGGACTTATGTGAGTTATGACTAGTGTAGTTCCTGATCAAATATAACACATACTTAGTCTAATGACGATATACAATGTATGCTGCTTGTTAGAAACATGACGGGCGTTTCATTCATGGAATAGCGAACGGTGTAGACCTGATCAGATTACACGAATGTGCATACTACACAGGTGGCATAATACATACGCCCCGTTTTTCCATATTTTATCATATGGTCTGAAAATATACAAACGAGTTAAAAGGTGACCATACTATATACATGTATGACAAACATTACGTCACAAGTCATGATTGGAAACAGTGCAAACTAGTAAGAAAATTCAATTTTAGTAATTGCCCCATAAATATAGAGCCCATATGAAATTCATCACGCGCAAATTACGCCAACCTGACAGCATATATACATGTAGGTACATTTACGATTATCATAGTACTTGTATGTAGGGTTGACCCTAAGCAAATCTAAACAACGTATACATGCTTGAGTAGAATCCAATGTTCCGCTGTCAAAACGGAAAGCGAGACATGCCGCCGAAATTATACTACATGATCAGTTCAGTCTGACCCACGTGCCAGTCAGAGTCGGTTATCTAATTAATGGGTTCATACGTTCAGTTGGCCAATCAGATGTTCCATAATAGTCGCGGTAAAAAACGATAGGGGGGGGGGGGGGCGCCAGTTTTCATGTCTGTATGCAGGACTAACCCTTACAATGCTGCATTCCATTTTGTATAGTGTTTGGATAGTGTGTCCGCCTGGCACATTAAAGGTACATGCCCACTCGGTAAACACAAAATGTTATATACATCAGAGACATCATCTGGGACACTTCCTGACAAAATAAACATTCATTCACCATTTCCCCACGTATTGATTTGTATTATTATACATTTTATATCTGACGTAAACATGCACACTAATCAGGGGCGATAACCGTGTTTCCTTAAAAGGTTAACCAACATTACTAGTTAGTATCTGTATTTATTTTTTGATGCGCAATGATTATACATGTACTTTATAAATTGTCAAAAATACTATTTGTTTAGTTGACGCATTTAATTTGTATAAATAATTAAATCTTGAAATATCATGCCTCATTTGCATATGAAAATAGCCTGATACCACCGCGCGTCACTATCTGTAAAATAAATGTTACTAAATGATTATATCTGTATAGCGGGCCCTCGTAATTTTAGAACTGGTGGAATAGTGTCAAAAAAATAATAAGACACACACACCGCCGTATTTTCCCCCAAAAGTCTGATGATATTCAATAAATTAACTTTATATGGCCTCACAAGTCGCCATAATGGCCGCAAGGATTCCTTCGACCAAACTAGTGCGATACCTATGGTGACAGTTCCGTTATCTATTGTTTAATGGGACAGTAGGACAAAACATTGACTATAATGTAAATAAAAAAAAATATAATTAAGACTGTGTGCTTTATTCTTTAGTTTACATTCAGTAAAATTTGGTAATGAAACATTACAAATTCGACACTCATAATGGTAGTTTTAAAGTAGAAATAGTTGACATTCCATCTCTATGACTGCTATACTAGGTAGCTCCAAAGTAGCTAACCTAGTAAAAACAATAGTCAAACCGTCCGCTATTTGTTCAAATCGCCCGCTATTTGTCAATTCGTCCACTATTTGGTCAAATCGTCCGCTATTATCTTTTTAGATATACATATTATTATATTATATAGTATATCAAGGCAGCGTCACTGACAAAATGGACGGACGGACGGACTCTCACATATATACTTGTGCATATTTTGACTTGTGAGTTGAAAAAGGTACAAATTCATACTTGTGAGTTCCATCTTCAGAACGGCTGAAATTATTCAAATATTTGCGAGTTGCAAGTATTCAGTAGCGTACATAAGAAAATGACTTTGTTTCATGAAACTAAATCTCGCGTGGCATATATCCGCACAATATGAACACAACTCCTCGGTAACCGTGTTTGTTAGTTTGTTTAATGGCGTTTAATGGTATATCAACAGTCATTTAAGGCCGGGCCCACCCTCAAACGTAATAGGATTAGCACTAATCTTAGTACTCTTATAACGGGTATAACCGGATTTCAACTCTCACATACAGGAAAGGAAACAATGCACGCAAGTCCAAACAAGATAGACAGGGATGTCGTTAAGGATGAACACAATCCTTAAATTTATTTTCACCTGCTCATAGCCGCCGCTAACATCGGTGACCTTGGTCTTGGTTGTTCGGACGAGGGGTACATGTGCAAGGTATTAACATTCTTATACAAACAGTGTTGTCAAAAATGTAATTTGGAAAACAAAAATTAAACGCGTAAGGTGGGCATATTTTGTACATATTAAAGTTGGAGACCCATCTGTTCGTATTAGGCACAACATGTTCTGTATAGGAATTGAATAAGTGTATAATTGTGTAACTATTCAACCAGTTCTTACAATTACGAGTGCTCGCTATACATATATAATCACTTAGTAATATTTAATTTACTGATAGAGACGCGCGGTTGTATCAGGCTATTTTGATATGCAAATGAGGCAGGACATTTTTAAATTACTTATATCAACTAACTGCCTCCCCGAAATAAATATTATATCGACATATTATAAAGTATAATCATTGCACATCAACAAATAAACAGAGGAATAAATAATTGTTTTCACCCCCGATATCAAAGTGACAACTCAAGTTTGATATAATAATTTCAATTAACACGTCCGGTGAAGGTAAATGAATGTTTATTCTGCCCGAAAAAAATGCCATATCTAAAGAATGGACGAAAACAATAATTATGTCACCCTATCTTGCATCCTGGGATATGGAATTCCATCCAGAAAACGCCGCTGCATTGTGCATGCTCTTGTCCGTACAGTAGCACTTTTCTGACGGTTACATATTTGTATATATATAATACTAGTTAAATATCGCATACTTATAATGTTGGTACATTTAGAGCATATCGTATTATCTTATTCTATTAGTACGGTTGTACCATATCCATGGGCATAGCAGTGGCGGATCAAGGATTTCACCAAGGGGGGGGGGGCCACATGGAACGTGAACGAGGTATGCTCGTTCGTCGACTGAGCTGGGCGAGGGAGTTTGCTTGGGGGGTCCGGGGGCATGCCCCCCGGAAAATTTTGAATTGAGTAAGCCATTCCCTGCATTCTACGCTCAATATTTCTTAAAAAAAAAAAATCTAATAAAATCGTGATGTGCTCGTTCGTCGACTGAGCGGTGCGAGGGAGTTGGGTAGGGGGAATAATTTTGGAATTGCGGAAGCCATTTCCTGCATTCTACGCTCAAGCAACCAATTATATTGTATTGGTGCCATATGTATGTTTGGATTCGATGTATGCAACCAAGTACAATTATTATGGATAATCTTAAATTTTGATAAACCATCAACATCTTGCTGCTACGTGCAGATTATATGTGTTGATATCAGGATGTAACACAATTGAGGTTTACAGTTACATGCCTCATTGTGCATGAGCTCTTCATGTAGTTAGCGATGTGGCCATATACAGGTTCTAGACTGGATACACGTAGCCGCGGCCCAGACAATACAGGTTATATTGTACCCAGCCACAGAGAGTCACGCCAATTATTGCATCGTCACCTGATTTATCAATGGCATATTGTATTACATCACAGTCACAGTGTACGATATGGTGATCTGTATTGTCACGTTTCTGTTCCTGATGGCATTGATTGCAATGTAGAAGGTCGGGCAAAGAGGATCGGGTAAAGCAGGTCACTATTCGTCAATGCGTACGCGCGTCAGTCCCTCCATACTTCCACAGTTATCCATGTTGACAACGTTGCTAAACATATTACTCAAACGTATCATACATTTCTGTCATCCACCCAACTTCCAGCCACCACTTCCCTAAACCAAACACAGCTCATCGTCTCCTTCCAGAAACCTATACCACACCTAATTTACACTGTCACATTTCACCGTCGGTAAAATACCCAATCTTTGACGTTACTACCTGTTTCTGAAAACCAGCCCAAATTTCACGGCTATATAAACAATGTAAACTATATTTTTTTCGATAATATCAATTTTATCAAAATATGAGAATGAGCCTTCTTTTTACTTCATGAAATGTGGTCCAATATTGATTTTATTGCGGAAAAAAAACAAAACAATTTCCCCATATCATTAAATCCCTATGAGTGAAGATGCCTATGGTATAAATTAACGAAGGACGTTTTTTTCTAATTTGAAGAATAGTAGACGGATTTTAAAAATTTAACTTTTGTTATTTTAGTGAGATCATTTCCAAGATCATTTTCCTTCGTCGTCGTCGTCCTACGTGTAAATGTTCAAAAGTTTGCACAAGCTTCGTCATCATTGTACAACTTTAATATTACTTCTCTTTTCTCTTTTTGACGGATAGCTTCAATATTTGGACACTTGATACATGTGAGCATTTGGAACACACTCATGCCGCCATAAAAACGACCTTGACCGTTTTTACCTCCACATCTTTGCGTAAACACTTCTTCGCCTCAAATACATTGTACAAGTGTCTTCATCATGATATAACTTTAATATTACGTAACGGATTGCACTTGATACACCTGATCAGTCGGAAACCCTCATGCCGCCATGAACATGACTTTGACCTTTTTTTATCTTCACTTGTTTGCGGAAACACACCAGTTTTTGCGTCAAAAAGTTTGTACGCGTTTCTTCATCATCGTATAACATTAATCTTACTTGATGGATTGCTCCAATGGTTGGACACTTGATACATGTAAGCATTTGGAACACACCCATGATGCCATTAACATGACTTTCTCCTTTTATACCTTCACATTTTTGGGGAAACACTTAGCTATTGCTTGCGTCAAAAAGTTTGTACAAGTTTCTTCATCATCATATAACATTAATATTACTTGATGGAGTGTTTCAACATGTGGACACTTGATACATGTAAGCATTTGGAACACACTGACGCCGCCATTAACATGACCTTGACATGTTTTACCTTCACATGGTTGTGGAAATACTTTGCCATGTTTTTATGTCAAAAAGTTCCTGTTCGTGTTTTAAACATGCACTGCTCTGACGGTTTTTGTGATTATTACGTTAGCACATGTCCATGGTCATGTTACGGTCAATTGCCTGGGCGGGCGCGACACCGCTTCAGTGACGGAATTCTTGTATTTTTTTGGAGGGGGGCGGGGGGTGTTTTGGGTTGTATTCCTTCTCCAGGTTCTCCAGCACAGCTCTTTTCCCCAATGTTAAAATCTTATAGAGAAATATTTGTTCGTAATTTGACAAAATTTTACATAAAATGTATTCTCAATGTTAAGTTTAATATTACAATTTAATATTATCGAAAAAGGTATTGTTTTTTCCTTGTTTATTTGGCAGTAAAATTGGGCATGCTTCGTGAAACAGGCGGTATAATCCATTCAACGGCATCACGTTTCAGATTGTTCTGTGCGTGGATACAAGATGGATCTTAAACACGCTGAAAGATTCGCACACATAGTGGGCCAACATGCCTTAGCCAGCGACTCGCTTTGCCAAATGTGCTGATACAAATGGGTCCACTCGTATCTGTAGTTTGCACACTCAGATATTGTGCATAGAGTGCACAATACAGTGTACCACGAATGGATTCTATTATGTGATATTAGTTAACTGTGTGTCTGAATGAGATCACGGGTACATGTATCATCTTTCGGATATATTATAGCTATACAAGGGCATGTTGAAAGTGACACGCTTTGCTCCGGTCTTCTCCAGTGAACATGCTCGTTTTGTAAGATTAGGCAGAGACATATTACAGAGTAACGGAAAGCTTGTTATCCCCTCGCCGATAGACAAGAGGAGACATATCGTTAGTCCATGTACGTTATGTACGTGCGTTCGTACGTACGTACGTTAATAACACTTTTCAGTGGTAGGCGTCCGTCTGTCTGTCCGTCTGTCCGTCTTCAAAAATTATAATGGCCTATATTTTATGTTTCCTTGCTTGGATTTGCTTCATATTTCAAAGAAACGCATTGCTCCAAGGGTCCTCTACTGCGCTGTGGCAAATCCACGTCCGTGCCGCCCCTTCTAAGCCCAGGGACAAGGTCACATACTTTGTGCATCTCGAAACCTTAACGCTCAGTCGCTCGGGGAAATAATGGCCTATATTTTCTGTTTCCTTGCTTGGATTTGCTTCATATTTCACACACTCATTGCTCCAATTGTCCTCTACTGCGCTGTGGCAAATCCACGTCCGCGCCCCCCTTCTAAGCCCAGGGACAAGGTCACATACCTGGCTTGGATTTGCTTCATATTTCACACACGCATTACTCCAAGGGTCCTCTAGTGCGCTGTGGCAAATCCACGTCCGTGCCGCCCCTTCCAAGCCCAGGGACAAGGTCACATACTTTGTGCATCTCGAAACCTTAACGCTCAATCGCTCGGGTAAATAATGGCCTATATTTTCTGTTTCCTTGCTTGGATTTGCTTCATATTTTACACACGCATTGCTCCAATGGTCCTCTACTGCACTGTGGCAAATCCACGTCCGTGCCGCCCCTTCTAAGCCCAGGGTCAAGGTCACAAAATTGTGCATCTCGAAACCTTAACGCTCGAACGCTGGGGTAAATGGCCTTGTTTCCTTGCTTGGGTCGCTCGGGTAAATAATGGCCTATATTTTCTGTTTCCTTGCTTGGATTTGCTTCATATTTCACACACGCATTGCTACTGCGCTGTGGCAAATCCATGTTCAAATGTGCCCTCGGTTCCTTTGCTGCCACCGGGCACGCTTCGTTGTCCTCTGACAACTCCACATTTGTTATCAAAGCGATATGTGGGGCATCCGTGTTCTATGAAGACATTTTCTAGTTTTTACATATTTAGGGGTACCTGGGCCCACGCATTATGTAAGCCACGCTTACTGACCAATCCAGTTTCTTCTACAAAAGTGAGTTAAATATTAGCTAATCGGTAGCGAACGGTGACGGCTTTTAGGCTTGTGTGACGTTGTGTCTGTGTCGGCACTTAAATTGACAATTATTATTGATTTCCAGCTGTGATAATTAACAGTGATTTTTATCCCTTCGCATAGCGAAAATGGGATATAGGGATCCAAAAGTTGTCTGCCCGTCCGTCCGTCTGTCCGTCCGTTACAAAACTTAACGTTGGGGTTAATCTGCACTTCTGTTTCCTTTCATGGAATGATTTAATATTTCATAGATGCATTTGCAACATCATCCCGCATCATTCTACGGAAAGTGTATGGTGCCTGATCACACCCAAGGTCAATGCCACGGACATAGAAAATGCTCTGTTTCGAAAACTTAACACTGGGGTTAATTCATTATAAGTTTTGTTTCCCTTAATGGAATGCTTTAATATTGCATTGATACATTTGCAACATCATCCCGCATCATTCTACGGAAAGCGTATGGTGCCTGATCACCCCAAGGTCAATGCCACGGACATAGAAAATGCTCTGTTTCGAAAACTTAACGCTGGGGTTAATTCATTATAAGTTTCGTTTCCCTTGATGTCGCATATATTGATTTCTTACTAACAACAACAACAAGTACTGAAACTTCCAGAATGCATCTGATTCAACGTACGTATTCTTTTATATTGTCCTTATTTGTCCGGATTTTGATGAGGGGTAAATCACATGGTCTGACCACTCCGGCCACTATTTAAGGTAAAATGTCACAAACTGACCATTATTTGATATACCATTGGACATACTGACAGCCTATTTGCGAATACAGTCAGGTACGTGAGAAACAGTAGTGCAGTTCTGTGGAATAATAAAGTGTAGTGTACCCTCTCTCAACCAGACCTTCAAGAGTGTCCGGTCCAGGGAGGTCACTGAATGTATGTATCTGGGCAGCTGTTTGAGAGAAAGTATCTTAACTTTCAAAGCACATCCCTCTATACCGGTGATTGCAAACAGTGTAGATCCCGAAGAGCCCATTAGCGACAAACCGTCTCATCAGAATATGCACATTTTGCAAGTAATTTTCACATTTTTCATAAATGGACTAGTCTGAACATAAATATGTGACGATTGGATTGTCCATTCTAGTTATTTAGGTGTGATATTTTTAAGACAAGTGTGGTCAATTAATGCCCTGTAGCCGATTTCATCAAAATTACAAAGTATACTTATCTAGTAAAGTATACTTTGAGGGATTAATCATTTATTTTTTCCGAAATGCATTATTTCATATAGAACTAACCACAGCATATATTTGATGATTAAAAGTATGCAGAATTATTATACTGAAGTTATTAAATTATCACAGCCAAAACGGCTGTGATAATGTAATAAATTCAGTATAATAAAAATTAATAAATTTATCATTAAATTTAAAATTTCTCCCTCAAAGTATACTTTGCTAGATAAGTATACTTTGCAATGTTGGTGAAATAGGCTACAGATCATTCTGCAGCGAACACACTTGCATCCGTGACTATTCCTTTTTGTCACGATAGTAGGCATGGTTCAGTGACTGAATTGTGATGAGCCTATGCCCTGTACAGACTGTGCGCATGCGCATGCTAACCTGGGATTATGCTTGTCGCAATCTTCATATGGTACATTTTCTCAACATCGCGCGTATTTATACAGTGCAACCTCTCTACAACAGCCACCCATGGGAAGACGTAAAACTGGCTGTTGTAGAGAGGTGGCTGTTGTAGGGAGGTTAATGCTGAATTAAATGTTATCGTCTGATGTTTATTTATTTTATTCGATAATTCTCATCAAATACATGCTTTGACAGCATGTTAGAATCATTTTTAATGGAAAAGCAAAATAATGCAACAACACCCTCTCTATAACAGCCGCTATTTTATATCCCAAATGGATGATTTCCTCTGTATCTAACCGTTAGACTGTTCAGCACGAAAATTGTCGTCTGCTGTTGCTTTTGCCGTATTTCTCAATACAAACATGTTTTGACAGCATGTTTTTTATGAGAAGTATCGATAGAAAATAAATAAACAGCGGACGACAAAATTTAATTCAGCATTAACCTCCCTACAACAGCCACCTCTCTACAACAGCCAGTTTTGCGTCTTCCCATGGGTGGCTGTTGTAGAGAGGTTGCACTGTATCTATTTATGATCTCAATTCCGGTCTTACAGCGTGCATATCAGACATACAGTGGAGCCTCTTTAAACTGACACCCTTGGCAAATCAGAGGTGTTGCATCAACATAGAACTTTCATCGTATAGTGTACTGTAAATTTATAAAAAATAAAATTGTAGCATACATATGTTATTATTCTTAAGGGGTCACATTTCACACGGTATTATGCATTAACCTTTTTCTTCGGTTGACCATTTTGTAATATAGTGTGCAAATGGGTTTCTATATTAGCAGAATTGTCTACATGCCTCCTGTCGTCATCTCAGAGACCTAGATATTACTGGTCATCTGTCTAATTCTTGGGTACGGGAAACGGACATACATTGTATAATGTGTGCTACATTGCCAGTTACACCATCAGTTGTGATGATGTGACCGATGTACGTCACAGTTTCCACTCCAAAATGGCATAGTTTCTGGTTTCAATGTCAATGCTCCTTGCAGTAGTTTGGAAAACAGTTCGCATACATTGTCCAAAAGTTGCTCAAATGAGGAAGTAAAAATTAGCATAGCATTGAGGTAGCACAAGACGTTTCGTCAGCTCGGACCTCTTCGGACATTGCCCATGAGCATATGTAGAGACATTGGAGCACTTTTCAGTCTGATTGGCATTCGTAGAAACTCGTTTACTCCATCATGCACAGCAACTGCTGCTTTGTAGCGTGTGTCTGGATCTAAAGAGATTTGAAACTATGTTGATGACAAATCGACTACATTCAATAGTTTGGCTTGGTTGCACGAGGTAGAGGATGACATATGGATTCAGTGACATAATTCAATCGACGATAGTCAACAACAAAACGATATGTTCCATATTCCTTTTGTATTGAAATTACTGGATAATATACGAAACGTGCGGTGTCGGCTTTGAAGTTCGGCGGTTGCCTATAAAAAGACAGGTGAACTAGTTTCACACCCAGTATTGTGTTTATGCTAGGCTGATAATGATTATTATTACATATTACATATACAATGAACGGAATACTAGTAGTTAGCGTACCACGAATTTGATGATGTGTGTTACAGACAGCGAAAATCGATGACATATGTGAGATGTCAAGTGGGGCAGATTTTACATTTGTTTTGGATAGAAACGATTGTGAAGCACATTCTATATTTACACCACTGTTTAATAATGCATGAGTTTTAGAACTACCGATTGAAATGAGCATGGTGATATGTACATAGGGACAGCAAGATTTGCAGAGGCATTGTAATACTGTATCAACATTTTTATTTGTGTTAGAACATTTAGGTGCTGCAGATGCATGTGTTATGGCATAAATGCCGTTGTGCCCACCCAAAATGTGTCAACCTGGCGGCAGACGCAAGTTTCTATCTCATAAATTTAATTTAATCATTTACAACGGACAAATATAGCCGAATGAAACTATAAAGTTGTCACATTTCACAATTGTATGTATTAACTTATTTGTCCGGCTTCCCGTAGGCCTTGTCTCCAAAGTTGACAAAGGTTAATGCATAAACTCATGTGAAATGTAGCAAAAATCTTAATGCCTATAACCATGTGATATGCGACCCCTTAATATCATTATGCAATTTGTATATATTACTAATACAACTATACATTTTACCTGACATTTTCATTCTCAAAAAATAATGATACATGTACATGCAAAACGAATAGAAATAAAAGGAATCGACACAATACAGTGCTTAAAGCTGGATAACACACACATAATCTGGCAAAAGAAATCAAAGAGAAAATATTAGAGTCAAAAAATAATTCATATGCAGTACGTGTTGCCCGCTTCATCAACGTTATTTGCGTTACTTCTGTTACAGACGTCACCATGCACGTTCTCGTTTATTTCCTCGGATTTGTGATCGTGCCCGCCTGTTTCTGAGCCCCCGCCCGCATGAACAAGCGCATCTTCTTAGACACGCTGGACTCGCTGGGCGACCTCAGTCGTAGGTAGATGCTCTGACCATATCCATTACAATATCAGTTGCAGCCCTGGTCATAACCCTTACATTATCAGTTGCTGTCCTGGCCATAGCCCTTACAGTATCAGTTGCTGCCTTTGACATAGCCCTTACAGTATCAGTTGCTACCATGGTCATAGCCCTTACAGTATCAGTTGCTGCCTTGGTCATAGCCCTTACAGTATCAGTTGCTGCCCTGGTCATAGCCCTTACAGTATCAGTTGCTGCCTTGACCATAGCCCTTACAGTATCAGTTGCAGCCCTGGTCATAACCCTTACATTATCAGTTGCTGCCTTGGCCATATCCCTTACAGTATCAGTTGATGCCCTGGTCATAGTCCTTACATTATCAGTTGCTGCCTTGGTCATAGCCCGTACAGTATCAGTTGCACCTTGGTCATAGTCCTTACATTATCAGTTGCTGCATTGGCCATAGCCCTTACAGTATCAGTTGCAGCCCTGGCCATAGCCCTTACAGTATCAGTTGCTGCCTTGGTCATAACCCTTACAGTATCAGTTGCTGCCTTGGTCATAGTCCTTACATTATCAGTTGCTGCCTTGGCCATAGCCCTTACAGTATCAGTTGCAGCCATGGCCATAGCCCTTACAGTATCAGTTGCTGCCCTAGCCATAGCCCGTACAGTATCAGATGCTGCCCTGGTCATAGCCGTTACAATCTCAGTTGCAGTCCTGGCCATAGCACTTACAGTATCAGTTGCTGCCCTGACCATAGCCCTTACAGTATCGGTTGCTGCCTTGGCCATAGCCCTTACTGTATCAGTTGCTGACTTGTTCATAGCCCTTACAGTGTCAATTGCTGCCTTGGTCATAGCCCTTACAACATCAGTTGCTGCCCTGGCCATATCCCTTACATTATCAGTTGTTGTCCTGGCCATAACCCTTACAGTATCAGTTGCTGCCCTGGCCATAGGCCTTACAGTATCAGTTGCTTCCCTGGTCATAGCCCTTACAGTTTCAATTGCTGCATTGGTCATAGCCCTTACAGTATCAGTTGCTGCCCTGGTCATAGCCCTTACATTATCAGTTGCTGCCCTGGCCATAGCCCTTACAGTATCAGTTGCAGCCCTTACCACAACCATTACAGTATCAGTTGCTGCCCTAGTCATAGCCCGTACAGTATCAGTTGCTGCCCTGGCCATAACCCTTACATTATCAGTTGCTGCCCTGGCCATAGCCCTTACAGTATCAATTGAAGCCCTGATCATAGCCCTTAGAGTATCAGTTGCTGCCCTGGCATAGCCCTTACAGTATCAGTTGCTGCCCTGGTCATAGCCCTTACAATATCAGTTGCTGGCCTAGCCATAGCCCTTACAGTATCAATTGAAGCCCTGGCCATAGCCCTTACAGTATCAGTTGCTGCCCTGGCCATATAACTTACTGTATCAGTTGATGCCCTGGTCGTAGCCCTTACAATATCAGTTGCTGGCCTAGCCATAGCCCTTACAGTATCAATTGAAGCCCTGGCTATAGCCCTTACAGTATCAGTTGCTGCCCTGGCCATATCACTTACTGTATCAGTTGCTGCCCTGGCAATAACCCTTACAGTATCAGTTGTTGCCCTTGTTATAGCACTTACAATATCAGTTGCTACCCTGGCCATAGCCCTTACAGTATCAGTTACTGCCCAGGCCATAGCCCTTACATTATCCGTTGCTTCCTTGGTCATAACCCTTACAGTATCAATTGCTGCCTTGGCCATAGTCCTTACAATAGCAGTTGCTGCCCTGGTCATAGCTCGTACAGTATCAGTTGCTGCCCTGGCCATAGCCCTTACCATATCAATTGCTGACCTGGCCATAGCCTTTACAGTATCAGTTGCTGCCCTGGTCATAACCCTTACAGTATCAGTTGCTGTCCTGGTTATAGCCCTTACAATAGCAGTTGCTGCCCTTGCCATAGCCATTACAGTATCAATTGCTGCCCTGGCCATATCCCTTACAATATCAGTTGCTGCCCTGGCCATATCGCTTACAGTATCAGTGTTGCTGCCCTGGCCATAGCACATACAGTATCAGTTGCTGTCCTGGCAATAGCCCTCACAGTATCAGTTGCTGCCCAGGTCATAGCCCTTACAGTATCAGTTGCTGCCCTGGCCATATCGCTTACAGTACCAGTTGCTGCCCTGGCCATATCCCTTACAGTATGAGTTGCTGCCCAGACAATAGCCCTTACAGTATGAGTTGCTGCCCTGGCCATAGCCCTTTCAGTATGACTTGCTGCCCTGGCCATAGCATTTACAGTATCATTTGCTGCACTGGTCATAGCCCTTACAGTACCTGTTGCTGCCTTGGCCATAGCCCTTACAGTATCAGTTGCTGCCCTGGCAAAAGCCCTTACAGTATCAGTTGCTGCCCTGGCCATAGCCTTTACAGTATCAGTTGCTGCCCTGGTCATAGCACTTACAGTATCAGTTGCTGCACTGGTCATAGCCCTTACAGTGCCAGTTGCTGCCCTGGCCATAGCCCTTACAGTATCAGTTGCTGCCCTGGCAATAGCCCTTAAAGTATCAGTTGCTGCCCTGGCCATAGCCCTTACAGTATCAGGTGCTGCCCTGGCCCTAGCACTTACAGTATCAGTTTTTGCACTGGTCATAGCCCTTACAGTACCAGTTGCTGCCCTGGCCATAGCCCTTACATTATCAGTTGCTGCCCTGGCCATAGCACTTACAGTATCAATTTCTGCACTGGCCATAGCCATTACAGTACCAGTTGCTGCCCTGGCCATAGCCCTGACAGTATCAGTTGCTGCCCTGGCCATAGCCTTACAGTATCAGTTGCTGACCTGGCGATAGCACTTACAATATCAGTTGCTGCCCTGGCCATAGTCCTTACAGTATCAGTTGCTGCCCTGGCTATAGCACTTACAATATCAGTTGATGCCCCAGCCATAGCCCTTACAGTATAAGTTGCTTCCCTGGCCATAGGTCTTACAGTATCAGTTGCTGCCCTGGCCAAAGCCCTTACAGTATCAGTTGCTGCCTTGGCTATAGCCCTTACAATATCAGTTGCTGCCTTGGTCATAGCCCTTACAGTATCAGTTGCTGCCCTGGCCATAGCCCTTACAATATCAGTTGCTGCCCTGGTAATAGCCATTTCAATGTCAGTTGCTGCCCTGTCCATAGCCCTTACAGTATCAGTTGCTGCCCTGGCCATAGCCCTTACAGTATCAGTTAATGCTCTAGCCATAGCACTTACAGTATCAATTGCTGCACTGGTCATAGCCCTTACAGTAGCAGTTGCTGCCGTGTCCATGTCCCTTACAGTATCAGTTGCTGTCCTGGCCATAGCCCTTACAATATCAGTTACTGCCCTGGTCATAGCCCTTACAGTATCAGTTGTTGTCCTGGCCATATCCCTTACAATATCAGTTGCTGTCCTGGCCATAGCCCTTACAGTATCAGTTGCTGCCCTGACCATAGCCCTTACAGTATCAGTTGATGCCCTAGCCCTATGGGCCACAACCCTTACATTATCAATTGCCGCCCTGGCCATAACCCTTACAATAGCAGTTGCTGCCCTGGCCATAGCCTGTACAGTATCATTTGCTGCCCTGGTCATATCACATGCAATATCAGTTGCTGCCCTGGCCATATCACTTACAGTATCAGTTGCTGCCCTGGCCATAGCCCTTACAGTATCAGTTGTTGCCCTGGCCATAGCCCTTACAGTATCAGTTGTTTCCCTGGCCATAACCCTTACAGTATCAGTTGCTGCCCTGGCCATAGCCCTTACAGTATCAGTTGCTGTCCTGGTCATAGCCCTTACAATATCACTTGCTGCCCTTGCCATAGCCCTTACAGTATCAATTGCTACCCTGACCATATACCTGACATTATCAGTTGCTGCCCTGGCCATAGCCCTTACAGTATCAGTTGCTGCCCTGTCCATAGCCCTTACAGTATCAGTTGCTGACCTGGCCATAGCACTTACAGTATCAGTTTTTGCACTGGTCATAGCCCTTACATTATAAGTCGCTGCCCTGGCCATAGCCCTTAAAGTATCAGTTGCTGCCCTGACCATGGCACTTACAGTATCAGTTGCTGCCCTGGTGATATCCCTTACAGTATCAGTTGCTGCCCTGGCCATAGCCCCTACATTATCAGTTGCTGCCCTGGTCATAGCCCTTACAGTATCAGTTGCTGCCTTGGCCAGAATGCTTACATTATCAGCTGCTGCCCTGGCCATAGCCCTTACAGTATATGTTGCTGTCTTGGCTATAGCCCTTACAGTATCAGTTGCTGCCCTAGCTATAGCCCTTACAATATCAGTTGCTGCCCTGGCCATAGCCCTTACAATATCAGTTGCTGCCCTGTCCATAGCCCGTACAGTATCAGTTGCTGCCCTGGCCATAGCCCTTACAGTATCAGTTGCTGCCCTGACCATAGCCCTTACAGTATCAGTTGCTGCATTGGCCATAGCCCTTACAGTATCAGTTGTTTCCCTGGTCATAGCCCTTACAGTATCGGTATGGCCCGGCGTTTACAAACCGTTCACATACTCAACTCAGAGCCAAGCTCAACTCAAGTCTGAGTCGGTTGAGTTGAGCTTGGTTCTGAGTTTAATGTGCTGATCCACAGGTGAAAAACGTGTAGCAGGGATGTTAAGATAGTTAAAAGACCGCTAATTATGTTTAGAAGGAAGCAACATTTCTGAGATATAAAAGTTGCCATAAAATCCAAAAACCGTCAGTAAAGCCGATTATTGGAGGCTATTATAGGGCTGTAGGGTTGATATTTTTTTCTTGACATTTCTATGACATTCTTCTGGTTTCTTAGTATACTTAGAAATATTTGTATCATCCCAGCCGCAAATTATGTATCTGTTTGCTGATCATGGAAACGTGTTCTGAATAGATGTATGTCCTCAGGCCCGAGTCATTATGTACATAAATGCAACATTAATACTATTTTTTGATAAACATACTATACAGTGTATGTTACTTAAAGCTGAGCATTAATCTTGCCCTGATTATCAACGTTTCGGAACAATTATTGGTAATGCCAAGTCGCATTCCATTAATTTGATTGTCTGCGCCTGAACTGTAGCATAACTCAGGCTTAGCCAATTGAACGGATTGAATTCAAGCACAATGTTCAAGTATTTTGATATAAAGAAATGTACAAATATTGACAAGATAAGCGAAAGCGGTAATAGTATAACATGTTGTATAACCCCGGGTACGATCTCTAACCCTATGACACCGGACACTTGAAATACGAGTATTTGTGTTTCCATTGTCGGGTTGCAGAGTGTCAGCTGGTTAACGCGTTTACGCTGTGGTAAGAAGGTGAATATCATTGTGGTTTACTAGATACCGGCGGTTAATAGTCACGTATAGCCGTGTTTCTAGTAACGATATCATGATGAGAGTTGCACACCTTAATGTTTCGTTTCAGTGTTACAAAGTAAGTGCAAATGCCACTCTCTTTCCTAATTTCCCATACAGCAACAGACACCAGAAACATGAATATCCGCGTTGTACCGAGATGCACAATGTTAACTGATGAGCAATTGTCAAACATGTTAATTACAACGTAAATCGGTAACCTGGTTTACCGTATGCCACTTGATAGCAAACGTTCGAATATTCGTTTTCTAGTAACATAGGGCTAAATCGGTCATGTTCGTGTTTCCTTGTGAAAACATGAATGGCCAATGTCCAGCATATTAGAATGTATTTGTCATTGATACAAACTGAATGGCAAATGGCTTTAACCAAGAACGCCGTACTAGAATACACACGTTCATGAATGTACATTCAGGTACAACTATACTATTAAATGATAATAACTACGTGTAGTTATTATCATTTAATGATATGTTTTTTATTGACAATTTCTTTTTTATTTACAGCGGCGCAGATTGAAATCCTCATCATGGGTTTGATTGGCCCGTTCATTGACAAGAAAACGTGTCACGAGGCGTGTGTCTCCCTGGCCAGCACCGTCCCCGTTCTGTTACACTTCTCCGACGGGGTTTGTCAGAAGGCGTGCAAAGAGTAAGTGGGCACCAGCGAATAAAGGATCCTTAATGGTTAAATTAACCATTAATGTTCGTTTAACTTAACGGTTGGCCATCATCGACTCAACATAAACATTTACCACCTTTTCTATTCTCTACAACATTTTATTTTAGTATGGATGTTGTGATACCTAAAGAATAATATTATTGTCCCATAATATGTACCCACCCTGCTATGGACCTACACTAATTAACATTGTTTAATCCATGCTAAGGAAAATGAAATATCCAGTGATCACCCTGGTGGTGACTGAACATGTCTGCGCCTGGAACTTAAACTACATCACGTGACCAACAATTTCAAAATGCGTTGGAAAGACACGAAGTTATGATTCGAAATTATGTCAAAAATACATTAACATGCTTATGAATTGACCAGGTTCTGCAAACAAATAGTATCTATAGCCTACATCATCTTACTTATCTATCCAGAACTGAACACTGGTTTGTCATGTGTATGTAGTTCGCTTGCTGTCAGTGGTGTGACCATTTACGTCAGTCAATAGATACTGGGCCGCATTGAAACGCCAATTGTGGATCAAGTCGCCGATTTGACAGAACCATATATTGTAATCAGGGGCTCGAATGACCACACATTCCGGCATTCCCATCTGTCCAGGTATATACATGGACGAGTTGCTAGACCGGCCCTAAGCGGGTTTAAACATCATGTCGCCAGTCATAAAATTCATACCAAACGACCAATTAAATAAAATGACTACTTGCGTATTCCTGTTTCGTTTGAAATAAATAAACTTGTTGAATAAATATCATATTATTAGGTTATCACTTATGTAAGATTCTTTGTGTATATATTTACAAATCATTTTCTTTTCAGACTGAAACACACGATGAACAGAGCCGTTTGAAGTAACCGCCTTAACATATATCAGATTCATAAACTGTAGTTATGTTATACCAATAAACGTTTATAAATACCTATGTGATTTATTTACGTATACATGTATATTCTTCCTCAACCATGTATCCTTGACTGAAGAAGTATAATTGTATAGAATTGAACCTTCTAAGTAGTGCCGTGTGCAAATTCGGATTGGGGGACTAAATCGTTGAATGGTCACGTGACCAACTATAGTGTATTTGAACGCTAATATTCGTCTGTTAGATATTGATATATGAGTCTACTACTGTCTGTTCCACGTTTTTCTGCCGACGAACTTTTGGCTATTAAACACATTAAATAATTTTTTTTGGGGAGGGTGACTTTTTTCTTATTGATAAAAAAGTACTTACTTACTTAATTTTTTTTTTAGATTTAATGTGTTTAATGGCCAAAAGTTCGTCGGCAGCAAAACGTGGAACAGACAGTAGATAGCTTATCATGTATAGTGTATACTGTTATGTAGATTTGCATATTTCTTTTGCTACATTCTTGTAACCAATGTTTTTTTGTCATCTTTAGAGCACGAAGAACAAAACTGGGGTTGGTTCCATTTTTTTCGACAATTCTTTTGGCTGCCATCTTGGATTTCAAAATGGCCGCCCTGAAATGCTATATTCATTATATATATCCTTCTAATATAGGTAGAATATAGATTCTTTTTTTTGTGATAATAAACTTTTGACCACACTCAAGAAAATACGTGTTATTTTCATTTTTAACAGGTCCCATGATTTAGATTTAAACAAGAAATGCGTCTGTCTAACGCGGATGCCACCTGCAGCATATTTGATAAACTGTGACAAAGTGGTTAAGTCATTTAAGTAACCTGGTGAAGGTCAAAAGGCGAAGGTGATATAAATTATGAAAAGGCAGGTGTGGCACACATACCAATGAATGAAGTGTTGAAGTATTGAAGCGATTAAGCAACTTATGTAGATGCTATGGCCAGTTTGAGAAACTGTGACAAAGTGGTTAACCGAAAAGTGTGACGGACGGACAGACGGACGGACGGACGAACTTACATTTCGGACCTTAGGGGGTACTTGCTATATAAAAGATCAAAGGAAATACCCCGTAAGACACAATAGGCTTACGGGGTACGGAATAAGTTCCATTGTCTTCTATTGTCTTAGGCCACGCCCTCTACCCCATAAGTACCCTAATGTGTGCCCGGACAGAGAGACGGACGGACAGACGGACGGACGGTCCAAACACTATATGCCACCCGTTTCTTCGAAACCCGGTGGCATAAAAACGGCCTCCCTGAAATCGCATACAATATATTGTAATAGTCATATCTAAATTTATAATGCAGAGATAATGTTGTTTTTTCGGCTATGCCATCTACATACTTCAAATAATAAAACTGGGGTTGGTTCCACTTTTTCTCTGGTATGGCGGACATTTTGTTTTCAAAATGGTCTCTATGTAAATAATAGTTATTATGTCTTCAGTACGTACTGTCTTTAGTAAAGTGTATTGATAGTTAGGTTGTGTTGACTGTTTTGCTATGTTCTTGAAACAAAAGTTTGATGTATCATCAAAGAAATCATGAGTTGTTCCTATAGTATTCTAATTTTCAAAATGGCTGCCGTGAAAATCATATAATTCTGATATAATCATGAACATATCATTTGAACTGATTTTTTCCCAGACTATAATCATTATTGAAAGCAAAATGTTTATGAATAAAGTCAATTTCAAGTCACTGTTTATGAAAAACATGTTAGATTGCAAAATCACCACTGTGTGTATACAGGATTTGTTTTTTTCCTGAAAGGCAGCGCTGGCACAATCACACTCAAAATGTGGTCAAAGGAGTTGCTTACATAAAATATACCTTATACAAACTTGAATGCAGGAAAGTATAGAAGCAATGTCGAAAAGGCAGTATTTATGTGATTAAATGACTTTTTCGGCATTAATGTGCACATGCTCAGTATGTGTAGACGATGTGTGTAAAATGTCAGATTGATTGCCAACACATAGTTGGAGAGGTTGAATAAACTCTATACCTAATACAGAATTGTATGCAGGAAACTAGAAAAATGGCCACGTTGAACAGGCAGTATTATTCCATGGTCATTATCATTATTTACGATTACCATAATATGGTCTTCAGAGATCACACCTTCTGTGCCTTGGTTGCCCAAATTGCGTTTCACTAGTTGAAATTGTCATATTATGACTTGACAAAGCCAGAGACATGTAGACCTACGCATCTAGGTCTTTATTATGGTGTGCCACAAAGGCAAGCCAATGGATAATGCCTTCATATAATTGATTCTCGCAGAAATCTAATATGCTCTGATTGAACATGAAATGGGGCATGTTATTTGGCCGGAATCGGTTTCGTTATGTGTACGGACTGACTGTTCAAGTGGAGTAAGATCACTTGCCTCTCATGTCCATGATAAAAATACTATATTCATGTCGTCACAGATGACAGGATATTTTACTGATGCTGAAGCAATATGGCCTGTCAATGAAACACGTTTCTGGCAAAAACATACTAGTTACTGATACGCTATCCCACGAGTCGGTAACATACATATATTCTAACTGTATTAAGGGTATGAATACACAGGTACATGTAGTATTCGCGAACTTACATGTCAGTGATCATGAGTTGCAAAAAATTGCAAACTTGACTTGAGTAAGATGCACAACTAATTCTGCTAGAAAAAAACGAGTCAATTTCAGAACGCAATGTCCGCAGAAAATAGTGGCGTTATGGGAATACAGAGATAAGCTGAAAGGTTCTAAACACATAATTCTGACTCCACTCGATTCTAAAATGTTGCAAGCCGTGCACAATGGTCATCTCGGCATTCAGAAATGTCTTAGAGCGCTAGATATTATGTTCTGGTAAAATGGTAGGAAGATGTTTAATTGAAGATATAAACTGAAATGCCAAAAGAGACAGACTCTGATATCACACTATGTACCAGACGACCACCCATGACAAACTGTTGCTATAAACATATTACACATGGAATGAAAATGAATTTCTGGTAAGTGTTAACAACAGTCACACAGCATGAAAATGGCCATTGGACAACTGTAAGGGATTTACAGTAAGCATGGTATACCGAGTACACATGTGTCAGATGAAGTCAGAAATTTGCCTAAAGGGTATTTGCTGATTTTGCAAAAAAAATGATATTTGCTTAACACATGCTCTATGTAGCCAATGTCCATTTTCTGAAAAACAAAAGATGAATGTACAGACCTATATTTGGGTACACTGGAATATCGAAGCTCCCATAACCGGTACGGAATGGTAACCTGCACAGTTATTGATGGGACAGAGGCTTCTATCCAGTTTACTGACCACTTGTGAGCAGGTATTGCCAAACAATGTTGCGATTTGTGACAAAATCAGATCCAGCCATCAACAGAGCAAGAAACGCTATGATAAATATTAAATGTTAAACATTGGCAACCAAGTTGGACTCCATAAAGACAGCAACTTGTTAGGACCAGTTGCAGTCTGCTTGCACAATGCCAGATCTTACATTGTACAGACTGCAGATGGTGCATCATATCACCGTAACAGACGCTTTCTCATGGCAGCAAGGGAGAATATGAACATTTACCTATGCAACGCAATATACAGACATTAATATACACTTTATTGGATAAAATGGATGATTTGCCATATTGTATCTTCTTATTTTAAAGGAAAACGCATGTGCTGACCAAGATATCATTTGAAGAAACATAACTATAAGCCACAACAATATGTAATACGTGTAAATACTTGAAGTGGCAATGTGTGTGGCACACTCATTTCCAGCGGCCATTTTAGCGGCCATTTTGAAGATAATGGTGTCTGGTACTACAGTACTAGTTAGCAATAATCTTAACAGTTGTTGTTCCTTGTATTATGAGTATAAGCAGAAGAAACATACAAAATATCACCACTGCATTAAACACGTATAATACATATTAGATTGCCAAGTTTAAACGGCCGCCATTTAAAAATAAACAAAATACACTGAAATAATTATGCCAATATTTCTTATCTATAATAAATAATAATAAAAACACCACATATAATGACGTTGACGTTAAATATAAATTAATCTCAATGGCGGCCATTTTTAAAATGCAAAATGGCGGCCATGCGGCTCTTAAGAAATGGAACAAGCTTCAGTTCTATGTTGTAAATAGATATGTGTTCAAGTAAACACAAACGTTCCAATAACAATATCATTTGGAAGAACATAACTACAGCCACAGAAATACTAGAATGTGTAACAAATCTTTGATGTAGCGTTGTACACAACACACTTAGTTTTGGCGGCCATGTTGAAGATACAGATTACTGATAGCACAATACCAGTTAGCAATAATCTAAACGAACTGTGTTCAAGAAATACGAGCATAATCAGAAGGAAAATATAAAATGTTACCACGACATTCAAAAATGTACAATAAATACTGGATTTCCAAGTTTGAAATGGCGGCCATTTTGAAAACCAAAATGGCTGGTGTCGCAAAATGTATTGAACTCATTCTGCCAATATTTCTTGTCCATAATAATGTGTTTTTCGCTGAAAAAACACCACACATAATTACCTTGACCTCGAAATATAAATTTCAATGGTGGCCATTTTTAATTTCAAGATGGCGGCCATATGGCTTATATTAAAAAATGGAACCAACCACAGTTTTGTTGTATGTGGTCTATAGATGAAAACAAAACTAAGTTCACACAATGTAGCAAAAAAAATTCACAAGACCTAAAATCACGACATAACAGTATACACTACAAGGGGGCTTTTCCCATATTAACCGTACTCTTGCTAACCCTAACCCCTAACCCTAACCCTATCGATCATTCATATCAAGAAGCTTCGTGGAAATCGGTCTGGCGGTTCGTGAGAAGAAGATTTTTTGAGAATTTGACCTACTTTTCAACGGCGGCCATCTTGGATTTCGCGATGACCTTCATTTTAACAAAAATGAAAAGGCTTGACCCAATAACCATTACCGTGAATTTTTGCCAATATGGGTCAAGTGGTTCACGAGAACAAGACGTTTGAAATCTTTATTAAAAGAACAGACTTTTGACCTTTCGGCGGCCATCTTGGATGACAAAACCATTCAATTTCGCCATAAAAATAATGTACCAGAGCATTCGCCTCTAGACATGACCATATTGGGTCAAAAATAAAATTTGACCCCAATTTGTCCCCACGGGCCACGCCCATTTTTGACCCCGGTGTCACCATTTTAACAACTTTGAAAGAGCATCGTACATCGATCATTCCAAGATTTTTTAAGAATTTATGCGATTTTTAAACGGTGGCCATCTTGGATTCGCGATGACCTCCATTTTAACAAATCTGAAAAGGCTTCACCCATGGACCATAACTTTTAAGTTTGGCTACCATGAGCCAAGCGGTTCATGTGAAGAAGAATTTTGAAATCTCGAATAAAAGAACGACCTTTTGACCTTTCGGCGGCCATCTTGGATCCGATTTCGATAAAAAAAATGCATCAGAGTGATCGCCTCGTTGATACATTCGATTTGATATATGACATGACCATATTCGGTCAAAAATAAAATTTGACCCCAATTTGACCCCACGCGCCACTCCCAATTTTGACCCTGGGGTCACCATTTTAGCAAATTTGAAAGAGCATTGTACATCGATCATTCCTACCAAGTTATGTCGAAATCCGGTGGGCGGTTCTTGAGTAAAATGTTTTTGAAGAATTTGTGCTATTTTTAGACGGCGGCCATCTTGGATTAGCGAATACACCAGAGTGATCGCCTCGTTGATACATTCGATTTGATATATGACATGAAAATAAAATTTGACCCCACGCGCCACGCCCATTTTTGACCCCAGGGTCACCATTTTAACAACTTTGAAAGAGCATTGTACATCGATCATTCCTACCAAGTATTGTCGAAATCCGGTTGGCGGTTCTTGAGAAGAAGATTTTTGAAGAATTTGTGACTATAGGCCAAATGGTTACCGAGGAGAAGACGTTTGAAAATGTTCACGGACGGACGGACCCATTTCTCAATCTCTATGTCTGGCATATTATCAACCTGGTCGGCTGTCATGAATACGAGTTGTTGTGCCATATTTCATAAAAATTTGTTGCATATTAAGGAAAATATAAAACTAGAATTGGACGCTTGTCGACAAGCGCATGTGTATCCCCCTCCCCAGATAAACAAGTAGTTTGAAAAAAGGGTGTTCGAGTTATGCTCCGGAGACAAAATCAATGCGCGGAAAAACGAAGGGAGATAACTAAAAGATTAGCGATGCAAGAATTGTCATTCTTGCGTGACACACCTTTAGGGTCGTGGTCTATGCATGTGTGAAGTTTCATGAAAATATTCCAAAGGGTGTTCGAGTTATGCTCCGGACACGAAATCAGTGCACGAAACAACAAAGGGAGATAACTAAGAAATTAACGACGTAAGAGTTGTCATTCTTGCGCGAGACACACCTTTGGGTCGTCTTCTATGCATGTGTGAAATTTAATAAAAAAATATTCCAAAGGGTGTTCGAGTTATGCTCCTGACACGAAATCAGTGCATGAAACAACAAAGGGAGATAAGTAAAAGATAAAAAAATAACGATACAAGAGTTGTCATTCTTGCGCGCGACACACCTTTGGGTCGTGGTCTATGCATGTGTGAGGTTTAATGAAAATATTCCAAAGGGTGTTATGCTCCGGACACGAAATCAGTGTATGAAACAACAAGAGTTGTCAGAAGACAACGAAGCTCGCCTGTTGGCAGCCTTCACTCAAACTTGGCACAGTTGCATAAAAAACATGAATATTATATATAATTGACCTTGGGTTAAGGGGCATGCGGTGGACCTTGACATTGGGGTCAGAGGTGCAAGGTGGGTTGTGTGTTTGCTATAGCATAATATAGCATATTAAGATGAATGCATGTAAGAAATATCAATGCGCTCCCTGAAAACAGAAGTAAAACAAAATTTAACCCAACGTTAAGTTTATGAACGCACTAAGTTGGTGATTTTCTACAGTATGATAGCTATTCACATGAGGAATGCATGTATGAATGTGCTAAGTTTGTGACCTTGGGGAAAGGGGGGGGGGGGGGGGGGGGGGGGGGGTCATGGATTTGCTGTAGCACAATAGAGGATCATCAGATGAATGCATGTATGAAATATCAAAGCGTTCCCTGTAAAGAAACAGAAGTTACACAACATTTACCACAACGTTAAGTTTATGAACATGCTAAGTTTGTGACCTTGACCTTGGAGCAAGGGTTGGGTGTTGGGTTGTGGATTTGCTACAGCATGATAGAGGGTCATCTGAGGAATGCATGTATGAACTATCAAGGCGTTCCATGAAAGGAAACAGATGTTATAATACATTTACCCCAACGTTAAGTTTATGAATGTGCTAAGTTTGTGACCTTGACCTTGGGGTAAGGGGTGGGTCATGGATTTGCTATAGCACAATAGAGTATCATCAGATGAATGCATGTATGAAATATCAAGGCGTTCCATGAAAGGAAACAGATGTGCTAAGACATTTACCCCAACGTTACTTTTAAGTTTATGAATGTGCTAAGTTTGTGACCTTGACCTTGGTGAAAGGGGTGGGAGGTGGGTCATGGATTTGCTATAGTACGATAGAGTTGCATCAGATGAATGCATGTATGAAATATCAAGGCGTTCCCTGTAAAGAAACAGAAGTAATAACGAGAGGGCCATGATGGCCCTAATTCGCTCACCTGACTCCATGAACACCAGAGGAGAATGTGACATTGAGTTCATGTGTTTTAAAAAAATTGTGCTATTTTTAGATGGCGGTCATCTTGGATTAAGCGTTGACTCATTTTACAAAATCTGAAAATGCTTCACCCAGCATCGGCCATGTGGTTCCTGAGAAAAAGACGTTAAAAATCTTGAATAAATGGACCTTTTGGTGGCCATCATGGATGACATAATCATCCGATTCCGACAAATATTGCACCAGAGTGATCGCCTCATTGATACCTTCAATTTGATATATGACATGACCATCTTCAGTAAAAAATAAAATTTGACCCCAATTTGACCCCACGGGCCACGCCCATTTTTGACCCCGGGGTCACCATTTTAACAACTTTCAAAGAGCAATGTACATCGATCGTTCCTACCAAGTTTCGTCGAAATCCGGCTAGCGGTTCATGAGAAGATTTTTTAAGAATTTATGCTATTTTTAGACGGCGGCCATCTTGGATTAGCGATGACCTCCATTTTATAACAAAATCTGAAAAGGCTTCACCCATGGACCATAACTTTTAAGTTTGGCTACCATGGGCCAAGCGGTTCATGTGAAGAAGAATTTTGAAATCTCTAATAAAAGAACGACCTTTTGACATTTCGGCGGCCATCTTGGAGACATAACAATCCGATTTGGACAAAAAATGTACCAGAGTGATCGCCTCATTGATACCTTTGATTTGATATATAACATGACCATATTCGGTCAAAAATAAAATTTGACCCCACGGGCCACGCCCATTTTTGACCCCGGGGTCACCATTTTAACAACTTTTAAGGAGCATTGTACATCGATCATTCCTACCAAGTTTCGTCGAAATTCGGCAAGCGGTTCATGAGAAGAAGATTTTTTAAGAATTTATGCTATTTTTAGACGGCGGCCATCTTGGATTAGCGATGACCTCCATTTTAACAAATCTGAAAAGGCTTCACACATGGACCATAACTTTTAAGTTTGGCTACCATGGGCCAAGTGGTTCATGTGAAGAAGAAATTTTAAATCTCTAATAAAAGAACGACCTTTTGACCTTTCGGCGGCCATCTTGGATGACATAACAATCCGATTTCGACAGAAAATACTCCAGAATGATCGCCTCATTGATACCTTCAATTTGATATATGACATGACCATATTCGGTCAAAAATAAAATTTGACCCCAATTTGACCCCACAGGCCACGCCCATTTTTTACCCAGGGGTCACCATTTTAACAACTTTGAAAGAGCAATGTACATCGATCATTCCTACCAAGGTTTGTCGAAATCCGGTTGGCGGTTCTTGAGAAGAAGATTTTTTAAGAATTTGTGCTATTTTTAAAAGGCGGCCATCTTGGATTACGTAATGACGTCATTTTAACAATTTTGTAATCCCCCTACCTAATGACCATGACCATGAAGTTTGGTGACTATAGACCCAATGGTTACCGAGGAGAAGACGTTTGAAAATGTTCACGGACGACGGACGACGACGGACGACGGACACATTGCGGTAACAATAGCTCACATGAGCTTCGCTCAGGTGAGCTAAAAATACATTTACTCAAACGTTAAGTTTATGAATGTGCTATGTTTGTGACCTCGACCATGGGGAAAGGGGTGGGGGGGGGTGGGTCATGGATTTGCTATAGCACGATAGAGTATCATCAGATGAATGCATGTATGAAATATCAAGGCGTTCCCTGTAAAGAAACAGAAGTTATAAAAAGACGTTTACTCCAACGTTCATTTTATGATGTTGATCTTGGGGAAAGGGGGGTGGGGTCATGGATTTGCTGTAGCACAATAGAGGATCATCAGATGAATGCATGTATGAAATATCAAAGCGTTCCCTGTAAAGAAACAGAAGTTACACAACATTTACCCCAACGTTAATTTTATGAACATGCTAAGTTTGTGACCTTGACCTTGGAGCAAGGGTTGGGTGGTGGGTTGTGGATTTGCTACAGCATGATAGAGGGTCATCTGAGGAATACATGTATTAAATATCAAGGCGTTCCATGAAAGGAAACATATGTTCAAAGGCATTTACCCCAACGAGTAGTATATAGGGAGTCAAAATGATAGCACCTACTGTGATATCATTTACAACCCTCTATAATACCCCCACCACCCCCGAAAAACCATAAATTGGTTAACGAGGAAATTGTCTCCCGACAGCAAATTTATGAATTTTTGAGAAAATAATTATGTTACAAAATTAATTTCAATGTGCCCACGAGTGATAGTTTATATTCCAACACCCCATTTTTCTCCTCCAATTATATTGGTGTCATAAATACCTTATGTCTTTTTTCACGTCCAATTGAACATATAAATTTAATAGGTTATAATAAAATATTATAACAAAATGGATAATAAAATACGCAACGAATTGGAATTTTGTAATGACTTTGATGAAGAATTTTACGCTGCTGTTTCTACAGTATTAAAACACGGTAAAATGACAATACTATGTGATATCGAATACATGAAATATCAGCGTAATTTATTACGCTGCGATAAAAACGTTGAATTTACAATATTAAACCGGCAATTATGTCGCCGGTATAAGTATCAAATTTATGTAATGAAGCGACTAAATAGGATCGGAGAAACACTACCGAAACATTATCAAACTAATTTTATAAAACAGTTTAAAATCAAAGATTCGTTTACGGATATGCGTTTCTACAATATCGCTTTTAAACGAAGAAATTGAAAATTATTAGAAGAAATTGGAAATTGAACAGAAAAAAACAACTATTAAGAAAATGGATAATACAATGCAATTGGAATTGAAAATTTTTAATAACTGTGTTGAAGAAGTTTACGAAGCTTATGGGGGTTATAATCCTATATATAAATCTATAAAATAAGAACACTAGGCGATATCGAATACTGAAATACCAGCGTAAATTTATTACGCTCCGATAAAAACGTTGCATTTACAATATTGTACCGGCAATTATGTCAACTATACAAGAGGCAAATACAAACATTAAGACGGATAATGCGTATCGGATATGAAACTAAGGTGTATTATATAAAATTGTTAAAACCCAACGATTCGTTTACGAATATACATTTCTACGATATCGCTTATAAAGATATTAATAATTTGTAAAAATTAAAAAAAAAATAGCAAAAGCCTCCACTCGTGCACAACACCCCCAGCGACTGGGCAGATTTCTAGCCGGCACCCAGCCACTGGGGTGTTGGGACCTTTCTTAAGCCCACGCATCTGTTGGCTCACAGTCTGGGTCGCCTTGAACCCCATTACCAATTCCTCTATTAAGAGAAACCAGCGAAGTAAGGCGAGCCTATTTTGTGATTTGGTGATGTAATTACAAGCTCTTTGGTAGAAATCTTTTAGGCCGGCACCTTTGAGCTATACAATTCCATCACCAATTCACACACATTTAGAGACTGCTACCATTAAACAGACGAGACGGACGTCATACCGGATCAACAACATAGCACACACGAGATGAGACTAACTGTTGTCTTCTTTCTTTTGCTTACGTTTAACGGCCGCACTGTCTCTATGGACTTGCACGCCGTCCGCAAAAGGCGGAATAAAAACTTGGGCCGAATGGGAATTTTGAATTTTGAATCTGTGTAATCTGGGTAGAACCAGTTCGCGGGCTTAGGGCCCCAGAGACAAATGTGCGATTTGGATTACTGCTGGCGGCCACCAATTTGGTGACCTAATTTCGCGCAGTAGTCCGGTGCACGGCCGCCACATTCAACGTTCAATTGTCTGTATTAAGTGGCGATGCCCGCATGTGGCCCTATTGTTGGGTACAGTTGTTTGCGGTTCTTAGATCTATTTATGTTTCGTATAGTGATATTGTGTTGGCAAATAAAGGACTCGTAAGGCGCGGTTGTTGTTGTTGTTGTATAGTGAGGTTAGGTGGTGTGAGGAGAATCCTCTGGCTCCACCGCTGAATAAACCCGTGGGTCCCCTGTCCTCAGGCCCACCCCGAGCCGTCGCCCGCGATGTCGTCAACCCGAGCCCGCCCAGCGGAGCGCACCATGTAACTAGATTCGGCGGCCAAGCATCCATCATCAAGGCGCACACCCACGTTCCACGGCCGGGTTTTGAAAACAGGCGGTCCGGATCAGGTAGTCTGTTTAGACTTCATCCCGGGGACTAGGATGCTGTGGGGTGGTATGGTGCACCCCCTGTGCCGTTTGTTGTATGGACAACTGTGGGCCACGCCATGTTTTTTTATGTGATTGTCCATTATCCAAGCCATATTTATAGATGTACACACACACATACACACACACATATACATATATACACACACATATACATATACATGTACCCATACATATACACACACATATACATATACATATACACATATACACACACACATATACACATACGCATGTGTACTTGTGCTTGGGGGGGTGAGGGCTGTAATATTATGCTTGGCTAACTGGCGTGTTGGCAGCTAGGTATCCCTGTGTGGAAGGTTTTTCTTTCATTTCATTGTTTTCCAAGGGTTACCACGTTGCTGCCGGGAACTGTGTTCCATACAGGCTGCTAGGCCTATATATTACGTTGACCCCGCCCTCTTCCCAGAATGGGTTGTGTACATAAACTGATAATTTGACATTGATAACTACATTGTATATTTCATCCGGGCTTAAGTCTAATTGACCGCATGCACATATCATATCTTGGCGTAACAATGGTGTCAGAAGTGGGGTTTGTCGGTTTGATAAGTGCATAATGCTATTTAAAAAAGCCGGTTACACATATATTTTTGTCTGTGGATGAAAATAGCTGGATACTATACATTATATTTGTTAATAGTGATACTGAGTAGTATAGGGATAGTCGAATCCGAGTAAACCATGTCAACACTTAAAGACTTGACAGAGGCAGGGAAGGAAATAGGATTAGAAGGTAATGAGTTGCATGCTTTTATTAAGGACGAGCAAGCTAGAGAAAGACGGGAACGGTTAGAAGCTAGAGAAATAGAGAGAGAAAAATTAGAAGTAGAAAGGCAAGCAGATAGAGATAAGTTAGAGTTACAGAAGCTAGATAGGATGGCTGAAGAAAAGGAGAGAGATAGGCAGCTAGCAAAAGACAGACTAGAGGTAGAATTGGCTAAAGAAAAGTTTGACTATGAGAATAGAATGCAGGAATTACAGTCGAAGCAGGCAGTGAAATGGTTAAAGTTGAAAAAGGGTTGGTGATGGTGCGAGTAGTGCAGTACCTGATCACAGAAGGATTAGAGGTCCCAAACTTCCTTGTTTTGATGAAACAAAAGATAGTGTTGATGCGTATTTGTACCGATTCGAGCGTTATGCGGAGTTACAGAATTGGCATCGAGATACATGGGGTATTCAGCTTTGTTAACAGGAAAAGCACTGGAGGTTTACTCTAGACTTCCACCCGAGACTTCCCTTGTGTATGAGACATTATCGACCGCACTTCTCAAACGGTTTGAGATTACAGTAGAAGGGTTGCGGAAGAAGGTAAGAGAGAGTAAGCCGGAGCGAGGTGAAACATTTGAGCAGTTTGGGGAGAGATTAAAGAATTACCATACAAAGTGGTTGGACTTGGGAAAGGTAGGTCACACATTTGATGAATTGCAGGATTTTCTGCTAAGAGATCAATTTCTCCAATTGTGTGGAAAAGATCTAGCAACCTTTCTTAAGGAGAGAGTGTTTGAGAATGTAGGTGACATGACTCGACAGGCGGACTTGTATGCGGAGAACAGGGGTGGTGCATTCATGGTAGTATCAAGGGGTTCAAAGGGACCAGATTATACAAAGGTAAGTAAGAACCATGGAAATCACACAGCTCAGGCCACAAATAGGATCACTTCAGGTCGTTCAGGTGATATACTTTGCTTTGCCTGTTGGAAAATGGGGCACATAGCTAGGGACTGTTCAAATAATAGACGCCCAAACAAGGGTGCAGCAGCTGTGGGGCAAGAGGTAAGTGACAACTACCAAACATATGGATATGAATGGAATCGAGGCAACGAATCGTTCCGAGGTCGTGGAAGGGGTGACAGACCACCACGAGGTCGTGGTAGAGATAATGGGATTAATCGAGGTGGGGGCTATTACCGTGGTCGAGGAGGAGTGATGGGTGCATGTGATCTAGGACATGGCGTGCTTGGAGGCATAGCTAGTGGACACACAATAGGAGGGTTAGTTATTCACGCAGGATGGGTGAATGGTAAGATAGTGAAGTATTATCAGATTCCGGATGCAATGGTATTGTGGTAAAGAGAGACCTGGTATACCGCGATCAGATGTTAGACAGGCAGGTGGAGTGTCGCATGATCAATGGACAAAAGATCATTGTTCCAGTAGCAAGGATTTGTATAGATACACCCTTTCTGCAAGGTGGAGGTTGAGGCTTGGGTTTTGGACAACCCTCTCTGTGACCTGATCGTTGGAGATGTCCCAGGTGTTAAAGAAAGAGTTACAGTAAGTCCAAAGACAGATGCAGTAGCCCAGGCAGTGGTAACCAGAGGACAGGCGGCTAAGGAGAAGCAGGAAATATCCGCAGTTGACAGTTCCAGAAATAGTAGGTATTGATGAAAATAAAAGTCCAGAAGAAGTTAGACTGTTACAAGGTAAGGATGATACATTAGCAAGTTGCAGAGAACATGTGAAGAACTCTACAGTGAAACAGACAAGGTCGGGAGAAACCAGGTGGGTTTATAGAGAAGGCACATTGTACCGAGAATTTCAGGGAACAGACAGGCGGAAACACTATCAGTTGGTAGTGCCCAAAGTTCTCAGAGCAGGTGTGATGCAATTAGGACATGAAACCATGATGGCAGGGCATTTGGGAACTCGCAAAACAACAGACAGGATTTTGTCAGAGTTTTACTGGCCAGGATGCAAAGGTGACATTTCCAGGTTTTGCAGATCGTGTGATATATGTCAGCGCACTATACCTAAAGGAAGGGTAAGTAAGGTGAAGCTAGGTAGGATGCCACTCATGGACACACCGTTTAAAAGAGTAGCAGGAGATGAGAGGGTAGCACTAAAGAAGACAGACCAGGAATTAACCAAGGACATACAGGTAACATATGGGAGAGTAGCAGGAGATGAGAGGGTAGCACTAAAGAAGACAGACCAGGAGTTAACCAAGGACAGACAGGTAACATATGGGAGAGTAGTAGGAGATGAGAGGGTAGCACTAAAGAAGACAGACCAGGAATTAACCAAGGACATACAGGTAACATATGGGAGAGTAGAAGGAGATGATAGGGTAGCACTAAAGAAGACAGACCAGGAGGTAACCAAAGACAGAACAGACCAATTGGGAGGAGGTAACAGTAAGTAAAGCAAGTCAGGACAAGACGGAAGATCAAGCATGGGCAGCAGTATTTGTGGATGTCATTGAGGAGTCAGGTAATAAGGAACAGTCGAATAGAGGTGCAGAGAGGAAAACGGATCAGGAAGAAATAAGTACATTACTTTGTCCTTTAAGTGAGCAGGAGTCATACCATGATGTTACGATTGCTGATGATCTGAGTATAGGTCAGCAGAATCAGGTAAGAGAACTAATAAAGGAGTTTCATGATGTACTGACAGATCGACCAGGGAGAACAGATTTAGCCAAGATGGAGATAAAGGTAAATACAAATGAGCCAGTTCGCAGTTCGAGGGATATCCATACCATGTCAGAGAGCAGATACTATCGGAAGTAGAACAGATGGAAAAGTTAGGTGTCATTGAAAGGTCAGAATCGCCATATGCATTGCCATTGATTTTAGTGAAGAAGAAAGATGGGGGAATTCGCACATGTGTAGATTTAAGAGCATTGAACAGAATAACCGTCTTTGATTCCGAGCCGATGCCCGACCTAGAAAACATATTCTCACAAATGGGTAAGGCAGGTAAACGGTATTTCACCAAGATTGATTTATCGAAAGGTTACTGGCAGATACCACTCGAGAACGACTCCAAAGAGAAGACTGCTTTTACAACGCCGAAAGGTTTGTATCAGTTTACAGTCATGTGTTTTGGTCTAGTAACAGCTCCAGCAGTGTTCTCGAGGATGATGAGGAAGCTGCTAGACGACATAGACGACGTAGACAACTTCATTGATGACATTATGATATTTTCGAGTACGTGGCATGCACACATGGACACATTGAGACAGGTATTCACTAGGTTACGAAATCATAAGTTGACTGCCAGACCAACAAAGTGCATCATTGGTGCAGGTGAGATTGAGTGTTTAAGCCATAAGATCGGACGAGATGGAGTATGCATGGTACCAGAGAAGGTTCAGGCTATATTAAATGCTCCAAAACCAAGCACAAAGCGGCAGGTACGTGCATTTCTAGGACTTGCTGGATTCTACCGCAAATTTATACCAGACTTTGCAGCGATCGTGGTTCCGCTAACAGACCTCACAAAGAAAAGTGGTCATCCATTGTTACGCCAAGATATGATAAGTGCATGCGGTCAATTAGACTTAAGCCCGGATGAAATATACAATGTAGTTATCAATGTCAAATTATCAGTTTATGTACACAACCCCACGCTATACACACCTATAATACAAGCAATGTACTCATACATACCACATTCACACCATACATTCCAAGACATACATGTATAATATAAATTACAGTTTCGTTTACATGGTTATATTCGCAAGTCTATGACTTCTGGCTATAATATCACTTGATATGTTGTCTGTACTTAAATCACCACCTAAAGTTCAACAAGTAGTTTCACGTCACAAATATTGCACTACTGTAAGTTCAATCTCTGAGTTCACTGTAGTATGTCTAATAGTCATCAGTACTGTTATCAACAATTAATACAATTAATTAGCACACACGAAGAAAATTGTTCAGACAAAATAAATGTAGAAATAACGAAACTGATTCTTCACACTCTCATTACACATGTAAAAGTCCTGTTCATATTCATTCAATGTTCACCACCCTGTCAATCTTCATCAGAATAACCCCTTAGTTCTCGGACTATGAACCAAATTCCATGTCGAATTTGTTTCATGTAAATATACAGTATCGGCTCCCATACTATGAAATAACGTTCATGTCAACTTGGTGTCACAATATAGGTCCCTTCGGCTGCTGTATAACTATCAAATTTCATATCAAATTTGAAGCATAGATCCTGGACTAATAATCAAATTCCATGTCGAATTTGTTATCAGGTACAGTACCACACTGTTATGTCATCAATGGTTAATTCGTTGTTCCATCTTTAATCATACGACTAATGTAGTCTCTCTGCTAAATAATACCTGGCTCATCTGGAGCGCTATCTCTGCATGCGTGTCTACTGGAACATATACTGCTCCCCAACTTCGGTATCGTCACGGGCCCCGCTATCGCTCCGGTTCGACTCTACCATCTACTACACCAAGACTCCGACATGGACCGACCCTGGGTGCTGAAACAGACAACATACACTACTAAGTATGTTGTCGCTACCCAACAATTCACAAATTCCATACACGATAGACATTTCACTAGTCTACAAACTACAATAATTATCTTACCTGACAATTCTCAGCTTGTTAAATCCAATATCAAATCTTCCATTCCCCACACACATACAAACACAACCTATCTATTCAAATGCATGTTGCCAACTCCCCACAATACATGTACCAGCAACAATTCAAACAATAGCTCACGAACCTGCATTCAAACACAATACATAATCTTACACCTTCGCCTGGACACTACATGCCCATTGTTATGCTACCCAGTACCATACATCTACCTGAGCCTATTGTCATCTGACCTCTGATAAATAGCCCCTTGTAAGTTTATGCAACATGTCCCTTCCTACTGTCTAAAGACCCTCTCATATTTATTTACACCTAACTGTACTAAAATACCATATATGTATCCTTGCCCTACAATAACCAAGCTCTGTATCTATGATTTCTGTGACAATACTGTGTTTACGTAGGTGACTGTACTGTGGGTGCGTTCGAATGACGTGACCCTGTTGTCGTTCGTATGTTAGTGGCTGCAGATACTGATCCGGCCTGCCCGTTTTCAATTAGTTGTTGAGAGCGTTTTAGCCTTTATTTTGCCATAAGTATCTACATTGTGTTTGTACCTGTAATATGAGTAATATGCAGCTAGCTGATGTGTGCCCTGTGAGGCCGGGCTGAGTGCCTACGGCTTTTGTCATTATCGGGGTATCACTAAATCGTACACCCCTGGAACCTCCCAGGGCGTCCGGCCCACAGAGGTTCCACTGTATTTACGTAATAAGCTGCAATAAAATTTTCATTTTATTTACACTTAGGCTGATAAATAATATAAGTATATAAGCTGTAAAGAAAGGTTTTCATTAGTAACATGTTCTAGTCTACACATTGGTGCTCCTTTTTTTACTATATATTTTCCTTTTTTGTGAGGTCATGGTTAGTGAGGCAATATTGTTCACATGCTCGCGTGCCTGAGAGACCGACCGTCAATATTGCGAGCAATATTGCATTTCCCATTATATCGTATTTGGGTTCGTATGATGTGCCGTATTAGGTTCACATGCTTTAACAACCCTGTACTTATAATGAGATTTGCTCTACCAACACACTATCCCGGCGGTCGGTCGCTATCATTTAGAGTTTTTCATTATTGTGTTTGAGTTATCCCGCTTGTTCTATTGCGGTTTAGTGGGCTCACAGAATATATAATTATTTTTGTTTTTGTTTTTTTCGCGACCATATATGTGGTTATTTCTTTGCATCTCCCATTATATAGTAGTTGGGTCGTATGATGCGCCGTATTAGGTACACACGCTTTAGCAGCCCTGTACATATAATGAAATTTGCTTTACCAACACACTAGCCCGTAGGGTGCACAAAACATATACTTCTTTTTGAGCACATATGTGGTTTTTTCCTTCGCATTTCCCATTATATCGTATTTGGGTTCGTATGATGTGCCGTATTAGGTTCACACGCTTTATCAACCCTGTACTTATAATGTGATTTGCTTTACCAACACACTAGCCCGGCGGCCGGTCGCTATAATTTAACGTGTTGCCTTATTGTGTTTACATTATCCCGCTTATTTCTGTTTGCGGTTTGGTGGGCTCATTGAATACCGTGGAACCCCTCCAAACTGGACACCACGATAACGCCCGTCCGGCCTAGAGAGGTCCCACTGTATATATTATTTCACGACCATATATGCGGATTATTTATTTGCATTTCCCATTATATAGTAGTTGGGCTCGTATGATGCGCCGGATTAGGTACACATGCTTTAACAACCCTGTACTTATAATGAGATTTGTTTTACCTGCATATTAGCACGGCGGCTGGTCGCTATAATATAACGTGCTACATTATTGTGTTTACATTATCCCGCTCAGTCTGTTGCGGTTTATTGGACTCACTGAATACCGTGTAACCCCTCCAAATCGGACACCACTAAAACGCCTGTCCGGCCTAGAGAGGTCCCACTGTATATAGTATTTCGCGACCGTTATTGTTGTTCACTGTTATTATACTGTTTTGCTTGTGTTGACACGCGAGCACGTGATTGTACATTTATACTTTGTTGGCTAACTGTGCGGTTATAGACAATGGTCTATCCTGTGTTCTGTAGTCAGGGGGTCCAGTAAGCATTGCATGTTTCTATTTACAGGTAGATCTCTCTTAGATCTTCGCATTCAAACGTGTCCTGCTTTTGCAACACTCCCCATCTTGCGCTAGGGTGCGTTTGCTGAGTCTTATATATTTTATCTACCGGGGGTGGGGGGGGTCTGGCTGGGGTTATTGTATATAGTATGTATTATTATTCCATTTATATTTATATGTTACTCCAGTATCCAGTATCTTTTATATATTTTATAGGGCCTGGTATGTTTCTGCTTCCAATTCTGGTGGCGGAAATAGCAGTGTGTAAATGCTGTCTGTTAATTTTATTTTTTGTTTTTTCATTGTTGCAGCTAGCTCGTTTCTATGTTCCGTCAACGCAGGACAGTGGTATATATAGGCATTAGTGTTTCTATTTCATCACTGTCATTGCATGCTCTACATGTAGGGGTTTGTTCGTTTACCTTTGTAAAGTGATTGGCTCCTGTCCCATTATGGCCTAATCTGAGTCTTGTTAGGATCACATCCGATCTTCGATCCATA
>CM055266.1:12649153-12759086 GCA_029237695.1 Conchocele bisecta | reverse complement strand
AGTCCTAATTTTTGTTGACAGTACGTTTTCATAACGCCGTCTTTCATTTTAAATCCTCTATTTTGTGCTACATCTATAATGTGTTTTCCATCTTCTGTAGTTTCACTTAGTACTCGTTTATATCTATCCAATTTAAATTGTTAGTTCTCTTGGACATTCCTTTCGCAGAGTTTTTATTAATTTTAATTTGTTCAAAATTAAATTTTTCTACGAAATAACACTTACTAGATAACGCTATCGCCCTATCTCCGCTGAATTCCATTTTGAAAAGTCCTGGCTCTCTTTCGCTCCATTTATCCCAAGCCAACCATTTATTTTTTTATTTATTTTTCAAACTCGTCTAGTAAGTTAGGTCTAATCAATTCCTCTATCGTTTTTCCACTAACTCCTATATACATACTATCCGTGTCCATCTGTATTAATTCAAAGTCTTCTCTTTTTACGTATTTGTCTAGAAATTCGTAGTAAAATTCCAACATTCTCAATTTAGCTAGTTGATAAACCGCTATTCCACAGTGGAAGGGCTCTTTACTGCACACCGGGGTTTTCGGGAAGATATTTCGTACGCATCTCCTATCTCTTCCAAATCATCAAAGAATGCAGATCTTAACGCTTTGTCAACACAGGTATCGTCTTGTGTATATGTCGTATTTAAATGTCTCTCTTTTGCCTCTATCATTTTTCCACAACACGAATTGCCTAATAATTTCATTATATCCGCTACTGGTTTCTTATTTGGTTCTACATCGCCTGTTCGTCTTGCAGCTGTAACTTCTTTTGCGAACCATTCGAAGGGTTTACCACTAATATAATCTATAACACGATGAACTCCCGTTATTTCTAGGCCGTGTTTTAAATACCATTTCAACAGTGGCGCGTACAGCAATACTTTAGTGGCCGACATAGATCCCACCAATTTTCTTCCATTTCCTCTAGTTCTTCCAGTATCTTCCAAATATTTTATCATGTGTGCTGGAACCTCATCAACATCTACTTCTCTGTTTATAAAAAGTGGAGACATTTCAGAAAACTTATCTTTTAAGTTGTGTGGAACTTCTATATCCACCTCCGCAAACCCAAACCAGTCTCCAGATAACTCTTTTACAAAACTTTTTAATAAATTTAGGATTATGTGGGGTATCTATATGATGTATTGTTTCTTTTCCACACGGCATATCTTTATTTAACGTAGATAAATATAACGCGTTTGCATCATACCCAAAATAGCCTTGCAAGGTTTATTAATTTCATTTGATCCAAATGAGGAATTAGATCTAATATTTGAAACACCGGCTTCTGCATAGCGTGTAAATACGATTGATGGACCCCCGACTAGAGCGTCTTTCATCATTTCGTATGTTCTTCTTTTTTGGTGCATATAGAGCCCCCTCCGGTATAACCACATTTATAGATTTTTGTTCTTTAATGGTTCCTCTCAATAAATATTGTATAGCCACACCCGGTAGTGTTACCGCATCTTTGAAAATATCCACACCTCTGTGTTTATAAAATTCACGCATTTTTTCTACCGCTTCTAGGAACGGTGCTACATCTAAATCGTTATAATATTTCAACCAATCTCTGAAAGTTTTCATATTCTTTTCTTCGAAAATTCTACGACATTTACTTAATTCTGTTTCATCTAGTAACATTTTCCCCGATAGTTTAGAATACCAATTCTCTATATCAGGCAGGTCCTGGGTAATCAAGTTTGTCTGGAGAATCGAACCACTCGTAAGGAAAGAAAGATTTCTGTCCTTTGCAGTCGTAGGCTTTTATCCAACTATCGTAACTTACACCCGGTCCTAGGTAAAGTATTACATCAAGAAATCTAAACTCCGGAGTAAATAGAAATATTGTCGCGTTTGCCCGTTTTCCGACCATTACTTTCTTTGTTGTTGCAGATAGTTCACCTACTAAATATTTCTTTATTAAGTTTATATCATACTTACTGCTGTTAAAACCTATAACCGGCACTTGCTCTATCCACTGTTCGATCTTGGCGATTTGGTTTTTATGTAAATGTTCTGTATTAAACTCATATCTCAACCATACTTCTTCTCTTATAGCTTTTCCCCTGACTTTCAAATCTTCTACACATTTTTCTATAAGTTTTGCAGGATCTTTATCACAAATATGAGTTACTGTTCCTGAGAAATTATCTCCTATACTAACGCTTACCGGAACGTGCGCAGCTTCGTACTCTAAACTATTACCTAGCGTTTTAAATTCTGGGTTGAGATACGCCTCAAAATCATATACTATCTGATATGGATAAAGAGTAGTGTCGCAACCGATCTTTATATCTTTACCCGTTCTTTGGAATTCGCATTCCCACATAACTACTAGGTTGAATTCTTTGCTTCTTCTAATAAATGTATCTCTTCTCATAGTGGATGCGCGTTCTTCTTTTTTATGCTTTGCATGAATCTCACACCCGTGCCAGTAACAGCCGTGATATTGATATACGGTATTGGTTTCTGAACAGTATCCATCTACTGGAGCTCCTACAATCCATCTTTCACCCCCGTGTCCACACTGTTCATGGTGAATGTGAATTCCCTCCTTCTTTTCCACAGAGTACATCCAATCGATCGCACCATAACTGTTATAACATTTTGGGTAGAACGCTTTCTCGAACGACGAACGCGGGCGCTCTAAATAATTACCATCACATACTATTTTTGTCTCACCTTTCATACAGTTTGGTCCGTGTCTCTTCATATTACTCGCTTTCGTGAATTTCTGTTTGCAATTATCGCAGGCGTAAATTTTAGATAGGTTTTTAAGGTTTTTTATCAGAAATGCGTGATTATTAAACAGTCCTATTGTCATTGGTTTATTACCTATCGCCTTATAGTGCGCTGGTACCCTTTTCAACCACCATACATTACATTCGGTGGGTTGATATACTTCTATACCAATTTTAAAAAACTCTTCAACCTTTTTCAGATCTGAAAAAGGAATTGGTGAAACCACATTACTACCGAAATATTGTTTACTAAGTTCTTTCGCCTTTTCTGTACATCTGTCAGGTCTTTTATCTGTCATATGCATCGCTAAACATCTGAACAGACAAAGGTCGTCATTATACTTATCTAAAGAATACATACCTTTTTTATTCTTCAACCATTCTGGAAGTTCTCCTCCTGACGCTTCTTTGGATTGTAGTCCCAAATCTAATCCCCTACTGCCCTGTATTAGCTTTACAAAAACCTCTACCCATCTTACAAACTTCCACTTTGTATTCGGTCTGTCTATTTTATCGGACATTATTCGTGTTTGCTCCTTATCTGACAGCCATTTTTTAACTGTTTTCATTGATGATAGTGGTTCGCTACCACCGAGATTTTTGTGAAATATTAGAGTTATAGGTTTTCCATTTTTAGTTTCCTCCATATGTTCTAGCTTGTAAGAATATGAATATCTCAAATAAAAATTTGTTGTTAGATACGGAGCGAGTTTATCGGACATGCGTTCGGACTCGTTGATGTCAATGTTCTTACAAAAGGATAATGTAACTACCCGTCTTCCATTTTCTACCTTTTCCAATTTTTCATCGTAAGCCCCCAATATTTCTTCACCTTTTTCCACTATCGCGCGAACGATAGATTTTTTCTTATTATTTTGTATTGGGCGTCTAATTTGGGACAAATTATTGGTGCTTGAAGGTAATTCTTTAGAATTAATTACACTAGCCCTTAACCCCGCAATACTTTCTTTTTGAATTATGTTACCAACTTCCTCTGCTAGTGAGAGGTCTTTAAAGGCTCCTCGTTTGTGGGCGTGGGTAAACCGCTTCATAAACGCCTTATTCTTTGTGGAGTTATAAGATTTGTCAACCCCCTAACTCTCAACCGTTTACTATAAGTAATCCCTAGAGATTCGGCTTCTCTTCTCAAACTTTCGATTTCTGGCGTTATCATATTTTCTGTAATATACTTTTGTATAACCTATGAAATTTATCTGTTCAATTGGTCGCGAAAACATTACGTTTTTTTCGCGTCCAATTGAATATAAAACATATACATATATATATATAATGGAGTGTGAGACTTGTTGTAAAGACGTTTACGCGTAAAGACTATCTACGAAGGCATCTAGCGAGACGTAGAAACATTCCTTGTGTCCCCCCGCAATTTCAATGCCCCAGATGCCCTTGTAAATTCGTTAGTGCCCAAAATCTTTGTAGACATAAGCAACTACGCTGTCAGGTAGCTAAAGGTGAACGTGGTAGACTAGAGCTGGTAGAATTAGTTGCTGATCTGCTAAATCAATTAGCTATATTGGAGGAGAAAAATGGGGTGTTGGAATATAAACTATCACTCGTGGGCACATTGAAATTAATTTTGTAAAAATTAGATAATTATTTTCTAAAAAATTCATAAATTTGCTGTCGGGAGACAATTTCCTCGTTAACCAATTTATGGTTTTTCGGGGGTGGTGGGGGTATTATAGAGGGTTGTAAATGATATCACAGTAGGTGGTATCATTTTGACTCCCTATATACTACTCACGTTATTTTTAAGTTTATGAATGTGCTAAGTGTGTGACCGTGACCTTGGGGAAAGGGGTGGGAGGTGGGTCATGGATTTTCTATAGTACGATAGTTTCATCAGATGAATGCATGTATGAAATATCAAGGCGTTCCCTGTAAAGAAACAGAAGTTATAAAAAGATATTTACTCCAACGTTAAGTTCATGAATGTGCTATGTTTGTGACCTCGACCTTGGGGAAATGGGTGGGGGGTAGGTGGGGGTGGTCATGGATTTGCTATAGCACGATAGAGTATCATCAGATGAATGCATGTATGAAATATCAAGGCGTTCCCTGTAAAGAAACAGAAGTTATAAAAAGACATTTACTCCAACGTTCAGTTTATGATGTTGATCTTGGGGAAAGGGGTGGGTGGGGGGTGGGGGGGGGGGGGGGGGGGTCATGGATTTTCTGTAGCACAATAGAGGATCATCAGATGAATGCATGTATGAAATATCAAAGCGTTCCCTGCAAAGAAACAGAAGTTACACAACATTTATCCCAACGTTAAGTGTATGAACATGCTAAGTTTGTGACCTTGACCTTGGAGCAAGGGTTGGGTGGTGGGTTGTGGATTTGCTACAGCATGATAGAGGGTCATCTGAGGAATGCATGTATGCAATATCAAGGCGTTCCATGAAAGTAAACAGATGTTATAAGACATTTACCCCAACGTTAAGTTTATGAATGTGCTAAGTTTGTGACCTTGTTCCATGAAAGGATAAAAAAAATCTACAAAAATGTGTACGAGATACCTATTAAAGTTGTATCTTAAATGCAGCAGAATGCAGGAAATGGCATCTAGAATTAAAACAATTTCTTGGGATTGGGGGGGGGGGGGGGGGCATGCCCTACCACTCCTTCGCTTCGCTCCGGTCGACATTCGCCTCCCCAATATGTATTTGCTTCCGGCGCCCCTGCATTGTCAACACAGTTTACGGAAATATAATATCATTTACCTGTATAAATTAGCTGTAATAAGTTAGTGGTCAGTTAGTGGTCAGTCTGGACATTTGCACATGCTAGCACATGCACAGGTGAATGGTTCTCCCAGTCTCTATAGTTCAACCGGAGAAGGCTATTGTTCTCTCTACAGGTAAGGTGTACAGAGCACACGAGAAAACGGGTCTTCATGCATTATTGTCTAGTTTGTAGAGTGCGCGAAACAAAGAAGGGAGAAAACTAAAAAATTAGGTACGCAAGAGTTGTCATTCTTGTGCGCGACACACCTTCGGGTCGTGGTCTATGCATGTTTGAAGTTTCATGAAAATATTCCAAAGGGAGGTCGAGTTATGCTCCGGACAGGAAATCACAGCGCGAAAACAAAAAAGGGAGATAACTCAAACATTAGCTATGCAAGAGTTGTCATTCTTGTGCACGACACACTTTCGGGTCGTGTTCTATGCATGTGTGAAGTTTCATGAAAATATTCCAAAGGGTGGTCGAGTTATGCTCAATCAGTGCGCAAAAGCAAAGCCACGAAGGCCAGGTTTTTTCCAAGCATGGACACTTGGATAACATAATTATACCCACTTTTTGAAGACTAGATGGCCGTGCATGTCGCGCCTTGGGGCGAGGCATGGACACTAAAAAAATAGATATAGTAGATGGAAAAACATTAACGAAAAAACTTTAATCGGACACACGGACGTACGGACGTACGGACGGACGTATGCCAAAATGCCGATGATATCGCGCTTTCCGCAAGCGGGTGCGACAATGATGATAAACACACATGTGAAGTATCAAGGTAATGGGTGAAGCAGTTGCAGAGATATAGTACACGAAAAAAATTTAACAAATAAATTCAAAGTAATTTGACCTTGACATTGCGCACAGGGGCCGCACGGTTGGGGGTTAGAATGAAAATATGGACAATGATAAACACCCATGTGAAGTTTCAAGGTAATGGGCGAAGCAGTTGCAGAGATATAGTATAACGAAAAAGTTTTAACCAAAAAAATTTAACCAGAGTACGTTAAAAAGTTAACGTTGAAAATGGCTAAGTAAATTACGTAGAAATAATAGGTGAAGGTAAAAAAATAAAAAAATGGTCACATGTTGGATAGTTGTATGTGGTAGGAGGCACCCCTTGGTTATGAAGCTGGTGAAAGTTGGTGGTCCTAGGTGGTACAGTACCAAAGAAATGGACATAAACACGAAAACTTAACATTGAAAACGCGAAAACTTAACATTGAAAATGGCTAAGTCGACTGCGCGGAAAAAATGGGTCAAGTTAAAAAAAAAGTAACATGTTGGATAGTGATATGTGCTGGGCACCCCTTGATTATGAAGCTGTGAAAGTTTGGTGGTCCTAGGTGGTACAGTAACAAAGAAATGGACTCAAACTTAACATTGATTGTGGACGCCGCCCGCCCGCCAAACGCCCGCCCGCCCGGCTTTCGCCAATCCAATAGCCTGGATTTTTTAAAAAAAATGGCTGGCTAAAAAAATGGAGATAACTAAAAAATTAAGCTATGTAAGAGTTGTCATTCTTGTGCGCGACACACCTTCGGGTCGTGGTCTATGCATGTGTGAAGTTTCATGAAAATATTCCAAAGGGTGTTCGAGTTATGCTCCGGACAAGAAGTGTCTGCAGCGGACGCGGACGCGGCACGGTATCAAATCCATATTGTTACATGGTTTCCGTTGTTTGCACATACACATATAGCGCGTGCTGTTTGCATAATTATGGCTTTAGGCAATGCTCATTCCGGGGCCGCGCGTAATGGCAGTGCCTTCATGACGTCACTACTTCATGACGTTCATGACGTTCATGACGCGGCCCCGGAATATGAATACCGAAAATGATCTACGTGAATGGGACGATTTATAAAAGTACTGAAAATACTGAATATAATGCTCAAATTACATCAGTTTTTTGTTGGAAATGTAACAATAACGTTTGAACATGCCCAGTCGTGTGCAAATGTTTGCTGTGGCCCTCGGGAACTGTTTGAACCCGCGGCCTGCGGCCTTGGGTTCCCTCGGGCCACAGCAAACGTTTGCACACAACTAGACATGATCAAACCTTATAGTATCCCCCGACTTTCGTCCGGGGGATACAATAATACTTACTTTGGACTGGGAGCGCTTTCAACACTTTCAGCCATTCTTGTGGTCATGCCCCACAATATATAGAGTTAAACCTGCTGCACTGGGGGGGGGGGGGGGGGGGGGGGGGGGGGGGGGGGGGGGGGAGTGAGTGAGTGAATAGGGTTAACGTCCGCTTTTCTGACATAGAGGTACAAGCCTCAGTGAGTCTACACGCAGACGGGTCAACGGGGTCGTGTCCCGTATCCACCTGTCCGAGACTCCGAGGGGGGTAAATCCCAACTTCAGAACTCAATATTTACAATCAAAATATATATTCAGTCCTGAAATTAGAACAACCTGATCTGGTGCCAGGCCCTCGCCACACCAGCATCATTTATCCCATCCCTAAAGTAATAGGATTAGTGCTAATCTTAATTTTATATAGGGGCATAGCCCGACTCAACTCTCACATACAAGAAAGCCAAAAATGTACATGAGGGCCAAATCCGGTTTAGTGGGTTCCGGAAAGTATGAACCCAATCGTTAAGCCAGTTTAGTCGCCTTTTACGACAAGCAATGGCTACTGCAGCACTATTCTCAGGATCAGTTGATCCCGCCCCGGTGCCTGCACGGGGCTGGGGGGGGGGGGGGGGGGAAATCCCAAAATCAGAACGGAATATTTACATCAAGAAAAAATATAGTCAGCCCTGAAATTAGAATAACCTGACCTGGTGCCAGGTCCATATCACACCAAAGTCACTTGGCCCGTTCCCCTACATAGGATTACGAATAATTGTAATACTCAAATAAGGGATATAACCAGATTCAACTGTCAGATACAAAATGCCAAAGATGTATGTGAGGGCAAAACCAGGTTTCCAGTCGGGATTGCGGCAAGGACGAACCCCGATCGTTAAATTACCTAACCCATACTTTAATTTATGCCGTCGCTTTCGCCCGACCAACCACCCACCAGGATGCATCAAAAGCATACAAATACAATTGCGTAAGGTAAACTGTGTATTCATTCAAGCCTGTAGGTATACATGTATAATATACGGTACTAAATTTCTTGTATAAAATATAATTTCATGGCTATGGAATTACATGTAAAATGATTTGCGTCGAAATTGGCACCGGATTCCTGACTAATATACATTTAGCTTGTCACAGGGCGAGAAAAGAAGTGCACCGGCGCGGGACTCGAACCCGGTGACTGCTGGTTTGCCATACCATTGCTCTACCGACTCAGCTAACTGGGCATGAATACACACTTCCTCTCCATAGTGAGTTACGTAACGTGACAAGCTAAATGCTGAAGAAATTGTAAAACACATTTTGATCTAGTAACCGGCGCAAGAAATTTGCGCCGGTTACTAGACAAAAAATATTTATGCTATCTAAGTAGAACTGAGTGGCATCTAACCAGGAAACCGGTGCATTTTTCAACATGACACAATTCAACCAGGATATTAAAATGCACCGGCTAACTATGTGCAACCTAATACCAGAAACACAAATATTCACGTTTCTAGTAAAATATTGTGTAGTATAAATCACAATAACGATTGTCATTGCAACCCATAGATTAAACAACTGTCTGTTCCATGTTTTGCTGCCGACGAACTCTTGGCTAGTAAACACACTAAGTGGAAATTGACTCGGAAACCTGGCAAGATAGATTGGAAATAATGTAACCAAGAAAACAAAAGTTAGATTTTGAAAATTGGTTCACAAACTCCAAAAAAAAAATTCTGTTCTTAGCCCCAAGTTAAATTCCCATAGGAAAATCCAATCTTTTTTTGGCAATAAAATCATTATTTGATGGAATTTCATAAAATAAAAAAATTGAAGGGGGTCACTTTTTTATTATTGATGAAAAAGTACATATATTTAAATATTTGTTAGATTTGATGTGTGTATCGGTAATAGCCAAAATTTCGTCGGCAGCAAAACGTGGAACAGACAGTATACATAATGTTTGTAAAACATGGATATACCCCCTGTATTACATAGAGGGGATAACAATCAGCTAAAATAGGATTACGAATAATCGTAATACTCACATAAGCTGTATAACCAGATTCAACTGTCACATAAACAAGAGGGCCATGATGGCCCTATATCGCTCACCTGTGCAATGTCACAAAAGTTGTCACTACATATACATCAAAATAAGCCAATGAAAGGCACAAAATGTCAATGTGATAAACTAGAGAAGTCACCAGGGTAGGAGTTGTCTCGCGATATGTACAGATATATCTTACACAACTTTGAGAGGTTTGGAGACCACAACAGGATGTTTCCAGCCTACTTTTTATTGCAATCCCTAGATTTTATGTATTATATAACCATATTCCGTAAAAAAGTTGACCCCTATTTGACCCCCCAGGCCATGCCCATTTTTGATCCAGAGGTCACCATTTTAACAGCTTTGAAAAAGCATTGTACATCGATCATTCCTGTCAAGTTTCGTCGAAATCGGTCTGGTGGTTCGTGAGAACATTTTTTAAGAATTTATGCTATTTTTAGAGGATTAACGACGACCGCCATTTTTTAACAGAACTGAAAAGGCTTTACCAATGAACCATAACTGCGAAGTTTGGCCACCAATGGCCAAGCGGTCTGTATGAAGAAGACATTTGAAATCTCTAATAAAAGAACGACATTTTGACCTTTCGGCAGCCATCTTGGATGATGTAATCATCCGATTGGATGAAAACAGCACCACAGCGATCGCCTCATCAATACCTTTGATTTGATATATTATAAGACCATATTCCGTCAAAAAATGAAATTTTACCCCATTTTTGCCACGTGGGGGAAAACCATTTTAACAAATTTGAAAAAGCATTGTACATCGATCATTTCTGCCAATTTTCGTAGAAATTGGTCTGGTGGTTCGTGAGAAGAACATTTTTTAAAATGTTGTGCTATTTTTAGACGGCCGCCATCTTGGATTAACGATGACCGCCATTTTAACAAGACTCAAAAGGTTTTACCAATGGACCATAACTGCGAAGTTTGCTACCAATGGCCAAGCGGTTTGTATGAAGAAGACGTTTGAAATCTTTAATAAAAGAACAACATTTTGACCTTTCGGCAGCCATCTTGGATGATTTAATCATCTGATTTCGACAAAAAATGCTCGTAAGTGATCGTTTCGTCCATACCTTCGAATTAATATATGACATGACCATATTCGGTCAAATGTGAAATTTGACCCCTACTTGACCCCTCCTGCCCCGCCCATTTTTGACCCGGGGGACCACCATTTGAAGGAATCTGAAACATCGTTAACTATCGATCATTCATATCAAGCTTCGTCCAAATTAGCCTGGCGGTTCGTGAGAAGAAGATTTTTTGAGAATTTCATCTACTTTTCAACGGCGGCCATCTTGGATTTCACGATGATCATCATTTTAACAACAAGAGTTGTCAGAAGACAACGAAGCTCGTCTGTTGGCAGCCTTCATTCAAACTTGGCACAGTTGTATAAAAAACATGAATATTATATAACTTGACCTTGGGATAAGGGGTGTGCGGTGGACCTTGACATTGAGGTCAGTGGTGGAAGGTGGGTCGTGGATTTGATATAGCATGATATAGCATATTAAGATGAATGCATGTATGAAATATCAATGCGATCCCTGAAAAGAGAAGGAAAAACAAAAATTTAAAACAAAATTTAACCCAGCGTTAAGTTTATGAACACACTAAGTTTTTGTGATTTTCTACAGCATGATAGCTATTCACATGAGGAATGCATGTATAAATGTGCTAAGTTTGTGACATTGACCTTGGGGAAAGGGGTGGGGGGGGGGGGTGGGTCATGGATTTGCTGTAGCAAAATAGAGTATCATCAGATGAATGCATGTATGAAATATGAAGGTGTTCCCTACAAAGAAACAAATTTATAAATAGAAAATGTGTTCATAGAACACGGATGCCCCACATATCGCTTTCATAATAAATGAGGCCAAATTCCAAGTAAAACATTTTTTTACCGGAGCGGATTTGGCACAGGGCGGTAGAGGACCATTAGAGCAATGCGTATATGAAATATGAAGCTGATCCGAGAAAGAAAACAGAAATTATAAGATATTTACCTGAGCGTTAAAGTTTTTGAAGCACTAAGTATGTGACCTTGACCCTGGGCTTGGCGGGGGCAGGAAAAACGTGGATTTGGCACAGGGCGGTTAGAGGAGCATTACAGCAATGCGTATATGAAATATGAAGCTGATCCGTGAATGGAAAGAGAAATTATAAGATATTTACCGGAGCGTTAAAGTTTTTGAAGCAATAAGTATGTGACCTTGACCCTGGGCTTGGCGGGGGCAGGACAAACGTGGATTTGGCACAGGGCGGTTAGATGAGCATTAGAGAAATGCGTATATGAAATATGAAGCTGATCCGTGAATGGAAAGAGAAATTATAAGATATTTACCTGAGCGCTAAAGTTTTGGAAGCACCAAGTATGTGACCTTGACCCTGGGCTTGGCGGGGGCAGGACGAACGTGGATTTGGCACAGGGCGGTAGAGGACCATTAGAGCAATGCGTATATGAAGCTGATCCGTGAAATAAAACAGAAATTATAAGATATTTACATGAGCGTTAAAAGTTTTTGAAGGACTAAGTATGTGACCTTGACCCTGGGCTTGGCGGGGGCAGGACGAACGTGGATTTGGCACACAGCAGTAGAGGACCATTAGAGCAATGCGTATATGAAATATGAAGCTGCTCCGTGAAATAAAACAGAAATTATAAGATATTTACCGGAGCGTTAAAGCTTTTGAAGCACTAAGTATGTGACCTTGACCCTGGGCTTGGCGGGGGCAGGACGAACGTGGATTTGGCACAGTGCGGTAGAGGACCATTAGAGCAATGCGTATATGAAATATGAAGCTGATCCGTGAATGGAAAGAGAAATTATAAGATATATTTACCTGAGCGTTAAAGTTTTTGAAGCACCAAGTATGTGACCTTGACCCTGGGCTTGGCGGGGGCAGGACACACGTGGATTTGGCACAGGGCAGTAGAGGACAATTAGAGCAATGTGTATATGAAATATGAAGCAGGGGCTCGTTTCACTAAACTTCCTACGACTAAAATGTTCGTAAGTGCAAATTTAAGATCGTCTGTAAATTTAAATTTATGGATTTACATTTATTGAGCATAGGCTGCATATGCAGCCTATGCTCAATAAATGTAAATCCAATAATTATTTACAAGAACACATTGTTAATGTGAAATTTACAGACTATCATAATTTTGCACTTACGAACATTTTAGTCGTAGGAAGTTTAGTGAAACGGCCCCCAGATCGGTCAAAGGATGACGAAATTATGAGACATTTACCCGAGCGTTAAAGTTTTGTGACGGACGGACAGACCGGACGGACGGGACGGGACGGGACGGGACGGACAGACGGACGGACGGACAAGGGTAACACTAAATGCCCCTTCCACTATCGTGGTGGGGCATAAAAAGACATTTGCTCCAACGTTAAGTTTATGATGTTGATCTTGGGGAAATGGGTGGAGGTGGGTCATGGATTTGCTGTAGCACAATAGCGGATCATCAGATGAATTCATGTATGATAATGAACTATCAAAACGTTCAAAGTGTAAACAGACAGAAGTTACACAACATTTACCCCAATGTAAAGTTTATGAACATGCTAAGTTTGTGACCTTGACTTTGGGGTAAGGGTTGGGTGGTGGGTTGTGGATTTGCTACAGCATAATAGAGGGTCATCTCAGGAATGTATGTATGAAATATCAAGGCGTTCCATCAAAGGAAACAGATGTTATCAGACATTTACCCCAACGTTAAGTTTATGAATGTGCCAAGTTTGTGACCAAGACCTTGGGGTAAGGGGTGAGCGGTGGGTCATAGATTTGCTATAGCACGATAGAGTATGATCAGATGAATGCGTGTATGAAATATCAAGGCATTCCATGAAAGAAAACAGATGTTATAAGACATTTACCCCAACGTTAAGGGTTGGGTGGTAGGTCATGGATTTGCTACAGCATGATAGAGGGTCATCTGAGGAATGCATGTATGAAATAACAAGGTGTTCCATGAAAGGAAACAGAAGTTATAAGATATTTACCCAACGTTAAGTTTATGAATGTGCCAAGTTTGTGACCTTGAACTTGGGGTAAGGGCTGGGTGCTGGGTCATGGATTTGCTACAGCATGATAGAGGGTCATCTGAGGAATGCATGTATGAAATAACAAGGTGTTCCATGAAAGGAAACAGAAGTTATAAGAGATTTACCCCAACGTTAAGTTTGTGGACGACGCCGACGACGCTGTGGGTATGCCATAACCTCTTCTGCACTTCGTGCAGGCGAGCTGAAAAGAACAAGAAATGAGGCAAAGCCACAAAACAAAATGGCTAAGTGTTTCAGCAACATTTCGAAGGTGACGAGGGTCAAGGTGGTGTTAATGGTGGCGCATGTTTGTCACAAATGTTTAGGCGATTAAAGTGTCCAAGAATGAAAGCAATCCTTCGCGTAATATTGAATTAATTACGGTACATGTTGGAGAAACTCATACAAACTTTTCAATGACATTTTGAAGGTCACAACAGTCAGGTCATGTTAATGGTGGCGTGAGTGTGTGAAAAATGGTCAGGTGATTCAAGCGTCCAAGTATCGAAGCAATCCTTAGCATAATATTGAAGATATGACATGTTAGATAAATTCTTACAAACTTTTCGACGCAACAAAAGTGTTTTCGCGACATTTCAAAGGTGACAAAGGTGAAGGTCGTGTTAATGGTGGCGTGCGTGTGTGACAAATGTTCAGGTGATTCAAGTGTCCAAGTATCGAAGCAATCCTTCGAATTATATTGAAGAAATTACGTGTTGGACAAACTCTTATAAGCTTTTCGACGTAAATGTACACCAACAGACATACGAATGGACGTAACCTCAAGAGCAACGCAATATGCCCCCCCCCCCTTGCTATCGCGTAGGTGGCATACAAATGTATCTGAGGGAAAAACCAGGGTGCTTGGCACCAGATCAGGACACTGAATATCATTTGACAGTTTCTTTGTTGGGGCTTAATGGCCTATCAACAGCTACGATCATTTAAGGCCGGGTCAATGGGTTTAGTACTAAATCCCATATATTACCTGTACAAGTACATGTACAAATGGGGGGAAAATCCCAAAATCAGAACTCTGAATATTTACAATAAAAAAAACTATATATTCAGCCCTGAAATCAGATTAATCCTGATCTGATGCCAGGTCCTCGCCACACCAGAATCACTTGGCCCCCTCCCAAAAGCAGTTGGTTCAGTAATAATCTTACTACTTTTATAATGGGCAATAACCCAATTCAACTCCCAGGTAACAAAAGAGATTCCATATACAAGCTTGACTAAAAACCTTAACCAAGGGGAAATAACAAGTATTCCAAGGATAAAAGTAGGTGAAGGTCAAATATAGGTCAGGGATTATTGATATACAACACTAGGAGATGAAGTTGTCCAAGTGTGGTTGATGTAGGCCCAGGAGTATTCCATATACACGCTCGACTAAAAACCTTAACCAAGGGGAATGAACTAAGTAATTCAAGAGGAAATGTAGGTCAAGGTCAAATATAGATCAGGGGTTATTGATGTACATCCCTATGAGAAAAGGTTGTCCAAGTATGGTGTCTGTATGCACACTAGTATTCCATGTACAAGCTTGACTAAAAACCTTAACCAAGGTCGACTAAAAACCTTAACCAAGGGGAATTAAGTAAGTAATTCAAGGTTAAATGTAGGTCAAGGTCAAATATAGGTCAGGGGTTGTTGATGTACATCACTAGGAGATGAAGTTGTCCAAGTATGGTTGGTGTAGGGCCAGGATTATTCCATCTACAAGCTTGACTAAAAACCTTAACCAAGGGGAATTAACGATGTAATTCAAGAGGAAATGTAGGTGAAGGTCAAATATAGATCAGGGGTTATTGATGTACATCCCTATGAGAAAAGGTTGTCCAAGTATGGTGTCTGTATGCACACTAGTATTCCATGTACAAGCTTGACTAAAAAAAAACTTAACAAAGGTTGACTAAAAACCTTAACCAAGGGGAATTAACTAAGTAATTCAAGGTTAAATGTAGGTCAAGGTCAAATATAGGTCAGGGGTTGTTGATGTACATCACTAGGAGATGAAGTTGTCCAAGTATGGTGGGTGTAGGGCAAGGAGTATTCCATATACAAGCTTGACTAAAAACCTTAACCAAGGGGAATTAACTAAGTAATTCAAGAGGAAATGTAGGTCAAGGTCAAATATAGATCAGGGGTTATTGATGTACATCACTAGGAGATGAAGTTGTCCAAGTATGGTGGGTGTAGGGCCAGTAGTATTCCATATACAAGCTTGACTAAAAACCTTAACGCGTGACGCCGACGCCGGGGTGACAACATAAGCTCTAACTATTCTTCGAATAGTCGAGCTTAAAACGTACCCGAGAGCCAAACCAGGCAAATCATTCTTCCTTTATAAGGAGGAACCCCTAAATGTTAATTTACGCCGTCGCGTTTGCCCGACCAACCACCCACATCATTTGACAAGATAATACCAACTTGAAAACATGTCATTTGCTGTCTGTTGCATGTGTTGCTGCCCAAGAAACATTTGGCTATTAACCCTTACATCGCTATTTTAATTTGTTGTCGTCTACTGTTTATTTTCTATTTTTATCATAAAAAACATGCGTTGACAGCACTTTAGAATACTTTACAACAAGCTTTGACAGCCCTTTAGAATAATTTCCATCGAAACGATTCTGAAGTGCTGTCAGTCAAACCATGTTTTTATTGAGAAATAAGGAAAGATATAAAAGCAACGGCAGACGACAATTGTTGTGTGTAGCGGTCTAAGGGTTAAACACATTAAATGTAAACAAATATTTAAAAGTAAGTAATTTTTCATCAATAACAATAAAGACACCCTCCCCAATTTTTGTTTATTTAATGAAATTCCATCAAATAATTTAACATGGGGGAAAGTGAGGAAACCTGGCTAGATTGTTTGGAAATGATCTAATTAAGAAAACAAAAGAAAATGTGGTCTGTCGACGCACTTAGGACCCCTTAGGTGATTTGAGATAATCTTACAAAAACATCCAAAAAGTAAACAGACAGACGGACGGACGGTCGGGACGGGCGCGGGCGGGCGGCGGGCGGGCGGGCGGGAGAACCGACCGAACCGACCGACCGACCGACCGACCGACCGACCGACCGACCGACAGACAGACAGACAGACAGACAGACAGACAGGGTGAAACCTATAGGTCACCGCCAAAACTCGACAGGGCCACAAAAACAAACATTTTTACGTCCCATGTTAACTTCCCATAGAATTAAATGAATATTTGATGGAATTTTATCATAATTTCTTTTTTCAGGAGGATGACATTTTTGTTATTGAACGTTCGTCGGCAGCAAAATGTGGAACAGACTATAGGCACGAGTGAGTTCGACTACGGCTTCCAATGTTGCATCACACTAAAATTTCACTTCAAACACGCCAACACATTTGTGGTGTCAATAGAAACATTCTCCATTTCTTGCTTCAGCTTACGGAATGTTGCACTTTCACCAAGCCGTTTTCGCCATATCAACAGAATTGTCCTTGTACAGTCGACAGAATATGGTTTATCCTTTTGGATTTGTTCGATTTTCTGTTGCGATAATCCCAAATGAATACCCAATTGTTCGTACTCTTTGCCGATTTTCTCCGCGATCTGAGCACACTGTCTGTCAGTGGGACGTTTGTCAAGTGCGTACGGGGAGAGAACGGACGTTGCCTGGTCATCACGGATGACGTCAACGTACCAATCACGTAGCAATTCAGAGCAGATCATCGAATGGTTCTTGCCGGTGCCGTGGCCACTGCAGACTACCTCGGGTCCCTCTAGCAACTCCTCGACGCTAACCCATGTATCAACGTCGTCCAGTTTTTTTAAAGGACATTTAATCGATACTTCCAGGTCAGACAACTGCGCGAGACATAAGCACTCGTTAATCCTCTGCAATGCCTGTACTACGAAAATCCTGACCTTCTCGCAGACTTTGGTAGCAGGATGCAGCGCTTTACTGCTATAGTTGCTCACCCACAGCTGAATGAAGCCGTCGCGGAAATAAAGCGACAATTTATGGATGGCGTCGACATCAAAGCATCCATAACCGCAGTAAATAAGTCTAGTTTGACCTTGTTTCGAGATTCGCCAGCGTTCTATACACGCTGCAATCAGACGATGGAAAATTCCGGCGGGAAGAAAGCCGTTTGTCATCATTATACACAGCACGGGCGTATTGACGCAGTCGGGCTGCTTATAGATGACGGTCGGACGTTCCTTGAGCATACATGGGACTAAATAGCACTGGGTGCCAGAGCCGCTGTTATATTGCGCGATTATGTTTAGTTTTTGCATTAGCGATTTCAGGTGGTCGCGATTGTCCCAGAAACTCTGATTCTTGTCTTGATTCCATAACGCCTCTACAAGTGATATTCATTTGTGTTACTTACAGAGCTCCAGATAAGGCTCGTATTTGCGTATTTTACGCACTTATGTTAGCAGAATACGCATTGATTATCAAAAGTGGGAGTACAAAATACTCGCAGCAATGTGAAAATATGCATTGAGTGGCGAAAATACTGTCATAAAGTTTAAAATTTACTTAGTTGAGCTGCAAAATTGCTTTTTGCAGCTCAAATAAGTGATTTTTTATTTTTTTTTATTTTCATTTGTTCCCTATTTAATAAGGATAATAAGGAAGAAAACAAATAATACATTTGTAAAAGCAAAATACGCATTGAATTTGAACTACTTTAAATAAGACACGCCATGTGATTTTGTACCTTCGGACATCTGCGTAATTTCATGAAATACGTTTACAAAATTTACAATACAGTCTACATGTACATTCATTTACTCAAAGTCGGTTAAGTCGAATTCCGTCGTTACGTCGAATTCGTGTCCAAGTCCCATTTCAGATCCTATTATTTTCAATGTAACATTACGTCGAATTTCATTACGTCGAATTTCATTACGTCAAATTTTTGCCAATTCAAACTAATTGTTAGGTCCCGAAAACAGAAATGTGTGGTATTTCACTCTCGTTAAGTCAAAGTGTTAGTTTGCACTCGAAGTGCGAATTCGCGGCGCAAATTTGCCGGATAAAAGACTGGACTTGTTTACCTGTGTAAACAAACTTTGAATAAGTGTTAAAGGTGATTTCCTCGACACCAATTAAAATTAGCTCATCTGATTTAATCACCAGTTAGAGTTGCAAAAGTGTAACTCCGTGTGTCACAGGTCGTATGAGAGTTGCGTCCCGTAACGTGTATGGCAATATTTCGAGGTCCTGTTCAGATTTCGTTACGTCAAACTTCGGTTTACTCGAAGTATTTATCACAGTCCGACGGACTTCGAGTAAACGAGCGTAGACTGTATATTCTAAATACTGCCGAAGCATTTTTTTTTAGGTGAAAAATAAATAGCAGACGACACAATTTAATTCAACAGTGTAAAGGTTGAATAAGACTGATACCGTCGGACATCTGCGTAATTTAATGAAACACGTTTACAAAATTTACAATATTTTCCGTAAATGGCGTCAGAAGTTGACAAAATGTTCAGGGTACATGTGGAATTATATTAGGTATATGTACTCTGAACATTTTGTCAACTTTTGACTTTATTTATGAAATATATTGAAAATTTTGTAAACATATTTAATGAAATTACGCAGATGTACGAAGGTACAAAATCACATGGAGAGTCCCAAATGTGACGGTGACTGGAGAAATGGGGCTTATGAGATTCATGACCAGTGTAGATCCTGATCAAATAGTACACTTCTGCTTGCTTGTCAGATTAAAACCATGACGGGTGTTTCATGGATGGAATGGCAAACAGTGAAGATCCTAATCACACTGTGCAGATTTAATGGGGTATAAACCTTTAAAGTTATCACATGAAAGCAAAAGAATTGCGCAACAATCTATTTTTAACATTTATGACCTTGAGGGATCAAATTCCAAATCAAACAAGATTCTTCCCAGGGCTGATATGAATGCGAAGGTGGGTATCGCAGGGAAACAAAATAATAACCAATCTATTTTTGGCACTCGTGACCTTGACATTGAGGGTTTGACGTCCATATCAAACAGGATTCTTCCCAGGCTGATATGAATGTGAAGGTGGGTAATATTATCGCAGGGAAACAAAAGAATAACCAATCTAGTTTTGGCACTCGTGACCCTGAGGGGTTGACGTCCACATCAAACAGGATTCTTCCCAGGGCTGATACGAATGTGCATATGAAGTATCATGAAGGAGGGTAATGTTATCGCAGGGAAACACAAGAGCTCCGCGGAGCAAGATGTCCCGCCTGGCGCAGTTTGATAGTACATAAGAAGCTTGTAATAACCGTGGGGTTAGTGAGCACCATGGGCTTTCAGTAGAATGGTGCGGGATGTTGTTACAAATGCATGTATGGAATATTAAAGCATAAACTGAGCGTTAACTTTTCCAAACACGGAAATTTCTAAGTCAGTGACCTTGACCTTTGGGGTTAGCGGGCACCATGGGCTTTCTGTAGAATGATGTGGGATGGTGTTACAAATGCATGATTGGAATATTAAAGCATAAACTGAGAGTTAACTTTTCCAAACACAGAAATTTCTAAGTCAGTGACCTTGACCTTTGGGGTTAGCAGGCGCCATGGACTTTCTGTAGAATGATGCGGGATGTTGCTACAAATGCATGTATGGAATATTAAAGCATTCCATTGAGGGAAACAGAAGTTACAATGAATTAACCTGAGCGTTAAGTTTTAGAAAAATAGCCAAACGCAAAAACTTAAGGTTGAATGCATGTGAAAAGTAGGTTAATGACCCATGAAAACTAGGTCACGGTCACATGGGCTCCCTCTGTGTGAGATGGTTACACCACAGTGTTGATGTATACCAAGTATGGAGGTCGTAGAAGTTATAGTTTTCGGGAAAATGTGGCTAAACGCAAAAACTTAACGTGAAATGTTGACGCCGCCTACGCCGACGGAAAAGCTATGCCTATGTCCCGCTTCTGCTAAAGCAGGTGGGATAAAAAGAATAACCAATCTATTTCTGGCACTCGTGACCTTGACATTGAGCGGTTGACGTCCCCATCAAACAGGATTCTTCCCATAGCTGATATGAATACGTATGTGAAGTACATTGTATCATGAAAATTGGTAATGTTATCACACAGAAACAAAAGAATAGAAATTTTTGGCACTTTCGACCTTGAAGTATTATGAAGATCGTATACACAGTAGTGGTGTTATAGCGTACCGATGAGGTTTTCACGGAGGATTCCGTTGCGACTCAATTCCATCCATTTGCTCAATATCAACGGCTGCTTAGAGAACATTTCCGCCGTAATGAACGACTTGAGGCAGTCGACAAGCCACTGGGGGTCAAGGACAACGCTGTCACGGAGACCGGGTTCACTGCAAAGATCAAAACATGGTTTGGCAGCATATTAGAATTTCCATTGAATATGATTCCAAAGTGCTGCCAAACCATGTTTTTGGTAAGAAGCATGGAGAATAAACTAGATGGCCACAGCCCGCATGTCGCGCCTGTCGAGGCTTTGATAGTATACCAAACAAGAAAATGTGACCTGTCGGCACACAAATTCCCCCGGCGGCAGATTGAAGAAATAGTGGCAAAGTTAATAATAAATTTCAATGTGAGAAAAAGTTCAAAGTTATGAAGGTCAAAAGGTCAAGGTCATATTAAGGACAGCATGGATGTGTGGTATTTGTGCACTAGTATGATGTATTGAAATATTAAAGTGATCCTTCAAGGGATATAGAAGATACAACTTCTTAATATGTGAAAAAGTTCAAAGTTGTGAAGGTCAAAAGATCAAGGTCATATTAAGGGGAGCATGACTGTCTGGCTATTTTCCACAAGTGTGATGTATTGAAATATTGAGGTCATCTAAAAGGGATATAGAAGTTATGACAGAATTGAGAAACTCTGGCAAACTTCTTAATAATGTATGAAGGTCAAAAGGTTAAGGCGATATTCTAGGCAGCATGGATGTGTGGCATTTGTCCAGAAGTATGCTGTGTTTAAATTTTAAGTAATCCACCAAGGGATATAGAAGTTATGACAGAAATGAGAAACTCTGGCGAACTTCTCGATGTGTGAAAAAGTTCAAAGTTGTGAAGGTCAAAATGTCAAGGTCATATTAAGGGCATCTTTGATGTGTAGCATTTGCCCTCAGGTATGCTGTGTTGAAATATTTAAACAATACTTCAAGGGAGATACTCGAGAAACTCCGGTGAACTTCTTAATGTGCAGAACACACGGACGGACTCAAGGACACAGTCCAAACACTATATATGCCTCCGGCTCTACCGAGACCGGGGGCATAAAATCGTTAACCAAAAACTTTAACATCGGACACATGTATGTATGCCAATGTGCCGACTATATCGCGCTGTCCGAAAGCGGGCACGACACAACTCAACAGCAGATGACAATATTTAATTCAGCATTGATATTTATTAACCCTTTCAACACCACAGGCCAATATAGTGGTATTGGCAAACAGTGTAGATCCAACTGAGCCGGCTTGTATTTCATATTTTTGAGAGCAAAAACACCCCCTTTTCATAAATGAACAGGTCTGAAAATCATTTTGTGATGTTTGGATTGGTTGCACAATTAACATATCAAAATCCATTCCATGCCGTGGCACTCTGGAACTGTTTGAACCTACGGCCTTGGGGTTCAAACAGTTCCCTCGTGCCACGGAAAAATTTACCCATGGCTGAACCTTATATTCATTAAACAAGTTACTGATTCTATGTTGGGTTTCCTATGAAATCAGTCAAAAGTTTAATAAATACAATACCGATACTAAATCTACACAAATTAAGATGCTGTGTATTGCATAAGAATAACACCATACATTGAAGCTGTACTGATCACCTGATATATATTCTGTAGCAGCCACATTAACTATAGGGTTAACTGTATTGTAATTATGAAATTTGCGGCGTATACATTATCATGATAGGTCGGAAAATCTGTTTATACGGCGACGCATTAGTGGAGCCATTAAACACGTTTTCTGACCTATCATTTTCTGATATACATGGCAAATTTCAAAATTACAATGCGGTTAACATATTTATAACGCACACATTTACTGTTTTGCAAATTGTATCGAGCCTAGTTGGAAAATTGTACCGGAGTGCAAGATGGTTGCGCAGGTCATTCCGGACGGATCACACAAATAATTTTCTACAAAGAAAATAGTTTTTAGCAAATAATTTCACTTCGAGTAATCAGTAGTTGAGTTTGAGGTATCCAGAGCTCCAGATAAGGTGCGTATTGGCGTACTTTAAGCAATTAATTTAGCTGAATACGCATTGATTATCAAAAGTGGGAGCACAAAATACGCACAGCAATGTGAAAATATTCATTGATTTTCAAATTGAGTAGTGAAAATATTGTCATAAAGTTGAAAATTCACTTAGTTAAGCTACAAAAAGCAAAACATTGTTTGCTTTTGCAGTTCAAAAAGTGAATGTTTAAATTTGTTATTATTTTGTTTATCATTTGTTCCCTATTTAGTAATGAACAAGAGCTCTGTGGAGCCAGATTTCCCGCCTGGCGCAGTTTGATAGTACATAAGGAGCTTGTAAAAACCTTGGGGTTAGTGAGCACCATGGGCTTTCTGTAGAATGATGTGAGATGTTGTTAAAAATACACCTATGAAATATTAAAGCATCCCATTGAGGGAAAGAGAAGTTATAATGAAATGTAAAGTATTCAAAACAAAACATTTTCTGTCCTTGACCTTGGGGTTAGCGGGCACCATACGCTTTCTGTAGAATGATGCAGGATGATGTTACAAATGCATCTATGGAATATTAAAGCATTCCATCAATGGAAACAGAAGTTATTGCAGATTACTGTAAACCAAATAAATTTCGCGGCTACTAAATTTCGTGATTTTCGAACCTGGCCATATTCGCGACGATTATCGTTCGCGGTATGACAACGTGCACTATTAACTTTCCGGACCAATTTTGGGAATAATGTTTTCATTCCCATTTTTAACCCGGAAACAGAACTGCTGAATCGATTTCATCCTTTGATAAACACGTCCGCAAACCAACTCCAAATAGTGGACGAGTTTGTCGGCGAACAAAATGGTATACACTGTACATTGGACTGACCTCGCTGTATCAATCATAATCCCCCATTTAACCTTTAAGTAAATCAACAATAGTTGCGTGTGAGATATGTTCACACTGTGTATATAAATGGTCTAGTACTGATTCGCATTGTCCGCTGATGTATTAATCAATATTTCATTGAGTGAATATCGAACATTGTAAACCATGACAATAATCAGCAAATTGGTCTTCTAGAATTCCCACTGATGCAATAAGCCGTGATTTGTCAGGATAGCGGTCCCATTCAGAAAACACAAGTCGAGGTGTATGCGCGAATGATGTCAGCAATCGTTTGTATTAATCTTTGAATTATCGGTATGACTAAGTGCCCACAGCGTGTACTTTACACTTGCTTCAAATTGACACCGCGGGATCTCTTTGAACTCGACAACACAACAAGCTGACTTGTCACAGGCGTGTCACTTTAGACCAATCAGAGTCGGTTAAACAATAGAAGATAATGGTGTTGTAAATTTATCCCAAAGCTGTTTTGTACGAGTTTTCAAACTGTTCATATATTATAGAATTATATTACCGATATGTCTACTGGAATACATGGCACAGAACGGTCACCCTAAACACCCCAAAGGCTGGGAAAGGCTGGGAAAGGCTACAAAGGCTATTCGAAGTGGCTTGTACGTCCGTTAGCGGATATTTATACCATACATTGTCATTAATTCAGTCAATTCAATATGTATGTATGGTATAAATATCCGCTAACGGACGTACAAGCCATTTCGAATAGCCTTTGTAGCCTTTCCCAGCCTTTCCCAGCCTTTGGGGTGTTTAGGGTGACCCTGGCACAGAACACGTATCAATATAGTTCATTCAAAACAACCAGGATAAATAGTGTCACCAAATGACACCGAGATATTTGGGAAAGGTAAATATAATTAAAAAGAGGCCCCCCGACATCTATTAGCAAAATATTTTTAACAATCTTATGCTAGGAAATGTGGAAATATTCACGGAGATTTATATTCGCGGAGATTTATATTCGCGATTTTCAATCCCTCGTGAAGAACGCGAAGGTATCTCGCGAACGAATATAAGTTGGTTTACAGTAACCCCAATGTTAATTTTTGTGATGGACAGTTGGACAGACGGACGAACATACAACTTTTGCATCCCTATATCCCCTTTTCACTACGGGAGGGGATAATAAACTGAAACCAAAACACTTATTTTCCAACAAACACAGCTAAACACAAACAAGAATGTCGCCAACGACATGTTTTTATTCCTTACCCTGTGATGTTACTTTTGCTATCAGCATGTCTAAAAAAGACCCTTTCTGACCTATTATTTATATAAAATAAATTATCCTACCAAGGTCTGCACTTTAGCCATAACCCTCCGTGAAACGCGTCTATGCGCAACTTCCGGTAGCCATATTATCGTCAGAAAACATCGAAGGAGGCTGTCAATTTTTTGGTCAGGTTTATTCGATTTTTCTGAGTTTAATTGGATCCTTTCGTGGTAATTTTTATTATCTAATTGATCACATTTATCTACTGTACAACTCCACTAAAGGGTTTTTTCCTAGGGTCGGTAGTTTTGGGGTATTTCGACAACTTGTGTTCGTTATTTAGCGAGACGTTTTGTATAACGGTCGACATTTTGTACGAAGAATTTTGACGTGGCTTGTGGGACAGACCGTTGCGGCTCTGTCGCCAATTCGGCGTATACGGTGAACAATTATTCCATTCTAGGAAGATTGTTACACGTTACGAATTTATTGGGAACAAAATCCAGATTTGCAAAATTTTTGCGAAAAAAGTTGTCAAAATACTTGAGTAGTAGGAGGGCCGATTTGAGCCCAAATAGGTTGGTTTCAAAGTGTGAATTTTTGGGAAATTGGATTTGCATTTGAGACTTTGTATCAAGTTCAGACATAGTGTTGGGTGGTTTTGGGAAAATTTTCGGGAAATTTAATTTTTTTTTGTGGAAAATATTTTTTTCAAAATCTTTTCTCTCCATATCGTCCAACGGGTTGAATTCTTTTTCGCTGTTTATGTTATGATGTTTTCTGACATAATTTAGGCTGTAAGAATCAAAATGTCTGACAAACAACAACTTTCTGGAAAGGCCAAGTGGCCTGGACAGATTCGTTCAAAGTGCGGACACATGGCTTCTCCTCTAGATAATCATGAAGTCATGTGCCGCACTTGCTGTGGTTGTTCCCAAGAGAGTCCATGCACTGTATCGGCTCTCTGGGGGGCAACCACTTGGAAACAGATAGGAGCGGGCAGAACATATGCACAGAAAGTACTAAGGTCTGCCGACAGGAAAGCACTTGTTCCTGATCGTAAACCCGCTCCTAAAAGACCTGGTAAGGATGACCTTAACGGAAAGTATGTCATCAAAACACCTCACAAATTAAAATCGACAGTATCTCGTCGTAGTGAGGTGGCCAGGCATCCGAACGGAAAAACCGATTCTGTGCGTATCTCGACAGAACGGCGGTTAGGTGGCCCAACGAGTTTGCAGGTGATATCTCCACCTAGCAAAAAGTCAGACCGAGGGGATGGTGCAAAGGACCGAACCTTGGAGTCTGGCTTACCACCGCAGCCGACAGCTGATAGGCATGTGGTAGACGTGCAGAAGAAGTTCGATACACATGACCTGATAGAAACTGGTCGCAGGGTTTCACATCAGCTGACTACGGATCACATGCGGGACAATAGTCCGGTGTCCGGTAGTCCGGTGTCCGGCGGCCAGGAGGCAGCCGAGACGTCGGAGACTGGAAGTCCGGTGGTCCGGCGGCCAGAAGGCAGCCGAGACGGCGGAGAATGAAAGTCCGGTGTCCGGAGGCCGGGGACAGGGCTCTGGTGGGAAGTAGTCCTATGTCAGGTGTCCGGTGTCCAGTAGACAGAGTAGTGTCAGCAGAGAGTTGATCCGTAGGTCTGGTAGTATGGGGAATGGGACCACAGAACAGCTGGCAACCTTTACACAAGTAGAGGGCCAGACTAGTTCAAGTTACGACAACACAATTGAGTCAATTGTGTATCATACGGGGAGTATACCGATAGATGGTCAACAATACCCAGACATAGACTCAGATTACATTGTTACACCGTTGGGCACATTTGCCACGGGTAAGGTTAATCGACTACCAGAGTATCATACTACACAGATAGACATAGATACGGAACGGGTACACAAGTCACCCGTTAGTGCTCAGGTGATGAAAAGCATGACACCTAAAACAAGGCAAGAAGCCAAGAGCACTAAGATATCTTATGATTCGGAGCTACCGCACCTGGTTGGAACCGGGTTGGGAGCTACCATTAGACAGGCCAGAGCTGATAAGAGACCTAGAGCATACAGGAGCTCGTCGTCCTCGGATGAATCCAAACGCCGGTCCTCGAGGAGGCGAAGGAGTTCATCGTCGTCTAGCTCGTCGTCTCTACAGCGGAGGCACAAGCATAGACGCAGACATAAATCGCATCACAGGAATAAAAGATCTTCATCGAAGCACGGATCAGATATCCCTTTAGAGAAAAGGGAATCCGAATCTGAGGCACTTATGCAATCTATGCATCTAATGATGAAGAAGTTCATAGACACACAGTCAGCGACAGTGGAGCCTGTAGAACAGGAGTTTGATCCTATAGAGGAGGATATGGAAGAAGTCGAGGTATACGACGATACCCTTGCTTCCACTAATCCAACTCCGGAGGCAGAGGAACTGGATGAGGATACCCCACCATCCTATATGGAGGCCATCCAGGCGGTGTATAAGTATTTACCGACAGATATTTGCCCTCCGCAACCCACAAAACCGCCCAGAGTCACGTCTCTGTTTGAGGCGGATATTGACAGGGAACCTCCTAAGGAGTTACCTATGCTGCCACAATCGCCCACGGTGGCTAGAATTTTGGCAGAGATGCAAGAGGCATCATGGGACATGGGGAAAACTTCCGAGTTTGTCCCAAGAGATTATGCATTCCATGCGACCTCGTTGAAGTTTTATAAAAATCATTCTTCAACGTGGTCGCATATGACACCTACGTTAGATAAGGATGCCCAGAAAGTGGGCATACTCAATGTAGAGACTCCCGTGATATCTCAGAAGATGTCTGAGGTCATGGATACTAGATCGAGAGCCATGGTTTCGATGGCGTTCTCAGGTAGACCTTTCTTTAGCAGCTACAAAGGTGGCGCTAGAGAAAGGGGACACTAGAGCAGTACACGCACTGCTGAAGTCGGCGGCAAGAGCAAACAAACACATGATGACCACATCATTAATTACATCGTCTGATTTGCTCTTAGCCAGAAGGGACGCCACCTTGTCGAAAGCCTCAGTGCTTCCGGGACAAGGTAAGCAATTCCTGAGAGCGGCACCTCTACAATCGGAACAGCTGTTCGGAGGACGCTGTTCCGGAGTGGCAGAAACTGACCTTGCCGAGCGGCAGAGGATGCAGTTGGCTAGGGGGTTTTCTGCACCGAAAACCAGTTTTCGGGGTAGTAGGCCACCTAGAGGAGCATCTAGGATGAGAGGTGCCACTAGAGCGGGGAGAGGTAGATCTAGACCTCTACCGTTGCAGACAACGGTTTTGCCTCAGCCACAATATGTGGCGGAGGAGTTTGTGCACCCGGCCCCTCCTGGCAGAGGAAGGGGTAGGGGTGGCAGAAGAGGCAGGACCCCTCGAGGACGTTTCTCCAGTAGGAGGCCTCGAAGGGGAAGTTTTTGATGGCGCGGGGGGTTTCGTTTCGTGTGGGGGGGAGTGGTCCATTCCAAGACCCTCAGTGCCTGTAGGAGGCAGACTATCGTTCTTTCTAAGCGAATGGCAGAATATCACCAACCGTCCATGGACGTTGGGGATCATAAAGAAGGGATATTCCATTCCCTTCAAGTCCACCCCCCCTCTTCGGAGGAGCTGTATGGTTTGTCCTCCTCCTCAAAAGACAGGCCTTAGACAAGGAGATACAGGATCTTTTGAGCAAGAACGCGATCGAGGAAGTCCTGGATTCATCCACTCCAGGCTTCTACAGTCGACTGTTTGTCGTTCCCAAAAAAACCGGCAAACTACGCCCCGTGTTAGATTTGTCCAGTCTGCACATATTGGTTCAGATAGACCGGTTCAAGATGGAGACCGCCCGATCGATCAGAACAGCCATAAAGGTGAACGATTGGTCAGTCTCCATCGATCTGAAGGATGCATACTTCCATGTGCCAATTTCACAGGCATCAAGGAAGTATCTGAGGTTCCAATGGGGAGGAAAGGTTTACCAGTTTATGGTTCTTCCATTTGGAATTTCGACAGCACCAAGAGTGTTTACCAAACTGATGGAGGTTGTAGCAGCAACAGCAAGGACACGAGGTGTTGCTCTGCTACAATACTTCGACGATTCACAACCAGTCGAGGTTGATTCACAACCAGTCGAGGGTGATGCTCTTGGAAGACTTGGTCAGAGTTTGGCGACTGGTGACCAGTCTAGGTCTCATTCCCAACATAGAGAAATCAGAACTGGTTCCATCCCAGGATTTCTGCTATGTGGGGATGAACTTTCTGACGGACATAGGCAGGGTGAGGGTACCACCAGACAGGATTCAGAGAGTGCTAAAAGCAGTCTTAGAGGCTCTGGATGCTGTATGCATGTCCGCGAGAAAGATCCTATCGTTGCTGGGCGTCCTGGGGGCAACGGCGGAGTTGGTTTGTCTGGGGAGATTACACATGAGGCCCCTGCAAATCTACTTACTCTACTTACTTACTCTACTTACACCAGTACCCGTTGGATATGATTATTCATCTATCCCGAGATTTCAAGAGACATCTCAGATGGTGGGCCCAGAAGAATCATTACCTTCTGGGGGTTCCCATGGTAGAGCCAGAGCCCAAGATGTTCCTCACCACAGATGCATCGAGCACAGGTTGGGGAGCACATCTAGAACCGCTGGGCTCTCTGATGAAAGGTTGCTGGACATCGGAGATGGGCAAACAACACATCAACATGCTGGAACTCAGGGCGGTAGTGCTAGCAATTCACCAGTGTGGAGAGCATCTTCGGGGAAATCATGTTCGCATAGTTACGGACAACACAACAGTGGTCGCATACCTGAACAGGCAGGGAGGCACCCACTCGGTGTCCCTTTGCATAGAGACAATGGATCTGCTAATGTGGTGTCACAGTCACGACATTCAGTTGTCGGCCAGGCACATCACAGGGAAGTAGAACATTTTAGCAGATTACCTGTCTCGCCAGGGGCTCCGGTCCTAACGGAATGGACGTTAGACCAGACAGTGTGCAACACTGTTCTGGGAAGGTGGGGCGATCCCTGGGTGGACCTGTTTGCCACGATGATGAACAACAGGCTCAGGTTATATGTGTCCCCGGTGCCGGACGTCCACGCATGGGCAGTAGACGCTCTATCATTAGAGTGGGACCAGATGGACGCATATGCCTTTCCACCGTTTGTGCTTCTCCCAGAAGGATGCTCCAGAAGATTCGAGCAGCAAGGTGCAAGATCACTCTGATTGCGCCTTGCTGGCCGACGAGGAGCTGGTTCACAGGAACTACTGGAGCTCCTCATAGAGATACCCGTAAAACTACCGGTAGTCGGGAACCTTAATTACACAGCACGAAGGGAGGACAGTTCATCCAGCGTGACAGGTCTCAACCTACACGCCTGGAGATTATCAAGCGAGGTATCCGAGCAGACCAAGTTTTCGACAAGGCTGCCAAAGATCATCTCCAGGCAAAGAGAGTGTCCACCTCCAAGTGCTATGACCAGAAGTGGGGTATCTGGTCAGATTGGTGTGATAGGAGGAAAATCGATCCTGGCAGACCAGCTCTAGGACAAGTGGGGGATTTTTTTATCTACCTTTTCCAAGACAGGAAACTCTCCGTCCCTACCATTAAGGGTTATAGGTCAGCTTTGGCTAGCTCGTTGAAGTTCACGAAGCACCAAGCTAGATCTATTGGGACGGATGAGCAACTTTCGCAGATGATCGCGAGCTTTGCAAGAGAAAGGCCGATAGGTAGGTCAATCATTCCAAAATGGAATCTGTCAGCAGTGTTATGGGCATTAACCAAGGCTCCATATGAGCCTATGGAACAGGCAAGTATAGCGTGTTGGACTATCAAAACCGCATTTTTATTAGCGTTTGCAACAGCTATGCGCAGTAGCGAGCTCCATGCACTGGTCATAAATGATCCTAGTTTTAGAGTTGGTAAGGAATCAATGACGCTAGTCTACGAGCAGGGGTTTTTACCCAAGACAGCGGCACAGACGAGAGCTAAGAGAGTCAATCTTTTCATTCCTATATCGGGTGAGCATAATGTGTCAAAAGCCACGGTGTCAAAATGGGTAACGCTGGCTATTAGAAGGGCATACGAAGGTTTCTCCGATAAGATTAGTTCAAATCTTAAGATCACAGCCCATGAGGTGAGAGCCATCTCTACTTCATGGGCTTTCAAAAACAGAATTCCGTTGAATAGAATCATGGAAACTGCTTCCTGGAGAAACAATACCACGTTCTCCACCTTCTATCTCAGGTCGATGTCTGAACAATGTGGAGACCTATACAAGCTAGGCCCACTCGTTGCTGCAGGACAAGTCCTGCAGGGACACCTGCAGGGACCGGGGGCTAGGTTGGAACTATAATTGAGACTCAGGTAAAGATGTGCACTTTACTATTACCGTCGAGGATGTGCATTGACTTTTCTCCATCAGTTGGCGAAGTTAAAAAGTGCTCTTTAACAAGTGATCGCAAGTGAATTGTGCATAAACGTTAATTATTCATTAGCATACTCGAGGGAAATAGTGCGCTTTACCGGTGACATATAACGCGTGTGAGTTTGAAGGCGCATAATATCAAATTTTCAAGGTCACACAGGTAGAGAGTACACTTTACCAAGATATGGTTGGAATGTGTATAACTATTCTTCCAATTTCATTTCTATCTCAATAATGTTCCTCGGTTTGAGTGTCATATTGTGTATATCATGTGTCCACGCTCGAACAATAATATTGTGAAACATTGCATACGGGCTGGATTATTATTCATTACGCAAAGTTAAGTTCAACCTACGAGACGGATGGCGCAGACACATTTATCAACGTGTAGCGGTACAAGAGCAGTCAGTGGTTCGATCTCGACACACTACACATGAGGAAGAAAAACAAGACTCACTAATGTGCGTAAGTCGCAGGCAGTCTAATACTTCTTCTTTTCAGCCATCTCAGTTAATCCGCCCGTAGCAATGTTTCGCAATATGGATAGGCTCACACAATAGATCTGAGATATATATAGAGAGAGAGGTAGGAAACCTACCTTTTTTGTGGTAACAAAAAAGGGGGGGGGCCGCATTTCGATTATGCATATTTGAGGATGGATTCAAATAAGATAAGTCGTTAGGTAAGGTCTTCACTAGCCATTAGGGTAAAGTACGTTATTCAATAGAGGACAAAGAAGTTTACTTTGGTAGAATAACTGATATCAATTTAATCATTGACACAGAAAGGATAATGCATCCTTACCTCCCACCGAGGAGACAAATTCTGAGCAAAAGTAACATCACAGGGTAAGGAATAAAAATATAAATTTTCCAAATAGAAAATTAGTTTTTATTATACTTACCTGTGATGTTACTTTATAAATGCCCTTTATAAACCTTCTGTTTATCCTCCCTCCCCGCTACAGGATACGTTAGATGACGGATATGGCTACCGGAAGTTGCGCATAGACGCGTTTCACGGAGGGTTATGGCTAAAGTGCAGACCTTGGTAGGATAATTTATTTAATATAAATAATAGGTCAGAAAGGGTCTTTTTAGACATGCCGATAGCAAAAGTAACATCACAGGTAAGTATAATAAAAACTAATTTTCTATTTGGAAAATTTATATATCTCCTGGCACCGATGCTAAATTTCTATACTAGACATTTTTGAAATCCGTAACCTTGACCTTGGGGTTACCTGACACAATTAACTTTCTGCAGATGATGCGGAATGTTCTTACACATGCATGTATGAAATATTAAAACATTCCATCAAGGGAAACAGAAGTTACAATAAATTAACCCAAGCGTTAAGTTTTCAAAACTGAGCATTTTCTAAGCCCGTAACCTTGACCTTGGGGTTAGCGGGCACCATGGGCTTTCTGTAGAATCATGCCAGATGTTGCTATAGTTTACACCTAAGAAGTACTAAAGCATTCCATCAAGGGAAACAGAAGTTGTAATAAATTAAACCTAGCGTTAACTTTTCCAATCCCGGAATTTTCTAAGCCCGTGACCTTGACCTTTGGGGTTAGCAGGCACCATGGGCTTTCTGTAGAATGATGCGGGATGTTGTTTCAAATGCATGTATGGAATATTAAAGCATTCCATTGAGCGAAACAGAAGTTACAACGAATTAACCTGAGCGTTAAGTTTTAGAAAAATAGCCAAACGCAAAAACTTAACGTTGAATGCATGTGAATAGTAGGTCAATGAACCATGAAAATCAGGCCAATGTCACATGGGCTCCCTCTGTATGAGATGGTTATACCACAGTGTTGATGTATACCAAGTATGGAGGTCATAGGACTTATAGTTTTCTGGAAACCGAGCTAAACGCAAAAACTGAATGTGAAATGTTGACGCCGCCACAGCATACGCCGACACCGACGGAAAAGTCATGCCTATGTCCCGCTTCTGCTAAAGCAGGCGGGACAATAAAATCAATAATTCATTTGTAAAAGTAAAATACACAATGATTTTGAAATCAGGGGGTAAAGTACGCTTTAGACAGAAAGCTTAGGTATCTGGAGCTCTGGGTATCGAGTGTAGACTGTACACCGGTGCGACGTGCAGAACGAGTGATACAGCAAACAAACTCACTCAAAGTAGAGGATATTTGCCGAATCGTGCTGAAACCGGAGGAATAGATCCAGGAATTTCGTGGAGGAGATTGGAACCGGCATAGCGTTGCTTAATTCTTCCAGTGTCCCACGCGTGATAATCTGCGAACAATAGATTGGGTGACGGTGAGTGCTTGTTTGTTTGTTTGTGTTTAACGGCAAGCATTTCGCATATATTTTAGAAAAGAAAACACCCCAAATTGTTTTAATAGTCCTATATTTATCTACATATATCTGCACAGGTCCACATAATGCCACAATATTTTCAACACAGTTTACGGAAATGTAATACACAAAATAAAATAATAATAATAATGCTCGCTACTGGAGCCCAGAATTTTTGTTAATAGTCCTATATTTATCTACATATATCTGCACAGGTCCACATACTGCCACAATATTGTCAACACAGTTTACGGAAATGTAATAATGTACCTGTATAAAGTACCTGTAATAAGTTAGTGGTCAGTTAAAAAATTGAAAAAGAATGTAAAAAAAAAAATGTAAAAAAAATATTAAATTTAAAAAAAATAAAAGAATAATGCTCCCTACTGGAGCCCAGAATGTTTTTAATAGTCCTATATTTATCTACATATCATATATACACAGGTCCACATATTGCCACAATATTTTCAACACAGTTTACGGAAATGTAATATAATCATTTACCTGTATAAATTACCTGTAAGTGGTCAGTGGTCAGTTGCACATGCACAGGTGAATAGTCTGTATATAGCACTTACGACCTTATGCTACTAGACAAAAATTGAAAAATAATTTGAAAAAAAAAAATGAAAAAAAAAAATGGAAAAAAAAAGTTTAAAAATAATAATGCTTGCTACTGGAGTCCAGAATTTTTTTTAATAGTCCTATATTTATCTACATATATCTGCACAGGTCCACATAATGCCACAATATTTTCAACACAGTTTACGGAAATGTAATATCCAATGTAGTAATTTACCTGTATAAATTACCTGTGGTCAACAGTGGTCAAGCACTAGACATTTGCACATGCTAGCCCATGCTAGCACATGGTTCTCCCAGTCTCTATTGTTCTCTCTACAGGTGAGGTGTACAGAGCACACGAGAAAAGGTGTACAGAGCAGACGAGAAAACAGGTCTTCATGCATTATTGTCCAGTTTGTAGAGTGCGCAAAACAAAAAAGGGAGATAACTTAAAAATTAGCTACGCAAGAGTTTTCATTCTTGTGCGCGACACACCTCCGGGTTGTGGTCTATGCATGTGAATGAATTTCATGAAAATATTCCAAAGGGTGGTCGAGTTATGCTCCGGACAGGAAATCAGTGGGCGAAAACAAAAAAGGGAGATAACTAAAAATTAGCTATGCAAGAGTTGTCATTCTTGTGCACGACACACCTTCGGTTCGTGGTCTAATTGAATGTGTTAAGATTCATAAAAATATTCCAAAGGGTGGTCGAGTTATGATCAATCAGTGCGCGAAACAAACAAGAGCTGTAGGAGAACAGCATAGCTCGACTACGAGGGTGTCGATGTACACATAGCTTGACAAAGAAGGTGGCTGCGGCCTACATAAAAACCTTAACCAAGGTTGACTAAAAACATTAACTAAGGGAAACTAGAAATGTGGCCTGTCGGCACACGAATACCCCCACTGGCAGCCAAAGAAAACGAGGCATTTTGGATCATAAGCCACTTAGCCGAGCGTTAAGATTTCAAACGCATCAAGTCTGTGACCTTGACCCTGGGCATAGTAGATAATCCATGCATCGGTGTAGAAGATATAGAGCGGAAGGGAATTTCAATAGGTTTGACCTTTGACCTTCAACTATGACCTTGACCTTGGACGTAGGTGCGTGGTTATTGATCGAGACACACCTTCTCATCCTGAGAAACATTTGTGCCAAGGCATTTGATAATGCATGCATCGGTGTAGAAGATATAGAGCAGAAGGGAATTTCAATAGGTTTGACCTTTGACCTTCAACTGTGACCTTGACCTTGGACGTAGGTGCGTGGTTATTGATTGCGACACACCTTCTCATCATGAGAAACATCTGTGCCAAGCCATTTGATAATCCATGTATCGGTGTAGAAGATATAGAGCGGAAGGGAATTTCAATAGGTTTGACCTTTGACCTTCAACTGTGACCTTGGACGTAGGTGCGTGGTTAGCAATTTGATAATCCATGCATCAGTGTAGAAGATATAGAGCGGAAGGGAATTTCAATAGGTTTGACCTTTGACCTTCAACTGTGACCTTGACCTTGGACGTAGGTGCGTGTTTATTGATCGGGACACACCTTCTCATCATGAGAAACATTTGTGCCAAGCCATTTGATAATCCATGCATCGGTGTAGAAGACATAGAGAGGAAGGAAGTTCAATAGGTTTGACCTTTAACCTTCAACAGTGACTTGACCTTGGACGTAGGTGCGTGGTTTATTGATCGCGACACACCTTCTCATCGTGAGAAACATTTGTGCCAAGCCATTTGGGAATTTCAATATGTTTTACCTTTGAGCTTCAACTGTGACCTTGACCTTGGATGTAGGTGCGAGGTTATTGATCGCAACACACCTTCTCATCCTGAGAAACATTTGTGCCAAGGCATTTGATAATCCATGCATCGGTGTAGAAGATATAGAGCGGAAGGGAATTTCAATAGGTTTGACCTTTGACCTTCAACTGTGACCTTGACCTTGGACGTAGGTGCGTGGTTATTGATTGTGACACACCTTCTCAACATGAGAAACATCTGTGCCAAGCCATTTGTTAATCCATGCATCGGTGTAGAAGATATAGAGCGGAAGGGAATTTCAATAGGTTTGACCTTCAACTGTGACCTTGAATGTAGGTGCGTGGTTAGCAATTTGATAATCCATGCATCAGTGTAGAAGATATAGAGCGGAAGGGAATTTCAATAGGTTTGACCTTTGACCTTCAACTGTGACCTTGACCTTGGACGTAGGTGCGTGGTTATTGATGGCCGACACACCTTCTAATCATGAGACATTTGTGCCAAGCCATTTGATAATCCATGCATCGGTGTGAGATATAGAGCGGAAAGGAATTTCAATAGGTTTAACCTTTGACTTCAACAGTGACCTTGACCTTGGACATAGATGCATGGTTTTCCAAGTATGGTTGCTGTAGGCCCAGGAGTATTCCATATACAAGCTTGAGTAAAAAAACGTAACCAAGGGGAGATAACTAAGTAATCCAAGGATAAAAGTAGGTCAAGGTGAAATATAGGTCAGGGATTATTGATGTACATCACTAGGAGATAAAGTTGTCCTCCAAGTATGGTTGATGTAGGCCCAGAAGTATTCCATATACAAGCTTGACTATAAACATTAACCAAGTAATTGAAGGTTAAATGTAGGTGAAGGTAAAATAAAGGTCAGGGGGTATTGATGTACATCCATATGAGAAAAAGTTATCCAAGTATGGTGTTCTGTATGCACAATAGTATTCCATCTACAAGCTTGACTAAAAACCTTAACCAAGGTTGAGTAAAAACCTTAACCAAGGGGAATTAAGTAAGTAATTTAAGGTTAAATGAGGTCAAGGTCAAATATAGGTCAGGGGTTGTTGATGTACATCACTAGGAGATGAAGTTGTCCAAGTATGGTTGGTGTAGGGCATGAGTATTCCATCTACAAGCTTGACTAAAAACCTTAACCAAAGAGAATTAAGTAAGTAATTCAAGAGGAAATGTAGGTCAAGGTGAAATATAGATCAGGGGTTATTGATGTACATCACTATGAGAAAAAGGTTGTCCAATTATGGTGTCTGTATGCACAATAGTATTCCATGTACAAGCTTGAGTAAAAAGCTTAACCAAGGTCGAGTAAAAACCTTAACCAAGGGGAATTAAGTAAGTAATTCAAGGTTAAATGTAGTCAATGTCAAATATAGGTCAGGGGTTGTTGATGTACTCACTAGGAGATGAAAGTGTCCAGTATGGTTGGTGTAGGGCCAGGAGTATTCCATCTACAAGCTTGACTAAAAACGTTAACCAAGGGGAATTAAGCAATTCAAGAGGAAATGTAGGTCAAGGTCAAATATAGATTCAGGGGTTGTTGATGTACATCACTAGGAGATGAAGTTGTCCAAGTATGGTTGGGTGTAGGGCCAGTAGATATTCCAGGGGTAAAGAGGAAAGTTGACTAAAAACCTTAACCAAAAGGATAAGTAAGTAATTGAAAGGAGGGGATAGTAGGTGAAGGTCAAATAAAAATAGGAATCAGGGTTATTGATGTACATACCTATGAGAAAAGGTTGTCAAAGTATGGGTGTCTGGATGCACAATAGTATTCAATGTACAAGCTTGAAAAAAAACCTTAACCAAGGTTGACTAAAAACCTCAACCAAGGGGAATTAAGTAAGTAATTCAAGAGAAATGTAGGTCAAGGTCAAATATAGATCAGGGGTTATTGATGTGCATCACTAGGAGATGAAGTTGTTCCAAGTATGGTGGGTGTAGGGCCAGTAGTATTGCATATACAAACTTGACTAAAAACGTTAACCAAGGTTGACTAAAAACCTTAACCAAGGGGAATTAACCAAGTAATTCAAGAGGAAATGTAGGTCAAGGTCACATATAGATCAGGGGTTATTGATGTACATCACTAGGAGATGAAGTTGTCCAAGTATGGTGGGTGTAGGGCCAGTAGTATTCCATATACAAGCTTGACTAAAAACCTTAACCAAGGCGTGACGGTGACGCCGACGCCGACGCCGACGCCGGGGTGACAACATAAGCTCTACTTATTCTTCGAATAGTCGAGCTAAAAAGGGAGATAACTCAAAAATTAGCTATACAAGAGTTGTCATTCTTGTGCGCGACACACCTTCGGGTCGTGGTCTATGCATGTGTGAAGTTTCATAAAAATATTCCAAAGGGTGGTGGAGTTATGCTCCGGACACGAAATCTGTGCGAGAAACAAAAAATGGAGATAACTAAAAAATTAGCTATGCAAGAGTTGTCATTCTTGTGCGCGACACACCTTCGGGTCGTGGTCTATGCATGTGTGAAGTTTCATGAAAATATTCCAAAGGGTGTTCGAGTTATGCTCCGGACAAGAAGTGTCTGCGGCGGACGCGGCGCGCTGTCAAATCCATAGTATCCCCCGACGGAGTCCGGGGGATACAATAAGGGAGATGTGGCCAGCCAATCAAATTCGCTGCAGGTGTTATTACACGTGTGTCATATCACATTTATGAAATGGGTTGCAACATGTCATAACAAGATTTTCATGTGATAAATATGTTTATGATTAATTGCCGCTTGAATTGAACATGGATAAATATGAAAATCGTTGCCGTCCAATCCGACATCTATTATTGAAACTGCAGACTGAAAAGTGAACGGAAACCAACAGCCAAGGTGAACTTGAGACGGGACATCGGTTTCAAGTTTCATCCAAAAGACCTGCGTGACGGAAATCGACATACTATGGAAGAATTTGTTCCTGCCTAGGGTGCACATACTGACACAACCTCTGCAGCCGATTTCACCAACATTGCAAAGTATACTTTGAGGGAGTAATCATTTATTTTCCCGAAATGCATTATGTCATATAGAACTAACAACTTAAAAGTATGCAGAATTATTATACTAAATTTATTACATTATCACAGCCAAAATGGCTGTGATAATGTAATAAATTCAGTATAATAAAAAATAATAAATTTATCCTTCAATTGAAAATTTCTCCCTCAAAGTATACTTTGCTAGATAAGTATACTTTGCAATGTTGGTGAAATTGGCCCCTGGTATTGAAGTCCAGTGCTGGCCACAACCTACTGCAGACTGAAATCTGTAATATTGATTGGTCTCAGCAATAAACTTGAACAAATATTAATTGTGGCGGCAGTGACTGGAGAACTGGGGGTCAAAGATTTGACAACCACTATAGATGCAAATCAGCCTGTGCATCCGCACAGTCTGATCAGGATATGCACTGTTCACCAACAGGGCCGTAACTAGAGGTAAAATCCAGACGAGGTGAGCCAATGACCGAAAAATGCATGGAATACATGGCACTTGGCATGAAACGTGCCTTGTAACTTGTAAACAAATCTTTACTCGGGTCCGCCCCCACCCCCCCCCCCCCCCCCCCCCCCCCCCCCCCCCCCCCTCTATACTAATTAAATGTGTCACCTGAAAAAATAATATTTTTCGACAGATTATAAAGCGGTTATCGCCCCTGTTATCAGTGTGGAAATTCAATTTGATATAAAATGTATAATAATGTCAATCAATAAGCGACTTAATGGTGAATTAATGTTTATTTTTCCAGAAAATGTTTCAGATGATGTCTCTGATATAAAGATTTTGTGCACCTGTCAAAGCCCATTTATGCAACAAATGTATTGATGGAAAGTGTTAAACAGTTGAGTCTTGTAGTCTACACTCGTTAACTCAAAATCCAATTGACTGAGGAAAATACTTTGAGATTGCGAAAATTTGAGTTAACAGGTGTTACTATATGGAAAACATGTAATTGTGACCAAGAGTTTGACCTCGAGTATTCAGTAGTTTGACATAACCCGTACTATGCTGAATTAAATTCTGTCGTCTGCTAGAAATGTTTTATTTTCAATATTTCTTGATAAAAACCTGTTTCGGCAGCGCATGAGAATGGTCTCCACTAGAGACGATTCTCATGTGCTGTCAAAACAAATTAAGGCAAAAATGAAAAACAGCAGACGACAATTTTCGTTTCCCGCGTAGTGAGGGTTAAGAGTTTGAGGTAATGAGTGTAGACCATATTTATTCAATGGAGTTTATATATGAATGGCCTGTCAATAGCTAAGGTCATCTTAGGCCGGGATTCTAAAGTTCTAACGTGCTGTCCAAGTATGTTTTTGATGAGAAATTGGAAAATAGAAACTAAACAGCAGACAACAATTTTTAATTCAGCCTTTTAAGGGTTAATGTAAGTGACCGACTTTAAAGGAGTGATCTACTGTAATGTCAGTGACCTATTTTAATGTGAGGGACCTACTTTAATTTGAGGGACCTACTTTAGTGCGAGTGGCATACTTTAACGGAGTGACCTATTTTAATGGAGTGACCTACTGTAATGTATGTCACCTACTTTAATGTGAGTGACCTACTGTAATGTGTGTGACCTACTTTAATGTGAGTGACCTACTTTAATGTATGTGACCTATTTTAATGTGAGTGACCTACTTTAATGTGAGTGACCAACTTTAAAGGAGTGACCTACTTTAACAGAGTGACCGACTTTAATGTGAGTGGCCTACTGTAATGTTAGTGACCTAGTTTAACGGAGTGACCTACTTTAAGTCCCTGGTTGCGTAGCTCATTGAGAGCACGCTCCAGAGTCAGCCAATTCGCGGGGATCTTCTCGCCCCAGTTATCCAGCTTGCTTGCGACCTCATAAATCTTATTTTTCAGCGCGTTGAGGTTTGGGTCGTCGATGATTGTGTTGTCGATGCTGAAATCTGCGTCGACGACATGCACAGCCGACACGCTCTCGTTGAAGAGGTCTCGTACAGCTTGAAAATACTTCTTTTCTTGTTGCTCTTTCGTGGACTGGATATAAATAGAGTTTCTTATGAAATTAGTTAACAAGTTTAATAAATAGAGGATCTTAATCAGTCAACAAGTTTAATAAACATCATATCAAATCAACACAGATGAAATGTATTGAATAAACACATCACAATACGTTGAAGCTGCAATGACCACCTAGCGTGTTTTCTGTACCGGCTTCATTTACATATTTATTACACTAGTGTATTAAAAATCATAATGTTATTACACTGTGAACTTCTATTTTATGCAATAAAAGAAGATACCTGATTTGATTTGATGGTGTTTAATGCCCTGTCAACAGCTAAGGTAATTTTAGGCCGAGTTGATAGGTTCAAATACCGTATTTCACCTGCTGTAATGGGGGGGAAATGCCAAAATCAGAACTGAATATTTACAGGAAAAAATATATGTTCAGCCAGCCCTGAAATTAGAATAACCTGACCTGGTGCAAGGTTCTCACCACACCAGTCACTTAGCCCCACTCCTCAGAAGTAATATGATTAGTACTAATCTTATTACTTTAATAATGGGCATAACTGGATTCAACTCTCGTGTACCAGAAAGCCAAAAATATACCTGAGTGTCAAACTGTTCTGTTAAGGATGAAACCCATCGTTAAATCTAAACCATCTACCAGTCAAGTCTATCCACATGGTAACCTACTTTGTAGAGTCTATCCACATGGTAATCTCCTAACTTGTTGAGTCTATGCGCATGGAAACTTACCTGGATGAGTCTATCAACATGGAAACGGATCTGGTTAAGTCTATCCACATGGTAACCTACCTGGTTGAGTCTATCCGCAAGGCAACCTACCTTGTGAAGTCTGTCCGCATGGTAACCGAGCTTGTAGAGTCTATCCACATGGTAATCTACCTATGAAATCTATACGCATGGTAACCTACTTTGTATAGTCTATCCGCATGGTAATCTCCTACCTTGTTGAGTCTACCTGTCAAGTCTATCCACATGGTAACCTACTTTGTGGAGTCTATCCCCATGGTTATCTCCTACCTTGTTGAGTCTATTCACATGGTAACTGATCTGGTTAAGTCTATCCACATGGTAACCTACCTGGTTGAGTCTATCACAGGCCCGTACGCAGGATTTTCTATTGGGGGGTGCGTCAGGGGGGTGCGTCAGGGGCGAGCCCCATGTAGTGGCGCGAGTACGCTAGGGGGGTACCCCCCTAGCGTACTCGCGCCACTACATGGGGCTGGCCCCTGACGTACCCCCTGAAATTTTTTAAACCTAGATGGCCTGAAATGCACTCTCCTGCAATTTATGTCATTTAAATTCAGATTTCAACGGTGGTAAATTGTGACATTTTCATGCAAATTACCTGAATATTAATGCATTTCAAGATTTGTTGAGATTACTGTTTGAAAAATAGCGGACCTCGGCAAATTTAGGGGGTTGCGTACGCACCCGTCGCAGCCCCCCTGCGGGCCTGTATCAACATGGTAACCTACCTTGTAGCGTAGAGGTCTATACACACGGTAACCTACCTTGTAGAGTCTATCCACATGGTAACCTACCTTGTGGAGTCTATCCATATGGTAATATACCTGATTGAGTTTATCCATGTGGTAATCTACCTGGTTGAGTAAATCCACATGGTAACCTACCTTATGGAGTCTATCCGTATGGTAACTTACCTTGTCGAGTCTTATCCACATGGTAACCTACCTGGTTGAGTCTATCCACATGGTAACATACCTTGTAGAGGTCTATCCACATGGTAACCTACCTTGTAGAGTCTATCCGCATGGTAACCTACCTTGTGGAATCTATCCACATGGTAATCTACCTGATTGAGTTTATCCACGTGGTAACCTACCTGGTTGAGTAAATCCACATGGTAACCTACCTTATGGAGTCTATCCGTATGGTAACTTACCTTGTCGAGTCTATCCACATGGTAACCTACCTTATGGAGTCTATCCGCATGGTAACTTATCTTGTCGAGTCTATCCACATCATGTGATGGTAACCTACCTTGTGGAGTGTATCACAGGGCTTCTAAAATTTTCAGTTTGTTGGTTCTGGACCGGATTTTGAAATCTCAGACCGATCGAGATTTACAAACTATCCTTAAAATTCGGTCCGAAAATAATGAAATCCGTATCAACCTCGTAAATGTATAGATATACCGATGTTGACACCAAGTAATGTCAATTGTATGACACATATTCGGGGCATATCCGTGTTAAAACATTGTCGGGTAATAAATCGTTGTATGTTTGGTCGCCTTTCAACACATAGGGTATCATCAGATGAATGCATATGTATGAAATATCAAGGCGTTCCATGAAAGGAAACAAATGTTACAAGACATTTACCCCAACGTTAAGTTTATGAATGTGCAAAGTTTGTGACCTTGACCTTGGGGAAAGGGGTGGGGGGTGGGTCATGATTTTGCTATAGCATGATAGAGTATCATCAGATGAATGCATGTATGAAATATGAAGGCATTCCCTGTAAATAAACAGAAGTTACAAAACATTTACCCCAACGTTAAGTCTATGAATGTTCTAGGTTTGTGACCTTGACCTTGGGGTAAGGGTTGGGTGGTGAGTCATGGATTTGCAACAGCATGATAGAGGGTTATCTGAGGAATGCATGTATGAAACACCAAGGCGTTCCTCGAAAGTAAACATATGTTATAAGACATTTACCCCAACATTCAGTTTATTAATGTACTAAGTTTGTGACCTTCACCGTGGGGTAAGGGATGGGCGGTGGGTCATGCATTTTCTATAGCACGATAGAGTATCATCAGATGAATACATGTATGAAATATGAAGGCGTTCCCTGTAAATAAACAGAAGTTACACAACATTTACCTCAACGTTAAGTTTATGAACATGCTAAGTTTGTAACCTTGACCTTGGGGTAAGAGTTGGGTGGTGCATCGTGGATTTGCTATAGCACGATAGAGTATTATCAGATGAATGCATGTATGAAATATCAAGGCGTTCCATGAAAGGAAACAGATGTTATAAGAAATTTACCCCAACGTTAAGTTTATGAATGTGCTAAGTTTGTGACCTTGACCTTTGGGTAAGGGTTGGGTGGTGGGTCATGGATTTGCTACAGCATGATAGAGGGTCATCTGAGGAAAGCATGTATGAAATAACAAGGTGTTCCATGAAAGGAAACAGAAGTTATAAGAGATTTACCCCAACTTTAAGTTTGTGGACGACGCCGACGACGCCGGGGGTATGCCATAAGCTCTTCTGCACTTTGTGCAGGCGAGCTAAAAACGGTTGTATAAAAAGCATTGTACATCGATCATTCCTGTAACGTTTCGTCGAAAATGGTCTGGTGGTTTGTGAGAAGATTTTTTAAGAATTTATGCCATTTTTAACGGCGGCCATCTTGGATTAACGACAACCGCAATTTTAACAAAACTGAAAAGGCTTTACCAATGAACCATAACTGCGAAGTTTTGCCACCAATGGCCAAGCATTTGAAACCTCTAATAAAAGAACGACCTTTTGATTTTTTGGCGGCCATCTTGGATGATGTAATCATCTGATTCGATGAAAACAGAACCACAGCGATCGCCTCATCAATACCTTTGATTTGATATATTATAAGACAATAATTCGTCAAAAATGAAATTTGATCCCTATTTGACCCCATTTTTGACCCAGGGGTCACCATTTTAACAAATTTGAAAAAGCATTGTACATCGATCATTTCTGCCAAGTTTCATAGAAATCGGTCTTGTGGTTCGTGAGAAGAAGATTTTTTAGAATGTTGTGCTATTTTTAGACGACCGCAATCTTGGATTAACGATGACCACCGTTTTAACAAAACTGAAAAGTCTTTACCAATGGACCATAACTGCGAAGTTTGCTACCAATGGCCAAGCGGTTTGCATGAAGAAGACGTTTGGAATCTCTAATAAAAGAACGACCTTTTGACCTTTCGGCGGCCACAATGTGTTCGTCCGTCCGTCCGTCCGTCATCCGCTCAGGTGAGCTAAAAACGCGAGATTGTAACGTGTCCCCAACAGAATGCATAACTATCAATATTTTGACAAAACATGAGAGGGGGGGGGGGGGATGGGTAGCACTAATCGCACCTGCTCCTTCGGACCGACAATTACATCCGGACCGATAGACATTCTGAAATTTTAGGAGCCCTGGTCTACCACCTGGTGACCTACCTTGTAGAGTCTATCAGCATTGCAATCTACCTTGTAGAGTCTATCCGCATTGCAACCTACATCAAGTCAAGTCTGTCCACATGGTAACTGATCTGGTCAAGTCTATCCACATGGTATCCTACAGCATCGAGTCTATCCATTTGATAACCTACCTTGTAGAGTATATCCACATGGTAACTTACCTTGTCGAGTCTATCCACATGGTAACCTACCTTGTGGAGTCTATCCACATGGTAACTTACATTATCGAGTTTATCCGCATGTGTGCCTACGAGAATAACTGGTGGTACACCGTTCTTGCCAGATGGACAGTAACCATGGATGGAATTCAACCAGAAATTCACAAAATCTGAAAATTGAATTCGGTCAGGCAACCATGGATGGAATTCATCCAGAAATTTACAAAACCTAAAAATTGAATTCGGTCAGGTAATGATGGATGGAATTCAACAGAAATTCACAAAACCTAAAAATTGAATTCGGTCAGGTAACCATGGATGGAATTCATCCAGAAATTTACAAAACCTAAAAATTGAATTCGGTCAGGTAATGATGGATGGAATTCAACAGAAATTTGCAAAACCTGAAAATTGAATTCGGTCAGGTAACGATGGATGGAATTCAACCGGATATTCACAAAACCTGAAAATTTAATTTTTTCAGCTAACGATGGATGGAATTCATCCAGAAATTCACAAAACCTGAAAATTGAATTCGGTCAGGTAACGGACGATGGATGGATTGCAACCATAAATTCACAAAACCTGAAAATTGAATTTGGTCAGGCAACGATGGATGGAATTCAACCAGATATTCACAAAATCTGAAAATTGAATTCGGTCGGTGAATTAGGACTAGGTACTTATTTGTGGAAAGTGCGAAATCTGTGTTGCATGAAAATAGTATGTTATCAGGAAATAAGCTTTGTAGTGGCCCGATACATACTGACTTATAACTTAATGTCGTATAAGGCATTGACCTGATACGAATATCCGGGTTACAACGAATTGAAAACTAACGTTTCATTTGTTGAACGGAGTCACATGACGTCAGTGTAATGACGCAACATAATTTCAACAAAAACTATTTTACATTTGACCATCGGCTAGCATAAAATGTTGCCTGATTAATAGAATACCAGCCTACTGTCTGTTCCACGTTTTGCCGACAAATTTTTGTCTATTAAAGGTACATGCCCACTCAGTAGGTACAAAATGTTCTTTATAGGAATTAAATAAGTGTATAATTGTGTCACTATTCCACCAGTTCTAAATATTATGAGTGCCAACACAGATATAATCATTTAGTAATATTTATTTTACAAACATGCGTTGGTATCAGGCTATTTTCATATGAAAATGAGGCATGGTATTTTTTAAATTATTTATTCTAATTAAATGCGCCACCTGAACAAATAATATTTTCAACAGATTATAAAGTATGATAATTGCACATCAAGAAATAAATACTGAATATAAATGGTAGTGTCTGTTAACATTTTAAGGAAACACGGTTATCGCCCCTGATATCAGTATTGAAAGTTACGTCTGATATAAGATGCATAATAATGCCAATCAATATGTGGGGTAATGGCGATTGAAAGTTTATTTTGCCAGAACATGTCTCAGATGATGTCTCTGATATAAGAACAGTTTGTGCCTACTGAGTGGGCATGTACCTATAAACACATTAAATTTAAAAAATATTTAAATGTAAGTACTTTTTCACCAATAACAAAAAAGTCACTCTCGACAAAAAAAAATTATTTGATAAAATTCCATCAAATATTGATTTGATTGCGACTGATTTTCTGAATTTAACCGAGGAGTTGGGGGAGCAGTCCAAAAAAAAAAATGGAAACCAACTCCGAAACCTGGTTAGATAGCTTGGAAATGATGCAACGAAGAAAACAAAAGTTAGGTTTTGAAAATCGGTCCACAAATAAAAAAAATAAATTGTTTAGCCCCCATGTCAAATTTCCATAGGAAAATCATATTTTCGCAATAAAACCAATATTTGATGAAAATTCTTTTTTTTTTGAAGAGGGCGACTTTTTTGTTGTTGATGAAAAAGTATTTACATTTAAATATTGTTTAGATTTATAAATACGTTTAATAGACAAAAGTTTGTCGGCAGCAAAATGCGGAACAGACAGTAATTGGAACTCGCAACATTTTTTTGGTACTGAAGTTCAATGCCCCATTTTCTGCAGACAAACTTTTGGCTATTATACACATTAAATCGGGACCACAGTTTAAAGTCTCATCCGACAGACCAGTGGGATGGAAATACTATCAAAGTACTTTTGATGCCCTAGGGTAGGTTTTAAACTCACAACCTTCAGTACTGAAGTCCTGTATTCTATCCCTGAGCCACAGCCCCGGTAGCAGATTTCACCAAAATTGCGAAGTATACTTATCATTGCTAAGTACACTTTGACAGAGAAATTTCGATAAATTTATTAATGTTTATTATACTGAATTTATTACATTATCACAGCCATTTTGGCTGTGATAATCAGGGTTTCCACTGGCATTCGCATTTGGCAAATTTAAAAAAGAAGTGGTGAAAAAAAAATCTGATTTGGCGAAAACAAATATCTCTAGTTACAATTTTCCGACCCGGCAGCCATACTTGGATTTTCCCTATCCGCCGTCTAAAACTACGTTTTCCAATGAATAAATCAATAATCCCCAACACGTGAGACACAATTGTTTACAAACACAGCTTTCTTATCTAAACGTGTCAAACATTGTGTGTATTCTATTGCGATTAACACGGGTCACGTGCAGCGGTGATGTCATGCTGTGATTTGATCCGTTAAATTTCATCCAATCAGATTCATTCAAGTCCGGATCTCCGAACTGTCAATACTGTGTTTATTTGGCTTTGTAAAACCACGTGTCGATGGATTTACATATTGATGGATTTACAGAATACAGACTTTAATGCTTCTGCTAACACCAACAATAGCAGAAAAAGGTACTTATTTAGTGACAATTTGTCTCTGCTAAATCCCGACTTCAGACCCGACAAAAATTGAATTCTACCATAAATGTATGGAAGTGAAGTTGTAGCGAAATATGTTGAATGAAAGTTGAAAATAATGCTGTTAAATGAATATTTAATTCTATTTCTCATTTATCACAATGTGTCAAATCTTATCATGAATGATGTGTGAAAAAAAACCAACAAAATAAACATAATGATACCATGTTTTATTGTTCTTCGTAGATACACTGTACATGTATGTATATTTTTTTTGTCAAAGCGCGCGCAAAAATATATATTCAAATTTTAATAATTTTCGCGCACGCTTTGCAAAAAAATAGTGGCAAATTTTTTATTTTCTCCAGTGGAAACCCTGGATAATGTAATAAATTCAGTATAATAATTCTGCATACTTTTAATCATCAAATATTTGTAGCCATTAGTTCTACATGTATATGAAATAATGCATTTCGGTAAAAATAAATGATTGCTCCCTCAAAGCATACTTAGCTAGATAAATATGCTTAGCAATTTTGGTGCAATCGGCTACTGCAGAGTTCCCGATGACTCCCAAAAAGCCAGTTACTCAGAATTTTAAGAATAGACTCCTAAACTCAATTTGTAAGGAGTCAGTTTGACTCTCAGTCACGCACTTGCAAAAATTGCATTTGCTCTTAGGTTCAACAATTTTATTTGATAATCATTTGATTATTAGTAAGCTATTTGTTTACCATTTGAAAATGTGGAAAGTTTGTTGATGAAATTAGACGTCAAATGACTAAATTTGACCAAATGACTCAACAAATGCAGACAGAGGAGCCAAAAGACGCCTGGCATAAACTGGCTACTGGAAGCCCAGAGTCCATCCCGATTTGGGAAGGGAAACTTTTTGTTACTGATGAAAATGTACTTACATTTAAATATTTTTTTATTAGATTTAATGTGTTTAATGGCCAAACGTTAGTCGACAGAAAACAGGTGACAGGCTGTGGCAAATTGCCCAGAGCACGAGATAAGGAACATATTGATATAATTCCAGCCAAAAATATTTACACAATTCCCTAACATTTGATTGGTCCATAGCAAGTCTCTGTTCAAAATTTATATCCCAGTAAACTCCAACGCCGAACTACTTTCCGTAACCGTGAGGCGCAGTTAAAATAATTCTTAAGAAAACGGAAAATAAACACATTTTCTTGATGAATTTATTTCAAATGCTGGAATTATAAGGAATGAATGGCCTTTTTGTGGAATTTATCGGGGATATAAACTTGGAAAAGTCGCGGGAATACTGGACGAGGCCTTCCGGCCTTCGTCCAGTATTCCCGCGACTTTTCCAAGTTTATACCCCGATAAATTCCACAAAAAGGCCATTCATTCCTATAGTATTTTACGCATTTATTGTACCTCAATATGCAATGATTTTCAAAAATGGCAGTAATAATAATTTAAAACTACTCGGTGATTTTCAAAAAAATGGCACAAAAATGATCTACTAAAGTATAAAATTTGCAGATCAAACAATTGATTTTCAACTATGGTTGCATTTTGTTCTCCTTTATTCCCAATTTTTTAATGTGCGTAAATTTTGTCATCTTTCGCTGTCATTTACAGAAAATATCACAGTTTCTGTTAATAAATTTCATGAAAAATTGCTCCATTTCTTCGGTACAAAATCACATAGCAGAGCTCCAGATAAGGTACGTATTGGCGTATTTTACGCACTTATTTTAGCTGAATATGAATTGATTATCAACAAGAGTTGTCAGAAGACAACGAAGCTCGCCTGTTGGCAGCCTTCATTCAAACTTGGCACAGTTGTATAAAAAACATGAATATTATATAACTTGACCTTCGGATAAGGGGTGTGCGGTGGACCTTGACATTGAGGTCAGTGGTGGAAGGTGGGTCGTGGATTTGCTATAGCATGATATAGCATATTAAGATGAATGCATGTATGAAATATCAATGCGCTCCCTGAAAAGAGAAGGAAAACAAAATTTAACCCAGCGTTAAGTTTATGAACACACTAAGTTGGTGATTTTCTACAGCATGATAGCTATTCACATGAGGAATGCATGTATAAATGTGCTAAGTTTGTGACCTTGACCTTGGGTGGTGGGTCATGGATTTGCTACAGCATGATAGAGTGTCATCTGAGGAATGCATGTATGAAATAACAAGGCGTTCCATGAAAGGAAACAGAAGTTATAAGACATTTACCCCAACGTTAAGTTCATGAATGTGCTAAGTTTGTGACCTTGACTTTGGGGTAAGGGATGGCCGGTGGGTCATGGATTTGCTATAGCACGATAGAGTATCATCAGATGAATGCATGTATGAAATATCAAGGCGTTCCACGAAAGGAAAGAGATGTTATAAGACATTTACCCCAACGTTCAGTTTATGAATGTGCTAAGTTTGTGACCTTGACCTTGGGGTAAGGGTGGGCTGGGTGGCTGGGTCATGGAATTTGCTACAAGCATGAAATAGAGGGTCATCTGAGGAATGCATGTATGAAATAACAAGGTGTTCCATGAGGAAAACAAGTGAAAGGAAACAGAAGTGATATTAAGACATTTACCCCAACGTTAAGTTTATGAATGTGCCAACTTTGTGACCTTGACCTTGGGGTAAGGGCTGGGTGGTGGGTCATGGATTTGCTACAGCATGACAGAGGGTCATCTGAGGAATGTATGTATGAAATAACAAGGTGTTCCATGAAAGGAAACAGAAGTTATAAGACATTTACCCAACGTTTAGTTTGTGAATGTGCCAAGTTTGTGACCTTCACCTTGGGGTAAGGGCTTGGTGGTGGGTCATGGATTTGCTACAGCATGATAGGTCATCTGAGGAATGCATGTATGAAATAACAAGGTGTTCCATGAAAGGAAACAGAAGTTATAAGACATTTACCCAATGTTAAGTTTGTGGATGCCGAAGACGCCGGGGGTATGCCATAAGCTCTTCTGCACTTCGTGCAGGCGAGCTAAAAATGGGAGTACAAAATACGCACAGCAATGTGAAAATACGCATTGATTTTCAAATTGAGTTGTGAAAATACGGTAATAAAGTTGACAAGAGCTGTAGGAGAACAGCATAGCTCGACTACGAGGGTTGTCGATGTACACATAGCTTGACAAAGAAGGTGGCTGCGGCCTGCATAAAAACCTTAACCAAGGTTGACTAAAAACCTTAATGAAGGGAAATTAAGTAAGTAATTCAAGGTTAAATGTAGGTCAATGTCAGATATAGGTCAGGGGTTATTGATGTACATCACTAGGAGATGAAGTTTTCCAAGTATGGTTTCTGTAGGCCCAGGAGTATTCCATATACAAGCTTGACTAAAAACCTTAACCAAGGGGAAATAAGTAAGTAATCCAAGGATAAAAGTAGGTCAAGGTCAAATATAGGTCAGGGATTATTGATGTACATCAGTAGGAGATGAAGTTTTCCAAGTATGGTTGGTGCAGGGCCAGGAGTATTCCATCTACAAGCTTGACTAAAAACCTTAACCAAGGAGAATTAAGTAAGTAATTCAAGAGGAAATGTAGGTCAAGGTCAAATATAGATCAGGGGTTATTGATGTACATCCCTATGAGAAAAGGTTGTCCAAGTATGGTGTCAGTATGCACAATAGTATTCCATGTACAAGCTTGACTAAAGAACTTAACCAAGGTTGACTAAAAACCTTAACCAAGGGGAATTAACTAAGTAATTCAAGGTTAAATGTAGGTTAATATCAAATATAGGTCAGGGGTTGTTGATGTACATCACTAGGAGATGAAGTTGTCCAAGTATGGTTGGTGTAGGGCCAGGATTATTCCATCTACAAGCTTGACTGAAAACCTTAACCAAGAGGAATTAACTAAGTAATTCAAGAGGAAATGTAGGTCAAGGTCAAATATAGATCAGGGGTTATTGATGTACGTCCCTATGAGAAAAGGTTGTCCAAGTATGGTGTCTGTATGCACACTAGTATTCCATGTACAAGCTTGACTAAATGTAGGTCAAGGTAAAATATAGGTCAGGGGTAGTTGATGTACATCACTAGGAGATGAAGTTGTCCAATTATGGTGGATGTAGGGCCAGGAGTATTCCATCTACAAGCTTGACTAAAAACCTTAACCAAGGGGAATTAACTAAGTAATTCAAGAGGAAATGTAGGTCAAATATAGATCAGGGGTTATTGATGTACATCCCTATGAGAAAAGGTTGTCCAAGTATGGTGTCTGTATGCACAATAGTATTCCATGTACAAGCTCGACTAAAAACCTTAACCAAGGTTGACTAAAAACCTTACCCAAGGGGAATTAACTAAGTAATTCAAGAGGAAATGTAGGTCAAGGTCAAATATAGATCAGGGGTTCTTGATGTACCTCACTAGGAGATGAAGTTGTCCATGTATGGTGGGTGTAGGGCCAGTAGTATTGCATATACAAGCTTGACTAAAAACCTTAACCAAGGCGTCGAGCTAAAAACTGATCTGGAGCTCTCACATAGCACGTCCCATATAGCAGTATAGACGAAAGCCGAAAGACACCGAATGCTGTGTTCAGACTGACATACCAGATATTTTATACGACTCCGGCCCTTTACTGTCAAAGAAACAATCATCATCTCCGACAATGCCGTCAATGTGTTCACTGATGTCAGTGACGAGAAGATAGACGGCTCGCGATGTAAGGAACATTTGGTGGGTTGTGTAGAACACAGACTGCCCGGCAAAGTCCCAGATAGACAGCTCGGCGTAGTTCGAGTCATCTGATGTATCCTTGTTTGAAATCAGCTTCTGCAGTGAGAATATATAAGTACCGTAGCTTCTATTAGAATCACCACTGGCTCCGAAGTCCTGGGTGGGCGTTTAATAGAGGCAAGTATTATTCAGGAAGGGAAAATGATAAAAATATACTTGATTGTAGTGTCTGTCAGTTTATGAACATTTTGGACCAAGACGTTTCGGCCCGCTTTGGTCATTATGGTACACTCGGTAAACATGTTTAAATACTTGTAATGTATATATCAGATATATCAATACAACGTCAATCATTAATGCTGATCAGATTTATGCATATGGACGTTTCAGACTGTCACGGTTTCGGACCATGGACGTTTCGGTCCGTATCGGTGTGATTAATTTCGGCCCATGGCCACGTCCAGAACAAGTCATATTTATTTTTGCTCATCTCCTAGGAAATATCGGCCAACAATCCAACAAGATATCAATTTCACCCATATTATACGAGATGGGTTTGAGATGCTTTGAAAATGGCGTCTCCGTAACTGTGTCTGTGCAAATAGCTACTGCCGATGAGGAATTTACTGTGACACCGGAAAAAGTTGAATTTCACTTCCGCTTTTGAAAGTGAAAGTAGCAATTATGTTGTTTTTTTCCCGATTTTCAAGGAAATACTGGAAAGAAAAAGAAATCTAGTTGGACAATTGGCTCCGATTTTGTTTCAAATTTCGTGAAAATCAGCGAAAAAATAGGTCATTTTCAACGTAAAAAGTGGGGGGTGGGCGTCTATTAGAGCATGGCCATCTATTAGAATCTTTACGGTATGTCTGTCGTGGAAATATAGAAATATATCTGTCGCACAAATGTAGAAATATGTGTGTCACGGAAAAATAGAAATATATCTGTCGCGGAAATATATGTCTGTCGCGGAAATGTAGAAATGTGTTACGGAAACATAGAAACATATATCTGTCCCGGAAATATGTTTGTCGCTGAAATGTAGAAATATGTCCACCGTGGATATGTAGAAGTATGTCCATCGCGGAAATATAGAAATATGTCTGTCACAGAAATGTAGAAATGTGTTTGTCGAGGAAAAGTAGAAATATGTCCACCGTGGAAATGTAGACATATGTCTGTTACAGAAATGTAGAAATATGTCGCGGAAATGTAGAAATATATCCACTGTGGATATGTAGATATATGTCCTCGCGGAAATGTAGAAATATGTCTGTCGTGGAAATGTAGAAATATGTCCATCGCGGAAATGTAGACATATGTCCGCCGTGGAAATGAAGAAATATGTCTGTCGTGGAAATGTAGAAATATGTCCGTCACAGACATTTCTACATATGTCTGTCACGGAAATGTAGAAATAAGTCTGTCGCGGAAATGTAGAAATGTCTGTCGCGGAAATGCAGAAATATGTCCATCGCGGAAATGTAGAAATATGTCCGTCGCGGAAATGTATGTCACAGGGGGAGGAACATGCATATCCGACCAGAGGCTCGAAAAGGGGACCTCTGGATTACTGTACCATCGCTCTAACCGACTGAGCCAGCCCCTGCATGAATACACACTTCTTCCCCACGGTGAGTTACGTACCGTGACATACTTCTCCGCCAAATTGGAATTCGTCGCCGAATTCTATATTTAATTCGTCTCTGAATTCCATATTTTTGGTGCATTTTGGGTAGTATATATATCAGTCAAGGCCCCACGTTGGATGAATAGGGACTTTCGCTGTCTCTAATGGCACTTGTATTTAGCATCTCCTTCAGATGTTCACGTACAGTGCAGTCTCCGTTTTTGTTCCACCGTAGACAACACTTGCAAAATCAACGCGAACGCAACGCGAATGCAACGGTTTGCTGTAGCGTTGTATGCGTTGTTTAAACGTATAATACGGTTCGTACACGTGTAATACACATTGTCAAACTGTTTAGTTTAAAAGCGTTGTATACATTGTTTAAACGTATAATACGGTTCGTACACGTGTAATACACATTGTCAAACCGTTTAGTTTTAAAATGTGTAATACGTTTAGCTTCAAGGCGTATAACACGCTTTGGCGTATACATATGTAGCGAGGTGAAAGAGTTGAAACGTGTACAACGCTTTACCTGGAAGCATGTAGCTATATGAAAGTGTTGAAACGTGTACAACGGTTACACGTTTTAACGCGAATACCTGTTCGGCCCCGATCGCTTCGAGGCGTCCTGGTTTCGTCCCTTTTAAAATATCACGAATACATACCCTCAGATGGAGTTCAAAGTACATCGGCGGTGTGATTTAGCACTTCAATTGATCCCTAATCCCTGATGCCTAATGAGTCACGCTTTTAACACGACAGATGTACCTTGTCGTTTATCAAAATGTTTGCGAATTGTAGATCACGTGAGCCGGCTCATCAGGATCTGCGGCATTCCTACGTACATGTACATTTTATATACACAAAAATGACCCCTAATACAGCGTAATGTAACAGTTCCTAACTTAATATGGAATAGCCCGGGCCGATAGTCCGTTTCAGTTACTTGGGGTTAAATATTACGAACACAGATAAACACAGTGCATGGCTTCTTTATTTTATTTTAACATCATCAGAAATGGCGAGTCTAGGAACTCTCGTATCTTTACGCTGAAGCCAGTCTATTTCAGTCACTAATCCGCTATACACCTGTCCCACGCGTGTGTTAAGAAAAATCGATATTTGGAGAAACTGAATACACAGCGAGCTGCACACTGGTTTAACACGGATATAGCCCGCGGATATGTGTCATAAATTACTTGGTGGTCAAAACCGGTAAATTTACAAGGTTTATAGCGAAATAGCAGCCGACTGGCAATTTTTCTCGGACCGATTTTTAAGACTATTTTTCAAATCTCAATCGGTCTGAGAGTTCAAAAATCGGTCCAGAACCGGAAAATTTAAAATTTTAGAAGCCCTGCAGTGAGTCTAGAAGTATATATACACACACGAAGAACGATCTGAGCATGCGCATTCTACGCGATACACGGTTGGCATACCAAAACGTGTAATGCGTTAAAACCCGTGGAAACGTGTTTTACGTATAACACGGTTTCATCTGTATGGTGCTGTGTACATGTAGAAGTGTGTAACCGTTCGTCAAAGAAAGCGTTAAATCGTTTAAACGGTTTACCTTAGCATTGTATACGTTTACAACTGTTGTATACGTTTACAACCGTTGTACACGGATTACACGCTTTTGAAACTCAATGCGTTGTTTACAACCGTTGTATACGTTTACAACCGTTGTACACGGATTACACGCTTTTGAAACTCAATGCGTTGAACATGGTTTGTTCGACTATCGTGCATGCGCAAGAGTGGGGAAACGCAATGCATGGCCGAAAACGTATTACAAGTAGACGACACACGGTTTGAAACGCAACTAACGGAAACTCCACGGATACGCAACGCACAACACTTTGTACACGTATAAACCCGGAACATTTTGACAGAAACGACTGTATCTCTTCGATCAATGATGGCAGAATTTTCCTGTGTGACTCCTTGAATGGTTGTTCATTGTTCAAGTTGATGCGATGTTCCACAAGTTTCGTATGACCAATATCTGTAGGGCCTCTTGAGAATATATGTTCCCACTTGTGGAGTAACATGGTGACTGTCTGTTTCTGGTCATTTGTCAAATCAGTGTGGTCCAATGTGATACCATCCGGGCATTTCGGTTTTGTTTTCTGAGTTGTCGCGTTCTGACATCCTATGTGTGTGGTCTCTTTGATAGTACATTCCGTAGCAGTTTCACTTCATGCAGCTCACATAGATGGTCTTGGGGACGAATATGTATCGTCTTGGCGGACATATTGAATATTCTAACTGGTATGCGTTGGGTATTTCCAGCTTTTGTTAGAGATACCACCCTTGGACAAATCCCAATTCTGGATGACGCACTTTTAGTGTCTTCTGTCACAGCCGTGTCAACATTTCTAACCTTCCTAGCAAACCCAGTGATAGTGATCGTTTCAAAGGGCTTTACTTCTACTGTTTTTTAATTTGTTGCCTTGACCGTTCCAACAAATCCAGTTTGTAACGATATGAATGCGGTGTTCCATTACTCTGGCACTGTTGTACTCTCATCACAGGTCTCTTTACACATCCTAATGATGTTCGTTCCTACCACTACGGGCACATTCAAACTATAGTCCGTCGAAGGTAACAACCAGTACTGGTATGTCCATCGGGCGGCCCTTCAGAAACTCCGTCTCTATGGATTCTTCTATGTATCCAAGATACGGTAGCTCTGATCCGTCTGGTCCCTGTACTCTAAGCCCCAGCTCATCCAAACTTTTCAAAGTTGGTGCCGGTGCTTTGGATCGGTAGAAAGAGACTGTAGTCACCATGGATCCGCTGTCTATCAGTGCTGAAGTTGTATATCCAGCAAATATAATGGTGGATTCGTTGGCAAGTCCGACGAATCTTGAAAATAGATGTTCCTTTTTAGGGCGCTTTTCCGTGTCACCCGTCATCTGCCCTGCGATGGAGGTCTCTATTAGTTTAAACGTTTCGGCTGTGTGTCACTCTTTGTGGTCTCCCCCATCTGGTTTCTCGTCTGTGTTTGTTCTGTTGGTTTACGTCTTCCACGAGACAGCTGTTTTATCTGCATCTATAGTGATGTTATCTTGTTCATCATCTGCTCGAATTTGGTGACGTCTTGCGTTGCGGCTTGCATTGGGCGATGATGAATCCCAGAACCGGCCTTCATTTCCTGTTCCTCTGCCCGGATCTCTCGACGCAAATGTTCAAAATTCTTGATAGTTTCGTAGTGGACTCTAGTAGATACAGTTGTTACTGTCAAAATGTTCCGGGTTTATACGTGTACAAAGTGTTGTGCGTTGCGTATCCATGGAGTTTCCGTTAGTTGCGTTTCAAACCGTGTGTCGTCTACGTGTAATACGTTTTCGGCCATGCGTTGCGTTTCCCCACTCTTGCGCATGCACGAAAGTCGAACAAACCGTGTTCAACGCATTGAGTTTCAAAAGCGTGTAATCCGTGTACAACGGTTGTAAACGTATACAACGGTTGTAAACGTATACAACGCTAAGGTAAACCGTTTAAACGATTTAACGCTTTCTTTGACGAACGGTTACACGCTTCTACATGTACACAGCACCGTACAGATGAAACCGTGTTATACGTATAACACTTCCACGGGTCTTAACGCATTACACGTTTTGGTATGCCAACCGTGTATCGCGTAGAATGCGCATGCTCAGATCGTTCTTCGTGTGTGTATATATACTTTAGATAGGTCCCAAAATCCGCACCTGTGCACATAGATGTCCATTTGTAACCACTATATAGTAACCCTAACCCAAAGGTGCGGATGTTGGGCCATATATGCTAGACTCACTGCAGGGCTTCTAAAATTTTCAGTTTTCCGGTTCTGGACCGATTTTTGAACTCTCAGACCGATTGAGATTTGAAAAATAGTTTTAAAAATCGGTCCGAGAAAAATTGCCAGTCGGCTGCTATTTCGCTATAAACCTTGTAAATTTACCGGTTTTGACCACCAAGTAATTTATGACACATATCCGCGGGCCATATCCGTGTTAAACCAGTGTGCAGCTCGCTGTGTATTGAGTTTCTCCAAGTATCGATTAATCTTAACACACGCGTGGGACAGGTGTATAGCGGATTAGTGACTGAAATAGACTGGCTTCAGCGTAAAGATACGAGAGTTCCTAGACTCGCCATTTCTGATGATGTTAAAATAAAATAAAGAAACCATGCACTGTGTTTATCTGTGTTCGTAATATTTAACCCCAAGTAACTGACACGGACTATCGGCCCGGGCTATTCCATATTAAGTTAGGAACTGTTACATTACGCTGTATTAGGGGTCATTTTTCTGTATATAAAATGTACATAGGAATGCCGCAGATCCTGATGAGCCGGCTCACGTGATCTACAATTCGCATTTTGACAAACGACAAGGTACATATGTCGTGTTAAAAGCGTGACTCATTAGGCATCAGGGATTAGGGATCAATTGAAGTGCTAAATCACACCGCCGATGTACTTTGAACTCCATCTGAGGGTATGTATTCGCGATATTTTAAAAGGGACGAAACAAGGACGCCTCGAAGCGATCGGGGCCGAACAGGTATTCGCGTTAAAACGTGTAACCGCTGTACACGTTTCAACGCTTTCATATAGCTACACGCTTCCAGGTAAAGCGTTGTACACGTTTCAACTCTTTCACCTCGCTACATATACATATGTTATACGCCTTGAAGCTAAACGTATTACACGGTGTAAAACTAAACTACAATGTGTATTACACGTGTACGAACCGTATTATACGTTTAAACAACGTATACAACGCTTTTAAATTAAACGGTTTGACAATGTGTATTACACGTGTACGAACCGTATTATATGTTTAAACAACGTAGACAACGCTACAGCAAACCGTTGCGTTCGCGTTGAGTTTGCAAGTGTTGTCTACGGTGGAACAAAAACGGAGACTGCACTGTAGTTTCAACTTTTCATTTCTGAGGCCCCTCCAGAATCTTGTTCGGAGCATTTCATTCCTGTTGTTTTCACGCACATATCCTTTATCAACTGCCGTTTGGAGTATTTCCTCTAGTCGGAGTCCCCATATTGTAACGGATTCATCTGGCCGTTGACTCCTTCCAACTTCGTTCGCATGTCGTCTAATGTGGCAGTAGTACCCATTGGCAGCAGTACCCGCTTTGCCTGTCCCCGTAAGGATTTCCTAACTGCCTGTGATAATACAAAGTCCGGGTATGTGTTGTATTGTCTTGCACATTTGACTTCATACAGTCATTCCTTGAATGTTGCTTCTATCTTCGGTCTAGGTTCCTCCCCAGAGAATGTTGTAAATTTTGGATACATGCTCTGTTGTCCACGGCTCCCCATTGCGACTGGTGTACTATCTGTTTTACCAGGTTCGTGCATCCATGACGTCCGATGCTGTAGTGCCGTTTCTCTCCGTTCTAGTTCTGCCTCTCGCTCTGCTAATTCTTTCATCTTACTGCCCATTCGCTGTTCTCTTATACCTGTTTAGTTCTTTGTTGTTCAATCATTAGCTGTTCCTGTTCCTCCATTTCTAATTCCTTCGTTAGTAAATCCATTTCACGTCGGTATATCCTTTCTTCATGTGTTTCAAGTAATACCTCGCGCCTTCTGACATCGGCTTGCGTATATACAGGCAGCAATCCCTGATGTTCGGTTTTGAACTCATCAATTCCGTTTTACTCCTCTTCATGTGTTTCAAGTAATATCCTCGCGCCTTCAGACAACGGCTTCTGCGTAAATACAGGCAGCAATCCCTGATGTTCGGTTTTGAACTCATCAATTCCGTTTTACTCCTCTTGTTGTCTTGGCTGTAAACTTTGCTGCCTCTGGTTCTCCTTCCAATCGTACTGTCTATCCCTGTTCTTATACTCAATCCTTTGGTTCTCATCACCTTCTTTCTTCTTTCCTGTTTTGGTACAACAAATTCGCTTTTCAGCTGTCCATAACTATGGCTCTTGTTTTCAGAAATCTTATTTCTCAGTCCACTCTGATCCCTGTTGCACGAATTCCCTGCAATCGCGGGTAAGTACTCATCCTGTACGTCTCTGTGGTTTGCACTAGAATAAACTTCCTTTATGGCCGTGTTATTTTCAATACTATCAGAAACACTGGCTGGCTTTCTATACCCTTCAGCCTGCTGTTCTTTCACTATAGCTAGCATTTCCTTTCGTGTCTGTCTTCGTTCTATCTCTTGCCTGTATAACTCTTGTTCTCCTCGCCTTAGCATTTCTATTTGTTTATCTAATGCGTTGACTTCTTTCAATGTTTAACTTTGAAGTTTTCGTTCACACAGCAATGATTCTCGTTCCATTTCCAACTGTCTATTCACGGAACTCGCCTTTTCTAGTTCACATTTTCGCTGCCGGTAAATTTCTATGTTTCTATCTGTTTTTGTCGTCGTCCTTACACCTGTTTTCTCACTCTCCAACTGTCTATCTGTCTCTTTTAATTTCAGTTCTTTTAGTCTATTTTCTATTTCTATCAAACTTTTCGACTGAACTTCTAGTTCTCGCTTCAGTTTACTAGTTTCACTTTCCTGCTGGTCGGTTAGTGATCGATTCCTTTCACTTTGTCTTTCCTTTGGAATTCTTATGTCACCATCAGTTGATAATAGTGCTTCACTATCAAATATACCTATAGTAGCACGATCCTGTCTAGATGATTAATGCGGATATTCTAGTACTCTTTCCATTTCACTAACTTCACTTGTTCTATTTGTACAAATTTCCTGTCCAGTGTTTCCTAATCCAAGAATTTCCTCTATCGATTCAAACAGTTCAGGAACACGATGCTTTGCTCACGTTTTAACCGTTGTGATCTGGTATATTCCTCCCGTTGCTTTTTTCAAATTTGCGTTGTTGTTCCTTTGTAGCCGTTATCCGTTGGCGTCGTAACTCACGTTCACGCATGTCTCTTAACTCGCGGTCCGACATTGTGTGATAGTACACCACAATTTCCTCTGAAAGTGATATATTTCAATTTCACTATTCACAGTACACTAGAAAACGTTCAGTCACTACTATAAGTCCGTGGAATTCGATGTCACAACAGAATACTGTTTCACCAGTGTCCACTTTCAGAGCACATTTTTCTCACCCTGTGACATGTATGTCCGCCGTGGAAATGTAGACATATATCTGTCACAGAAATGTACAAATATGTCTGTCGCGGAAATGTAGAAATATGTCCGTTACGGAAATGTAGAAATAAGTCTGTCGCGGAAAAGTAGAAATGTCTGTCGCGGAAATGCAGAAATATGTCCGCCGCGGAAATGTAGACATATGTGTCACAGAAATGCAGAAATATGTATATTGCGGAAATGTATAAATATGTCTGTCACGGAAATTCAGAAATATGTCCGTCGCGGAAATGTAGACATATGTCTGTAACGGAAATGTAGAAATAAGTTTTGTCGTGGAAATGTAGAAATGTCTGTCGTGGAAATGCAGAAATATGTCTATTGCGGAAATGCAGAAATATCTCTGTCGCAGAAATGTAGAAATATGTCTATCACGGAAATGTAGACATATGTCTGTCATGGAAATGTAGACATATGTCTGTCACGGAAATGTAGAAATAAGTCTGTCGCGGAAAAGTAGAAATGTCTGTCGCAGAAATATGTCCATTGCAGAAATGTAGACATATGTCTGTCACAGAAATGTAAAACATAAGTCTGTCGCGGAAATGTAGAAATGTCTGTCGCAGAAATATGTATATTGCGGAAATGTAGAAATATATCTGTCTCGAAAATGCAGAAATATGTCTGTCGCGCAAATGTAGAAACATGTCTGTTGCGGAAATGTAGAAACATGTCTGTTGCGGAAATGTAGAAATATGTCTGTCACGGATTTGTAGAAATATGTCTGTTGCGGAAATGTAGAAAGATGCCTGTCTCAGATTTGTAGAAATATGTCTATTGCGGAAATGTAGAAATATCTTATGTCTGTCGCGGAAATGTAGAAATGTCATCAGAAACGTTTCACCATTTTTGTATCACTGAGCAAGCGCATTGAAGACAAAACGGGGAAACACGCGGAACAAACAAAAACTGGTTTTCTGTCAAATGTAGCGCAAACGTGGGTCAAACCAACACAGCTTGTGTAAACTCAAGACGCTACTGTACCTGATAAAAGTGAGCACCTAGAAATAAACCAACCTCCAGGTCCTTCAAGATGGTGTTCTTGTTCTCGCCAGAGGTCACCTCCACATCCCCTCTCCTGACCGAGTAATTCGTGTCTTCAGACGTTTTGACATCACTCGCATAATTGGGCTCATCAAACGCCGCTACAAAGTGGACAATTCGTGAAACATACGGAGCATATACTCTGTTCTCATGTTCGAAATAAAGATGTTTGATCCACCGAGACTAAGCCATAGTAGACAACGGCAAGAGGGCCATTGTGGCCCTGTATCGCTCACCTGGTTATTATATATATGCAAGTAAATCTGAGAGACCTTTATACATTCATTATTCCTACAAATATTTGTTGAAAACAGTCTGATGATGGGAAGACATTGTTTAATCCTTAGACCGCTACACACAACAATTGTCGTCTGCTGTTGCTTTTATATCTTGCCTTATTTCTCAATAAAAACATGGTTTGACAGCACTTGAGAATCATTTTGAATGGAAATATTCTAAAGTGCTGTCAAAGCATGTTGCAAATTATTCTAAAGTGCTGTCAAAGCATGTTTTTGATGATACAAATGGAAAATAAACAGCAGACGACAAAAAATTAAGATAGCGGTGTAAGGGTTAAAGATTTTGTCCCACATTACACGGCGGCGGCCATCTTGGATTATGTGACAACCTCCAATTTGAAAAATCTGTAATGTTTCACCGAAAGACAATAACTATGAAGCTAAGCGGTTAGTAAGAAAAGGCTGTTTGAAAGCGCAAATAAAAAGCTACCGGTTTTACCTTTTGTGATCATCCAATTTCGATAAAAATTCTTCAGAGAGATTGGCTCATCAATACCTTCGATTTAATATACAACATGACCATAGATGGTAAAATGTGAAATTTGACCCCCAATTGACGCGCCGGGCTCCACCCTTTTTTGATCCCGGGGTGATTATTTTAACAAATCTGAAAGAGCATTGACTGTCGATCATTGCTGTCAAGTTTCGTTAAAATCTTTCAACGGTTCATGAGAAGATATTTCAAGAATTTGACCTACTTTTCCACAGCGGCCATCTTGGATTAGGCGACAACCTCAAAATTTACAAATCTGACATGTCCCCACCCATAGATCATCCCTGTGAAGTTTGACCAACACTGGCCATGCGGTTCACGAGGAAAAAGACCTTTCGGCGACCATCTTGGATGACCAAATCAGACGAAATGATCCAGAGTGAAAGAGCATTCCTGTCAAGTTTCGTCTGGCAGATCATGAAAAGAACATTTTTTAAGAATTTTTCCTACTTTTCCACGGCGGCCATTTTGGATTAAGGGACGACCTCCAAATTTATCAATCTGACATGCCCCCATCCATAGATCATCCCTGTGAAGATTGACCAATATTGGCCCACCGGTTAACTAGAAGATGCTAGAAATCTCTAATAAAAGGATGATATTTTTACCTTTCGGCGGCCATCATGGACGACATAATCATCCGATTTCGACAATAAATACTCCAGAGTGATTGTCTAGTTGATATCTTCGATACCTTCAATTTGATATATGACTATATTCGGTCAAATGTGAAATTTTACCCATACCCCCCACCTCCCCTGATTTTTGAACCGGGGCCACCATTTTAACACATCTAAAACAAAACAGCCTGGACTATCAATTATTCCTGCCATGTTGCGTTGAAATTTGCCTAGCAGTTCATCAGAAGAAATCTTTTTAAGAATGTGACCTACTTTTCCATGGCGGCCATCTTGGATTAAGGGAAGACCTCCAAATTACAAATCTGACATGCCCCACCCATAGATCATCCCTGTGAAGATTGACCAATATTGGCCCACCGGTTCACTAGAAGATGTTAGAAATCTCTAATAAAAGGATGATATTTTTACCTTTTGGCGGCCATCATGGACGACATAATCATCCGATTTCGACAATAAATACTCCAGAGTGATTGTCTAGTTGATACCTTCGATTTGACCATATTCGGTAAAATGTGAAATTTTACCCAACCCCTGACTTTTGACCCCGGGGCCACCATTTTAACACATCTAAAACAGCCTGGACTATCAATTATTCCTGCCAAGTTTTGTTGAAATTGGCCTAGCGGTTCGTGAGAAGAAATCTTTTTAAGAATGTGACCTACTTTTCCATGGAGGCCATCTTGGATTAAGGGAAGACCTCCAAATTTACAAATCTGACATGCCCCCGCCCATATATCATCTCTATAAAGTTTGACCAACATTGGCTCAGCGATTTGAGAAGACGTTGAAATTGTGGATGAACGGACGGTCGGAAAACGGTAACAAGCTCACTTGAGCCTTTGGCTCAGGTGAGCTAAAAAAATAAACAATGCCACGACAAACCCTAATCGATCTGAATTGCATGAGTTTAATTAGTTATTAAATGCATTAAATTACGATAACCTCATTAATAATGTGTAGTTAATATTAACTGGGCTAATTAGCTTTTGCAACTCATATTAGTGAATTTCCATCTTTATTACAAGTTATTATTCTCAGGCGCTGCCAAATTATATTTTTGTTAAGAAATATGTCAAATATAAATAAACAGCAGCCAATTATTTTTGTTTCCGGCCATTTCATGGTTACGTGAGCACTAACCAGCCTGTGAGTGAGCGACTTCCTTCAGTTCAGTGTTAGTTTCGACACCCGATGTGCTGTTGTTAAAGTTTGCCTCGGCATCATCTAGCACCACCTCTTTCACCAACGACTCATCCTCATTGGACGATTTCCGCGACAACATCTCCACCAGCTTCTTGAACAATGTGTCAACCTTCTCATCTGTGAACAGGTGAATGGTTAAAACTTTGCTAGTAAACGAGGCAAAATTAAAATTAGATGGACGTCATTGTGATCACTAAGTCTCACTTTCTGCAAGCGGGCTCGACAAAAACTATATACCCCTAGACATACTTCGCTGGATGGACAATAAAAACTTCAACGCAAATTTCGAAATGCTAATGTTTCGTGTTATGGACAGACTGATGAACGGACGGACAACCAGACGGAAAGGCGAAACTATATGCCCCTCGGCATACTTTGTAAGATATGAGATATTCTAGGCTATATTGGAAGTCCTACCGTTCGAGAGCTGAGCCTGGTAAATACCATAGCAAATTTAAACTAGAAATGTGACCTGGAAACTAGAGTACACAAATAAAGGGGCCCACTTGATCGATCTGCAGCCTATTTCACCAACATTGCAAAGTATACTGTAACCAACACCCCGGCCCTGGTTGGCGGCACGGTAGCGCTATTACTGTTTATCTGGATTTCAAGTTATTAACAACGAGCGTCTGAACTCATAATTATTTATTAATGCAAGAGCCTTGTGTCAGGATGGATCAAGTGAACTTAACTAATACTACTACGTGACAGAGTACTAAGTTATTCAGCACGACGGGAACTAACTGTGTAACCGAGTCGACAATAGGTCACTAGCGGTTACTAGTACTCTGAGTGGGTCTGTCGACTGACAAGTTAGTTACTGACTTGGGCAGCTCGCCTCCTTTATATAGACGAGATGCGAGCAGCAGCCGTGCAAGCCCCAATCAAATTTCCCGCTGGAAATATATGTTTACCCAATCAGCGCTCGTTAACTAGAGACGCTAAATGAAAAATGTCCGCCATCTCAAAGAAACAAAATACAGCCATCAAAATCACACAAATAAACATGTCCCCTAGACTAGAGACACGATCGTCGGTGCGGGCGCTAATGTGGCCGATAGCTATGGATCAGACTCTTGTAGTGATACATACATTATTGGTTGAAAAGCCTTACAATTGGCTGCACACACAAAAATAGGTATGCAAATACGCACTGCATTCTGTGGAAAATCATAACACCCTGCTCGCCAAACTCGTCTCTAGTACACCCAATACCAACAAATAGTGTGCGAGCCATTACTTTCCAGCATCAGAAATGAATAAGCAACACTAAGGTATAAGATTATGCCAGTCATTGTCAGACACAAGGCTTCAATATCGCAATGTCCTGTGTCAATTTGATATACAGTGCCAGTACTCGTGATGACCAATAGTCGGCAACACCCATAATAATGCTGTCGCCGTCCAATGGTTCATACTGTCTCCAGGATGGCACACTACAACTATAATCTTCTACAACACTGCCGTGTACTAATAATAAAGGATTATATGCATAATTGATATGCTGGAGCCTGTTGCGTAAACAGTGAATGTCTGTGTCTGACCATGATGACTGAATCTACTGACCAGGGAACTGGTGGTTCCATTACATTCCCTCCCACCTTAAAATCTGCACAACTTCCATGTTGTGCGTTTGTCAAAGTATATATGAACAACATGTTGCATCTGAATCGTTCGCATAAGTCCACTTTAAATGATTCATGATTACCCTATCCATGTTATAATTTTCCCAGTTCTATTCAATTGTCAATGTATGTGGCATCATCTTCACCACATAGTTACCGTTCTCAGAAGGTGGCCATTTTTAACGTGTACACATTATAGTAAGATCTTTCACATTTCGCTGTTGCATCTAATTTAAATTACAATAACATTACACAGTTCATGTAATGCACACATAGGACATTCCACATTCGACATGCCTAACGCTAGCGAATCACAATAGCCCCAACATATGACATACCCTTAGGCTAACAAATAAAATGTATTGACGCCAGTATCAACACACAGAACCATTAGATTGGCTCGCCATGCTCACATCCTCGTAAGCAGATAAGTAGCCTCACAAATTCAACTATGGCAGAACACTGATTGCTCCTGCCAATTTCTACTACTCTTAGCATCATCACCATAGCCGAAATACAAAATAAAACTTTAACACCACAAGAATTCCGCGGAATCAAATGTCTTGCCTTGTTCCGCCTTGACCTTGACCCTGGGGCCTTGATCTTGACCCTGGGGCCCCGAGAATAGTCCTATATTCATCTACATATCATAGTAAAGGTATGTATAAAGATTGATGACTGTAGCTGATAAGGTGTTGAAGTAATGACCGTAACACGAAAACTTAACATTGAATGATGATGACGCCGCCACTGACGCCGACTCCGGAAAAGCAAATCCTATGTCTCGCTTTCCACTTTCGCGGGCGAGACAATAATACTAGTCCCTAATAGTGCATCGCTAGCTACTCCGTATACCATTTCCAATGTGGAGCCACCCCTGCCCATTATGTGTGCATTGTAATTTAAACGCCTACCTCCAGTTACGACTATAATTTACATTAATTACCAATGTTATAAATGCCACCTTCTGTAAAATGATTTTACTTCACATGCCAGTCAATTATATCCATGCACAGTCATAGTCTACTGTTATGTATTTACTGGAAACTTTGTTCATTTAAATTAACAACGTAATATAACAAGTCAATAACGTCAACTATACATGTCCTTTTCATACAATATTAATGTATATATTTATCAGTCCCAGAAAGTAATCTACATCCATGGAGGTGACCGTAACTGTCTAGTTTTAGTCCCCGTGTACTCATCTTGCATTTGTGGATTGCTATGGTCACTGGCTCGCCAACCGTTCAACAAGCTTCGGTTCTGCATTAGTTCACATGTAATTCTACGATCTGGCTGTCCTCCCGTCATTTCTTCTCCCACTGATGTCGAAGAGTGTCTGGGTGTCCACACGGCAGCTGTCGGTGGCGTTTCCAGCATCACTATACCGGATGCTGGATGAGGTTCCGCTGGCGTCATGTCGACTGTGGCTAGCGACTCCAATGTGATACAAGGGGGTCAAGGGATCCCTTTTCGCTGTACAGGCTGGTGCTGCAATAACTGTACTGCATGACGATAGAAGTTCAGATGTCCTCGTGTCGACTGTTGAATCTCGTTTCGCAGTCACCACACCATCTGAGTCATCTAATAGGCGCTGTTGATTTTTCTGGATACGCCCATGCTCTTCATCTTCGAATCTCATGTAAGCCGACAACGTCGATGAATCCATGGCGTTATCTGGTACCTGCTCATTACGTCGAATCACTGGGCAATCCCGGACGAAATGCCCTGGAAATTGACAACCAAAACAAGCAGGGGTTCGTGATCGATGCTGGAACCAACGTTTTCGTGGGGGTGGTCCATGCCAACGGGATGGTTGTTGCTTCCTAATTTCGGCATCGTTTTGCTCCAGTATATCCAGTCGGTGATGGATTTGTTGTAGCGAGTGTTCAATGCGTTATAACTTTGTTTCTTCTTCATCTGGGTGATGTGGTTGTTTGTTGCTAACCATTCTAGTTTGGAGGTGCATGTACTCATACATTTGGATTACCTCCACTGCTTTCTCCACAGTGTCACACCTCTGTCTCAGACACTGGTATCTCAGCTGTGCGGACGTTGATTTCCGCAGCTGCTGCATTCCAAGCATATCCTGTGCTGCAGTGCCCAAGTTTACATACACCTTCAGGTCAGCGAGCGAATGTCATCACCCAATTCTGCCATAGACTCGCCTGGTAACCGTTTTCTGTTTTCCAGCTGTAAGGCCCATAGTGACCTCGGTTTGTAGCCGCCAAATCGTCTTTCATGTTTGTTAACAAGTGTTTCATAAGAGTATTGTATCACATTCATAAAATTTAGTAGGTACTTCTCTGCCTGACCCCGCTTGCAGGCTAATACGGTCAATGCCTTAACGTTTGGTCGAACTTCAAAATGACCGACGAATGATTCCCAGTCTTCGTCACCAGAGAACGTTTGCCGTTCCATGGAGGGTGCTCTGTTTCCGATTGTGTAGAGGCTATGATCGGCATCGTCTAAGTCGGGTGTCCGGTAGCGACCACATCTGGAGCGGTCATAATGCTCACGATTATGTGCATTATCATTCGGCCAACTGTATCGTGGAATGCTAAAATAATCTGTACAGTCTCGGGGGTCAAGGTGTTCGAATTGTAAGTTGTGTATGCAATTGTTGCTTGAACGGAGGGGGTAACTCATTGTCAAAATATTGTATTAGAGTTTTTGGGGTCACTGTCGGTCTCCATATTTTCAACACGTGTTTCTTCTTCCGGACAACGGATAATTGATGCCGTCTGTTGATACACGTTGTGTCTTCTGCCTCAGATTCAGTATCAACAGCCACAAATTCCTCCCCGCTAGACACATTAACATGCTCGTTCATATCTCCATGGCCACTGCCTCTCATATTGACTTCCTCTTCAGAATCAGACATTGTTTTGTAAATTTGATTATTGTCGAGTTAAATGTTTAACTCTATTTTAATAAACGTATTTGTATACAATTATTGTTAACCGTTATTTTGTCCCTTCTCTGTGTACTTATTGTATAATAAATATATGATATTGTTCTATCAGTTGTTTTTACACCGCACTTGCTGCTAATTTCTTGTTATATCACCTATTTATGAAACATCATAACATCGTTGTTGCTAATTTCTTGTTACTTCAACTATTCCTGTCATAGCACAACATCGTTGTTGCTAATTTCTTGTTACAACTGTTTTCGTCATTGTATAACACCGTTGTGGTTAATTTCTTGCTACATGTACTTTCGGTTTTGATCGGCAAATTTACCGCCACGCTGAATAATATTTACAAAATGAATTACTAATAACAGTAGGCGCGAGTTCTTTTATGTTCGCGCAATAAACATCGCACTTGCTGACACCATTTGAAACCAACACCCCGGCGACCCTGGTTGGCGGAACGGTAGCGTTATTACTGTTAATCTGGATTTCAAGTTATTAACAACGAGCGTCTGAACTCATAATTATTTATTAATGCAAGAGCTTCATGTTAGGATGCCTCAAGTGAACTTAGCTAATACTACTATGTGACAGAGTACTAAGCTATTCAGCGTGACGGGAACTGTGTACCCGAGTCGACAATACGTCACTAGAAGTTACTGGTACTCTGAGTGGGTCTGTCGACTGACAAGTTAGTTACTGACTTGCGCAGCTCGCCTCCTTTATATCGACGAGATGCGAGCAGCAGCCATGCGAGCCCCAATCAAATATCCCGCTGCAAATATATGTTTACCCAATCAGCGCTCGGTAACTAATCAGCGCTCGGTAACTAGAGACGCTAAATGAAAATTGTCCGCCATCTCAAAGAAACAAAATACAGCCATCAAAATCACACAAATAAACATGTCCCCTAGACTAGTGACACGGTGCGGGCGCTAATGTGGCCGATAGATATGGATCAGACTCTTGATCAGACCAATAAATTATTGGTTGAAAAGCCTTACAATTGGCTGCACGCACGAAAATAGGTACGAAAATACGCACTGCATTCTGTGGAAAATCATAACACCCCACTCGCCAAACTCGTCTCTAGTACACCCAATACCAACAAATAGCGTGCGAGCCATTACTTTCTAGCATCAGAAATGAATAAGCAACACCAAGATATAAGATTATGCCAGTCCTTGTCAGACAAAAGTGAGATATCTGCTTCAATATCGTAATGTCCTGTGTCAATTTGATATACAGTGCCAGTACTCATGATGACCACTTGTCGGCAACACCCATAATAATGCTGTCGCCGTCCAATGGTTTATACAGTCTCCAGGATGGCACACTACAACTATAATCCTCTACAACACAGCCGTGTACTAATAATAAAGGATTATATGCATAATTGACTTGCTGGAGCCTGTTGTGTAAATGTCCGTGTCTGACCATGATGACCGTATCTCTGAAATGAACTGGTTACATTACAATACTTATCTAGCAAAGTAACTTATCTAGCAAAGTATACTTTGAGGGAGAAATTTTCAATTGAAGGATAAATTTATTAATTTTTACTATACTGAATTTATTACATTATCACAGCCATTTTGGCTGTGATAATGTAATAAATTCAGTATAATAATTCTGCATACTTTTAATCATCAAATATATGCAGTCGTTAGTTCTATATGAAATTTCGGGAAAAATTACTCCCTCAAGGTATACTTTGCTAGATAAATTGCAATGTTGGTGAAATAGGCTACAGGGCTATATGCATGGTATGATGCACACTCGTTATGAATTGCGCTAACCAGACAGGCTAGTTTTGTTTGTTTGTTTGTTGGGGTTTTAAAGGTCTATCAACAGCTAAGGTCACTTAAGGTAGGGTCAATGGGTTTAGTACTAAATCCCAGAGATTACCTGTACAAATGGGGAGAAAATCTCAAAAACAGAATTAAAAAAATATATATTCAGCCCTGAAATCAGAATAATCCTGATCTGATGCCAGGTCCTCGCCACACCGGAATCACTTGGCCCCCTCCCAAAAGCAGTAGCATCATTAATAATCATACTACTTTTATAATGGGCAATAAACTAATTCAACTCCCAGGTAACAAGAGAGTCAAAGATAAAAATGTACCCGAGGGCCAAACCTAACAAATCGTGATTCCTATAAGGAGGAACGCCTACCGTTAATTTACGCTGTCAAGTTCGCCCAACCAACCACCCACCAGACAACCAGGAATTACTAGAATAAATACGGTATTTGATATTCACCCTTCTTTAAAGCTTTCCACGACTGATCGGCAAGTGATACGAGACACCGCCTCACATGTACGTCAATCCCATTGGTCGAGTCCTTTGCATTAAGGTCAACGTCCTTCTCCAGCAGACGACGGGTCAAGGTCGTTTTGCCAACACCATAGTGACCGACAACCATGACCCGTATCGAGTGAATGGAAACTTCGCCTTCCAATAACGCCTTCTCGTACAGCTGAATGGATTGGCTATCCATGCGTTGGATTTCAATCGGTAAAGTTGCCGCTGAAATAATTTCTTTTTTACCTTACCTATACAGTGGAATCTCTCTAAACCGGACACCCTGGGAGGTCCCCAGGGGGTCTGGTTTAGCGCGGTTTCATTGTAAATCAGAGCCATAGTTGTGTGCTAAAGATCACGAACAGACATTATCATCTGCGATAAATGACCCAGAAACACATAAAAAACTAGAAATGGACGCTTGTCGACAAGCGCATGTGTATCCCCCTCCCCAGATACACAAGTAGTTTGAAAAAAGGGTGTTCGAGTTATGCTCCGGAGACAAAATCAGTGACGGAAAAACAAAGGGAGATAACTAAAGAATTAGTGATGCAAGAGTTGTCATTCTTGCGGGACACACCTTTAGGGTCGTGGTCTATGCATGTGTGAAGTTTCATGAAAATATTCCAAAGGGTGTTCGAGTTATGCTCCAGACACGAAATCAGTGCACGAAACAACAAAGGGAGATAACTAAGAAATTAACGACGCAAGAGTAGTCATTCTTACGTGCGACACACCTTTGGGTCGTCTTCTATGCATGTGTGAAGTTTAATAAACTAGAAAATGTGTTCATAGAACACGGATGTCCCACATATCGCTTTGATAATAAATGAGGCCAAATTGCAAGTCAAAATTTTCTTTTACCTGAGCGTTAAAGTTTTTGAAGCACCAAGTATGTGACCTTCACCCTGGGCTTGGCGGGGGCAGGACAAACGTGGATTTGGCACAGGGCGGTAGAGGACCATTAGAGCAATGCATATATGAAATATGAAGCTGATCCGTGAAAGAAAACAGAAATTATAAGATATTTACCTGAGCGTTAAAGTTTTTGAAGCACTAAGTATATGATGTTAACCCTGGGCTTGGCGGGGGCGGGACGAACGTGGATTTGGCACAGGGCGGTAGAGGACCATTAGAGCAACGCATATATGAAATATGAAGTTGATCCGTGAATGGAAAGAAAAATTATAAGATATTTACCTGAGCATTAAAGTTTTTGAAGTACCAAGTATGTGACCTTGACCCTGGGATTGGCGGGGGGAGGGCAGGACGAACGTGGATTTGGCACAGCGGCGGTAGAGGACCATTAGAGCAATGCGTATATGAAATATGAAGATGATCCATGAAAGAAAACAGAAATTATAAGATATTTACCCGAGCGTTTAAAGTTTTTTGAAGCACTAAGTATGTGACCTTGACCCTGGGCTTGGCGGGGGCAGGACGAACGTGGATTTGGCACAGGGCGGTAGACGACCATTAGACAACGCGTATATTGAAATATGAAGTTGATCCGTGAATGGAAATAAAAATTATAAGATATTTTACCTGAGCGTTAAAGTTTTTGAAGCACCAAGTATGTGACCTTGACCCTGGGATTGGTGGGGCTGGACGAACGTGGATTTGGCACAGGGCGGTAGAGGACCATTAGAGCAATGCGTATATGAAATATGAAGATGATCCATGATCCATGAAAGAAAACAGAAAGTATAAGATATTTACCCAAGCGTTAATGTTTTTGAAGCACTAAGTATGTGACCTTGACCCTGGGCTTGACGGGGGCAGAACGAACGTGGATTTGGCACAGGGCGGTAGAGGACCATTAGAGCAATGCGTATATGCGTGTTCGAGTTATGCTCTGGATACAAAATCAGAGCACGAAACAACAAAGGGAGATAAGTAAACAAGAATTCCGCGGAATCAGATGCCTCGCCTTGTCCCGCCTTGACCTCGAGCCTGGGCCCGAAAGCAATTTTCACTGGCCCGAACATATTATACAATTATTGACTAGTGAACCATAGAATATCAGATTATATTCTATGGCTCACTAGTCAATAATTGTTTTATTATATGATAATTAGTCTGTATATAGCACTTACGACCTTATGCTACTAGACAAAAATTGAAAAAGAATTTGAAAAAAAAAAATGAAAAAAAAAAATGGAAAAAAAGTTTAAAAATTAAAAATAATAATGCTTGCTACTGGAGCCCAGAATTTTTTTTAATAGTCCTATATTTATCTACATATCTGCACAGGTCCACATAATGCCACAATATTTTCAACACAGTTTACGGAAATGTAATATAATCATTTACCTGTATAAATTACCTGTAAGTGGTCAGTGGTCAGTTGCACATGCTAGCACATGCACAGTGTGAATAGTCTGTATATAGCACTTACGACCTTCTGCTACTGGACAAAAAAAAAAAACGAGGCAAAGCCACGAAGGCCAGGTTTTTCCAAGCATAGACATTGGATAACATAATTATACCCACTTTTTGTAGACTAGATGGCCGTGGCCTGCATGTCGCGCCTTGGGGCGAGGCTATGGACACTAAAAAAATAGATATAGTAGATGGAAAAACTTTAACCAAAAAACTTTAACCGGACACACGGACGAACGGACGGACGTATGCCAAAATGCCGACGATATCGCGCTTTCCGCAAGCAGGTGTGACAATGATGATAAACACCCATGTGAAGTATCAAGGTATTGGGTGAAGCAGTTGTAGAGATATAGTACACAAAAAAACTTTAACAAAAAAATTCAAAGTAATTTGACCTTGACATTGGGCACAGGATCGCGCTTTCCGCAAGCAGGTGCGGCAATGATGATAAACACCCATGTGAAGCATCAAGGTATTGGGTGAAGTAGTTGCAGAGATATAGTACACGAAAAAACTTTAACAAAAAAATTCAAAGTAATTTGACCTTGACATTGGGCACAGGATCGCGCTTTCCGCAAGCAGGTGCGACAATGATGATAAACACCCATGTGAAGTATCAAGGTATTGGGTGAAGTAGTTGCAGAGATATAGTACACAAAAAAACTTTAACAAAAAAATTCAAAGTAATTTGACCTTGACATTGGGCACAGGATCACGCTGTCCGCAAGCAGGTGCAACAATGATGATAAACACCCATGTGAAGTATCAAGGTATTGGGTGAAGCAGTTGCAGAGATATAGTACACGAAAAAACTTTAACAAAAAAATTCAAAGTAATTTGACCTTGACATTGGGCACAGGGGCCGCACGGTTGGGGGTTAGAATGAAAATATGGATGATAAACACCCATGTGAAGTTTCAAGGTAATGGGCGAAGCAGTTGCAGAGATATAGTATAACGAAAAAGTTTTAAAACCAAAAAACTTTAATTTAACCAGACGTACGTTAAAAAGTTAACGTTGAAAATGGCTAAGTCAATTACGTAGAAATAATAGGTGAAGGTAAAAAAATGGTCACATGTTGGATAGTTGTATGTGGTAGGCACCCCTTGGTTATGAAGCTGTGAAAGTTTGGTGGTCCTAGGTGGTACAGTACCAAAGAAATGGACTTAAACACGAAAACTTAACATTGTAAACGCGAAAACTTAACATTGAAAATGGCTAAGTCGACTGCGCGGAAAAAAATGGGTGAAGTTAAAAAAAAAGTAACATGTTGGATAGTGATATGTGGTGGGCACCCCTTGATTATGAAGCTGTGAAAGTTTGGTGGTCCTAGGTGGTACAGTAACAAAGAAATGGACTCAAACACGAAAACTTAACATTGATTGTGGACGCCGCCCGCGCGCCCGCCCCCGCCCGCCGCCGCCCGCCAGCGCCGCCCGGCTTTTCGCCAATCCAATAGCCTGGATTTTTTTTCAAAAAACCTGGCTAAAAATTGAAAAATAATTTGAAAAAAAAAATGAAAAAAAAAAAATAGAAAAAAAAAGTTTAAAAATAATAATGCTTGCTACTGGAGCCCAGATTTTTTTTCCAGTCAAATTGAAAAATAATTTGAAAAAAAAAATGAAAAGAAATAATGAAAAAAAAAAAAAAAAAAAATGACAAAAAAAAGTTTAAAAATAATAATGCTTGCTATTGGAGACCAGATTTTTTTTTAATAGTCCTATATTTATCTACATATATCTGCAGAGGTCCACATAATGCCACAATATTTTCAACACAGTACCCAATGTAGTGATTTACCTGTATAAATTACCTGGTCAGCAGTGGTCAAGCAGTGGACATCTGCACATGCTAGCCCATGCTTAGCACATGGTTCTCTAGTTTCTATTGTTCTCTCTACAGGTAAGGTGTACAGAGCACACGAGAAAAGGTATACAGAGCTGACGAGAAAACAGGTCTTCATGCATTATTGTCCAGTTTGTAGAGTGCGCAAACAAAAAAGGGAGATAACTGAAAAATTAGCTACGCAAGAGTTGTCATTCTTGTGCGCGACACACCTCCGGGTCGTGGTCTATGCATGTGTGAAGTTTCATGAAAATATTCCAAAGGGTGATCGAGTTATGCTCCGGACAGGAAATCAGTGAGCGAAAACAAAAAAGGGAGATAACTCAAAAATTAGCTATGCAAGAGTTGTCATTCTTGTGCACGACACACCTTCGGTTCGTGGTCTAATTGAATGTGTTAAGTTTCATAAAAATATTCCAAAGGGTGGTCGAGTTATGGTCAATCAGTGCGCGAAACAAAAAAGGGAGATAACTCAAAAATTAGCTATGCAAGAGTTGTCATTCTTGTGCGCGACACACCTTCGGGTCGTGGTCTATGCATGTGTGAAGTTTCATGAAAATATTCGAAAGGGTGGTGGAGTTATGCTCCGGACACGAAATCAGTGCGAGAAACAAAAAAGGGAGATAACTAAAAAATTAGCTATGCAAGAGTTGTCATTCTTGTGTGCGACACACCTTCGGGTGTCGTGGTCTATGCATGTGTGAAGTTTGTTTCATGAAAATATTCCAAAGGGTGTTCGAGTTATGCTCCGGACAAGAAGTGTCTGCGGCGGACGCGGACGCGGCGCGCTGTCAAATCCATAGTATCCCCCGACGGAGTCCGGGGGATACAATAACAGGTGTTTTCTTGGTGTTCAGTATAGAGGGGTTTCACTGTATTTGTTATTTCATTCAAGGAAAACTATTCTATAAATAGAGCATGTCAAGTGAGTTCTATTTGCGATAAGCTATGTGATTTTGTACCCAGGAAAATGTGTGCGATGTGTGTGGAAAATATTTACAGAAATTGTTATATTTTCTGTAAATGACGTCGAAAGATGAAGGAATTTCAAACTACTCGTCAACTTTTGATGTCAATAATGGAAAACACGGTAAACTTTGCAAATATTTATTTTTTTCACGAAAACTCTCAGGTACAATATCACATGGGTAGTCTATTTAGATATAAACTAGAAATGTGGCCTGTCGGCACACGAATGCCCCCGCTGGCAGCCAAAGAAAACGGGGCATATTTGATTACAAGCCATTTACCCGAGTACGGACGGACGCCGGTAACACTATATGCCCCACTCACCATTCGGTTGTGGGGGGCATAAAAAGGTGAAGGTGCAGGTCGAAGTACTGGGTGGTGGAGTGTGTAGGGCATGTTCATATGTATCATGTGTATAAATATTTAAGCGATTGGCAAAAGTATTGAGAAGTTATTGTAGGATTGAGAAACGTGCACGTAGATTTGTGCCAAAGTGCTAAGTAAACAATTTAAATTTTAAAGTAGAAAAGGTGAAGGTCAAAGGTCAAGGTCGAAGTACTGGGTGGTGGAGTGTGTATGGCATGTTCATATGTATCATGTGTATATAAATATTTAAGGGATTGGCAAAAGTATTGAGAAGTTATTGTAGGATTGAGAAACGTGCACGTAGATTTGTCCCAAAGTGGTAAGTATACATTTAAAGTAGAAAAGGTCAAAGGTGAAGGTCGAAGTACTGGGTGGTGGAGTGTGTAGGGCATGTTCATATGTATCATGTGTATAAATATTTAAGCGATTGGCAAAAGTATTGAGAAGTTATTGTAGGATTGAGAAACGTGCACGTAGATTTGTCCCAAAGTGCTAAGTAAACATTTAAAGTAGAAAAGGTGAAGGTCAAAGGTCAAGGTCGAAGTACTGGGTGGTGGAGTGTGTAGGGCATGTTCATATGTACATGTGTATAAATATTTAAGCGATTGGCAAAAGTATTGAGAATGTTATTGTAGGATTGAGAAATGTGCACGTAGATTTGTCCCAAAGTTGTAAGTAAACATTTAAAGTAGAAAAGGTGAAGGTCAAAGGTGAAGGTCGAAGTACTGGGTGGTGGAGTGTGTAGGGCATGTTCATAGTATCATGTGTATAAATATTTAAGCGATTGGCCAAAAGTATTGAGAAGTTATTGTAGGATTGAGAAATACGTGCACGTAGATTTTGTCCCAAAGTGCCAAGCAAACATTTAAAGTGGAAAAGGTCAAGGCCAAAGGTGAAGGTCGAAGTACTGGGGGGTGGAGTGTGTAAGGGATGTTCATATGTATCACGTGTATAAATATTGACATAATATGTGAAGCCATGTAGAAGTTACTAAAGAATATAATATCGGGACGTACGGACGGGACGGACGTACGGACGGGACGGTACGGACGGGACGGACGTACGGGACGGACGTACGGACGGACGCTGGTAACACTATATGCCCCCGTACCTTTCGGTAGCGGGGGCATAACAAAGTCAGGTCTCTGGCATAAAATGGCTGATAAATTGCCCATCAAATTGAAACAAGTGTAAGATTTTGTTGTTGTTTTTTTAACTTCAAGTCATTGTCTGTGAGTTTTATCTCATTTAAAGGAAAAAACAAAACTTTGTATGCATAAAATAGGATTTCGCAGTGAAATAAAAGAGTATATCAACTAGATGGCTGTGGCCAGCACATCACACCGGCCAAAGTGCCAGAGCTCTAGATAAGCTGCGTATTTGCCTAAATAACCAATTAAAATTGCCAAAAACTCAATTGAAATCAGAAGTAGCGAGTAACATGTTACAGAAAACAATAAACAGACCACAAATATAGCATATTTTTCTTATTTTCCATGAAAACATATCTAATGAAATGCCAAGACATGTTTTCATTTCAAAGCAAACTATTAAATAATTGCTGTCTGTTGATGTGTAAACAGTAGTGTGATTTTATTTTACCCAATTAAAATTTTGAAATACCCAATTGCTTCAGAAATGATGGAGTGACAATACTCAATTACTAATTCCTCATCTGGAGCCCTAAAGTGCTATGATTTGATGATCCCATTGTGTATGTATGCAGTTAGAGTCAATTGTGTTGTGGAGATGTTGGGTACTTAATTAAAAACTTTAAACACAAATTTTACAGAATTCTAATGCAAATTGGAATAGAATAGAGTAATTTGACCTGGACCTTGGCCATGGGGACCACATGGGTGGGCAATAGAATGAAACAAGAAAAGCTGGCCTGTTGGCACACAACTGACAACGGTGAAATGTGTCTATGGGACATGGATGCCCCCGCTGGCAGCATACATCGATGAAAGCTGTAGGACTAGTGGGTCATAAGCATAGCAATGTAAGATACAGATGGGAAACAGGGATACATCTGTATGGCAGATGGGGGTGATTGATTGGGGTTTTAGATCTGCATAATAGAGACGAGAATGCAATGGGGCGACTTCGTTGGTTGGTTGGTTGATTGCTGGGTTGGTTGGTCGATTGGTTTGTTGATTGCTTGGTTGGTAGGTTGATTGCTTGGTTGCTTGATTGCTTGGTCGGTCGATTGGATGGTTGGTTGTATCTGTATGGCAGATGGGGGTGATTAATTGGGGTTTATGTCTGCATAATAGAGACGAGAAAGCAATGGGGCGACTTCGTTGGTTGGCTGGTTGATTGGTGGGTTGGTTGGTCGATTGGTTTGTTGATTTCTCGGTTGGTCGATTGATTGCTTTGTTGGTTGATTTCTTGGTTGATTGATTGGTTGGTGGGTTGGTTGATTGCTTGGTTGGTCAATTGGTTGGTTGGTTAATTGCTTGGTTGGTTGATCAGGGATGCCAACAGGAAAATGTGAAAAAAGAGGAAAAATCTGCCGGGGGTCAAGGTGGCCGCGTTAGGCCCCCTTGCAGGTCCAGGGCAGAGCCCTGGTGGGAGACCAGGGGACGAAGCCCCCGGAAGCTCCTGATTTTTCAGTTTTGAATGGCCTACAATTCATTTCCTGTGCAGTTTTACTATCTGCTATGTCACTATTTAATACTCAGTCTTCACGAAAAACCTTGTGAGACAATTGCCCTTCGGGCAAGTGGGCTTGAAAAATTTACTTGCCCGAATGAACTTCTAGGTGCCCATATATTTGTGCAAAATTTTACCGCTTATTGGCAGTTAAATGTATAGTAGTATATGTAACCAACATAAAGTGGCATATCATGCATTTATTAGTAATACTTATAATATGGCCATATGAGTAAACAAAAATTTATGTTTTATATAGTGAAAAACTACTTCTCCCTCAAATCAAAATAAGTCAGACAATTTAGGGAGAGAATTTCACCCTGTAAAATGATCCCTGTATTGCTAACATTAAAATAAATTGAGTATAATGTTTTAAATTAATTTAAATAATTACAATAAATAGATATACAGTCAAACCTGTGCTAACGACCACCTGTCGACAACAGCCAGTTAAAAATCCCCCCCCCCCCCCCCGCCCCGCCCCCGTCCAATTTTGTTCTTTATAAGACCTTGGACCGAACTGCGACCAGCGGCCAGCTATTTTCATTCCCACTCAGCATTTTTGTATGTGAACAGCGGCCAGGTCAAGTTTTTGTCGGCAAAAATAAATAGCACCACAATCGCTATTTTCCTTTCGTTCCAATCTGGCCGCTATCATTTGAATTGAAACTGGTCGTATCCAATTAGTCATCGATTACATTCGCATACATTGACACAAAACTCTTTTCAAAACATTTACCTTGCCCGGTATGGTCGGTGTCATTTTGGCGACATTAAACATTTTCCATGAAAAATATTGCATAACGCCATTAACGGTAATTCCCGATATGTATTCCGTGTTGTGTATTCCAATAGGCAAAATGCAATTCCGCGTAAGTCATAAAACTCCATCATTAGTTGGCAAACTGTGTTTACACGATGCTGATTCGTCTACAGTGACAAGACTTCAAACACACCGCGCTTGTCAAGTACATTGTGTATTACTACGTGTAAGTTTCACACCACGGGGCACAAGGCCATATCAAAGATCAATACACGCGGTTGCTGACGTCAGTCACGTAGTCCACACTAGACTGGTACCCTGTCGGATGCGCAGCCTAGCGAAACAATACTACCGGGAACCAGTCTAAAGTGACACAACAAACGTGTTTATGTGAATTGGGTCTTGATCTCCAACAAATCCCGGCTTATTGCATGAGCGGCCAGACCAGGCAGTGGTAGTCTGACCATGGTTTACAATGCTCGCCAATCTCTAATTAAAACATCAGTAATTACGTCAGCGGACATTGCCAATTCATCATAGGCTTGTAGTATAAACACATATACAAACAAGAGGGCCATGATGGCCCTAATTCGCTCACCTGACTCCATGAACACCAGACGAGAATGTGACATTGAGTTCATGTTTTAAAAAAATTGTGCTATTTTTAGATGGCGGTCATCTTGGATTAAGCGATGACTCTCATTTTACCAAATCTGAAAATGCTTCATCAAAGGATCTGAACTTCCTATGAAGTTTGGCCAGCATCGGCCATGTGGTTCCTGAGAAAAAGACGTTCAAAATCTCGAATAAATGGACCTATTGGTGGCCATCATGGATGACATAATCATCCGATTCCGACAAATATTGCACCAGAGCAATCGCCTCATCTATACCTTCAATTTGATATATGACATGAGCATATTCGGTCAAAAATAAAATTTGATCCCAATTTGACCCCACGGGCCACGCCCATTTTTGACCCCGGGGTCACCATTTTCACAACTTTGAAAGAGCATTGAAAATCGATCATTCCTACGAAGTTTAGTCAAAATCCGGCTAGCGGTTCATGAGAAGAAGATTTTTTAAGAATTTATGCTATTTTTAAACGGCGGCCATTCTTGTATTAGCGATGACCTCCATTTTAACAAATCTGAAAAGGCTTCACACATGGACCATAACTTTTAAGTTTGGCTACCATGGGCCAAGCGGTTCATGTGAAGAAGAATTTTGAAATCTCTAATATGAACGACCTTTTGACATTTTGGCGCCATCTTGGATAACATAACAATCCGATTTCGACAAAAAATGTACCAGAGTGATCGCCTCATTGATACCTTCAATTTGATATATAACATGACCATATTCGGTCAAAAATAAAATTTGACCCCACGGGCCACGCCCATTTTTGACCCCGGGGTCACCATTTTAACAACTTTGAAAGAGCATAGTACATTGACCATTCCTACTAAGTTTCGTCGAAATCCGGCCAGCGGTTCATGAGAAGATTTTTTAAGAATTTATGCTATTTTTAGACGGCAGCCATCTTGGATTATCGATGACCTCCATTTTAACAAATCTGAAAAGGCTTCACCCATGGACCATAATTTTTAAATTTGGCTACCATGGGCCAAGCGGTTCATGTGAAGAAGAGTTTTGAAATCTCTAATAAAATAACGACCTTTTGACATTTTGGCGACCATCTAGGATGACATAACAATCCGATTTCGACAAAAAATGAACCAGAGTGATCGCCTCATTGATACCTTCTATTTGATATATAACATGACCATATTCGGCCAAAAATAAAATTTGACCCCAATTTGACCCCACGGGCCACGCCCATTTTTGACCCCGGGGTCACCATTTTAACAACTTTGAAAGAGCATTGTACATCGATCATTCCTACCAAGTTTTGTCGAAATCCAGTTGGCGGTTATTGAGAAGAAGATTTTTGAAGAATTTGTGCTATTTTTAGACGGCGGCAATCTTGGATTACATAATGACGTCATTTTAACAATTTTGTAATCCCCCTACCTAAGGACCATGACCATGAAGTTTGACTATAGGCCCAATGGTTACCAAGGAGAAGACGTTTGAAAATGTTCACGGACGACGGACGACAACGACGGACGACGGACACATTGCGGTAACAATAGCTCACATGAGCTTCGCTCAGGAGAGCTAAAAATAGGACGAAACGACCCGGGGTGAGGAAACAGAAATCTCTTTTCCGGTCCTCTCCGGTTTCTAGTCATACCGGGGGCGAGGTATCGGGTACGTTTTGACCCGCACCCGAGGTATCGATCGGCCGACTCGTCATAGGGCCGAGATGTCAGTAAGCGAAAACGCGAATTTACACCTGTCCGCTTCTAGACGACTTTCAATTCCGGTGTAAACAATTCGTAATTTTGAAGAATTTAGAAAAACATTTCTACTGTCCAGTTTTATTACGTTTATGCGTTTTTAAAACAGGTGCCCGTCAGGCATGTGAGATTGGAAAATTTACACGTCCGTCGCGATTTCTACATGTCTCGGGCATCGGGCACCCGGCTAATTTCGTAGACTGAATACTGTTTGGGTCTAAAATAAACCTTCATATTTTGTTAGAAATGCACACATTGAAATTGTTGTTGGTTGCTCAGAACATAGTGATGCTACACATACATGTAACTTGTATGTTATTTGGGTTCTGATCCTCTCAAACTAAAATAGTTTTATATTTTAAATAAGAATCTGATCTTATAAGCAACAAGTTTTTCAAGTATACAACACTTACATACATTCTTTATTCACATATGAACAAAACATAAATCAGACACACAAGTAATCACCTTTTATCTGATTTACCGATATTGACAGTCTTCCCAAGCCATTTTAATCTGAACTTACTTTTTCCCGTTATTGTCGCATTCTTTAATTTTCATCGATAGATAGTTGCCATTTGTAAAGAGTAAATAAAGTTTGTTCGCTCAAGCGATGGCCGACATCTTGTTTGCGGTCGAGTGTAAATAGCGGTCCATATTCCGGTGTTCGGCGCGCGTCATAAAAAAAAAATTAGTGAACAATCGAAACGGTTACGACCCTTTCCCGAATTTTGTAGTTTCGCGAGCCTTTCATGTCTACCGGGAGTTATATCAAACATTTGCCAAGACTTACGGGTGCCTATGAAATGTTGGGCCAGCAGCGGTCTGATCGCGGGACCTGCCCTGGGACGATAAAACGTGCTTTGAACTGTGCCATGTTCCCGGTAGTATGCTACGCTCGGCTACACATTTGCGCAGCATGAGACAGGGAACCAGTCTATGTGCCATGATGCCGAGAACTGACTGGTTCAGAAGGAGACAGGGAACCAGGCTCATTTTCGAAGCGCGATATCTGGGAAAAGTATGGGTACCGCCCCCCCTCCCCACGCAAACATTTTCTAACCAAATTTACGTGGATCTCAAAAATGGCACCGGCGGCCACGAAATCCGTGGATTTCCGCGGAAAATTCACATCCCTGGTTGATATTTGGTTGGTTGATTTCTTGGTTGGTTGGTTGGTTGGTTGGTTGGTTGGTTGGTTGGTTGGTTGATTGGTTCATTTTCGGTTGGTTGTTTTCTGGATTGGTCGATTGATTGTTTGGTTGATTTTGGTTGGTTGATTTCTTGGTTGGTCGATTGGTTGGTTGATTGCTTGGTTGGATGATTGCTTGGTTGGTTGGTTGCTCGACTGATTGGTTGGTTGGTTGGGTGATTGCTTGGTTGGTTGGTTGCTTGACTGATTGGTTGGTTGGTTGCTTGCTTGCTTGGTTGATTGGTTGCTTGCTTGATTAATCACATCCATTCAACATACAACGTCCGGATCCACTGTAATTAACCCTGTCAAAACTCCAGACCTCTATAGCGGTGTTTGCTAATAGTGTAGATCCACCGTCTCATCAGGATCTGCACTTTTATGAAGTAATTTTCATATTTTTAGTGGTCTGAAAATTATTTTGTAGCAATAGGATTGGTCGGAAAATTGACATATCAAATTCCATTCCAGTTATGTAGGTTTAAAGAGTTAGCTTTCTATGGCCTTACGTTTCGGGGCACTTGAGGCTCGGACTGGAAAAATGGTCGGCATTACTTCTTGGTACGCCTGCCAGTTTCGTTTATCAAAGACACAAAACACTATTTTGTCCACCTGCAATGGAGAATTTATTTTTTATTTAATGATGTTTACCAGCCTGGTAAAATTAATATCGAAAGACACTAACTTGGTATTCTATTTATCAGGTATTGTAACGTTTTATGCGAGGTGATGACCAAGTACTTTTGTACCATGTACTTTTTCGTCAATAACAAAAAAGTCACCCGCCCCAAAAAAATTATTTGATGAAATTCCATCAAATATTTTATTGCGAAAAAACTATTTTTTTATATGGGAATTTAACATGGGGGCTAAAATAAATTTTTTTTATAATTTTGGAATTTGAGGACCGATATCTATCCAGGTTTAGGAGTCAATTTCCATTTTGTTTTGTCTTTTGACTCCTCCATCTCATTTTCGCCCATGTTAACTTTCGATATAAAATCAATATTTGATGGAATTTCAAAGTTTTTTGGAGGGAGGGTGACTTTTTTTTTTTATTGATGAAAAAGTACATACATGTAAATATTTTCTAGATTAACTGTGTTTAATAGCCAAAAGTTTGATGAAAAAGTACATACATGTAAATATTTTCTAGATTTACTGTGTTTAATAGCCAAAAGTTTGTCGGCAGCAAAATGTGAAACAGTCTATACTCAATGCAAGATGTGATAATTTGTTATTGGCGTGTATTCAGTCAATGCATGAATGTTATCTGATTTGTAGTTGTGACTAGAGAAATAGGGCCCATGAATTTTGCGACCAGTGTAGATCCTGATCACACTACACTGTTCGCCATTCCATCAATGAAAAACCTGCCAGGCTTCTAACAAGCAACACAGATCGTTATCAGGCTGAGTGTGCTATTTGATCAAAAGTGAAAGTGCACAAGTTTTAACGTCCCAGCAACAGCTAAGGTCATTAGGGACGCAACTTCTTGATCAGGAGCTACACAGGACTCGCAAACCCCATAAGCCCTATTTCTCCAGTCAGAGCCACATATGAGACACGCCATGCGATTTTGTACCTTAGAACATGTGCGTTTTTTCATGAAAATGATTTACAAAATTTACGTAAATGACGTCGAAAGTTGATGAAATTTCGTCATCTTTCGACATCATTTACAGAAAATGTCACAGATTGTGTAAATAAATTTCATGAAAATTTGCACATGTCCTTAGGTACAAAACCGCATGGCGCGTTTCATATATGTTACACTTACATGTGAATGGTTTTTCTGTAACCATTGTCGAGTGGTTTCCAGCGCCACTTTAGCACTTACAGATTCTTGTAATCCTGTAAACATATTTATTACAGTAATAAATGCATTCATTTATTACAGCAATAAACATTTATTACAGTAGCAAATGTATTTATTACAGAAATAAACATATTGTTTGGCAGTAATAAAGACATGTATTGCAGTAATAATTGTATTTATTACAACAATAAGTGTATTTATTACAGTAATAAAGTGAGGATCATACATGAGTAATCATTTAGTAATATTTATTTTACTGATAGTGAAGCGTGATGGTACATGTATCAGGCTATTTTCATATGCAAATGAGTAATGATATTTTTTAATTATTTATACTAATTAAATGCGTCACCTGAAAAAATAATATTTTAGACAGATTATAAAGTGAGATCATTGCACATCAAACAAGAGTTGTCAGAAGACAACGAAGCTCGCCTGTTGGCAGCCTTCACTCAAACTTGGCACAGTTGTATAAAAAACATGAATATTATATAACTTGACCTTGGGTTAAGGGGTGTGCGATGGACCTTGACATTGAGGTCAGTGGTGGAAGGTGGGTCGTGGATTTGCTATAGCATGATATAGCATAATAAGATGAATGCATGTATGAAATATCAATGCGCTCCCTGAAAACAGAAGTAAAACAAAATTTAACCCAACGTTAAGTTTATGAACGCACTAAGTTGGTGATTTTCTACAGCATGATAGCTATTCACATGAGGAATGCATGTTTCAATGTGCTAAGTTTTTTACCTTGGGGAAATGGTGGGGGGCGGGGTCATGGATTTGCTGTAGCACAATAGAGGATCATAAGATGAATGCATGTATGAAATATCAAGGCGTTCCCTGTAAAGAAACATAAGTTATAAAAAGACATTTACTCAAATGTTAAGTTTTATGATGTTGATCTTGGGCAAAGGGGTGTGGGTGGGTCATGGATTTGCTGTAGCACAATAGAGGATCATCAGATGAATGCATGTATGAAATATCAAAGCGTTCCCTGTAAAGAAACAGAAGTTCAGGGGTGTGAGCAGCATATTGTGAAAACAGATGAAATCGGTGAAAAATGTGACAAAAAAAGAGCAAACCCATTTACCCCCTCCACAAATGTATGATTTTTGGGCAGTTTCAACAAAATCCAGGACTTTCTATTTTTAAAATTTAAAAAAAAGAAGAGGAAATCAGCTGAAAAGAGGAAAATTCACACCCCTGGAAGTTACAGAACACTTACCCCAACGTTAACTTTATGAACATGCTAAGTTTGTGACCTTGACCTTGGGGTAAGGGTTTGATGGTGGGTTGTGGATTTTCTACAGCATGATAGGGGGTCATCTGAGGAATGCATGTATGAAATATCAAGGTGTTCCATGAAAGGAAACAGATGTTATAATACATTTACCCCAACGTTAAGTTTATGAATGTGCTAAGTTTGTGACCTTGACCTTGGGGTAAGGGGTTGGCGGTGGGCCATGGATTTGCTATAGCACGATAGGGCATCATCAAATGAATGCAAATATGAAATATCAAGGAATTCCATGAATGGAAACAGATGTTATAATACATTTACCCCAACATTAAGTTTATGAATGTGCTAAGGTTGTGACCTTGACCTTGGGGTAAGGGCTATGTGGTAGGTCATGGATTTGCTACAGCATGATAGAGGGTCATCTGAGGAATGCATGTATGAAATAACAAGGTGTTCCATGAAAGGAAACAAATGTTATAAGACATTTACCCCAACGTTAAGTTTATGAATGTGCTAAGTTTCTGACCTTGACCTTGGTGTAAGTGATGGGCGGTGGGTCATGGATTTGCTATAGCACAATAGAGTATCATCAGATGAATGCATGTATGAAATATCAAGGCGTTCCATGAAAGGAAACAGATGTTATAATACATTTACCCCAACGTTAAGTTTATGAATGTGCTAAGTTTGTGACCTTGACCTTGGGGAAAGGGGTGGGGTGGGTCATGGATTAGATATCGCACGATAGGGTATCATCAGATGAATGCATGTATGAAATAGCAAGACGTTCCATGAAAGGAAACAGATGTTATAAGACATTTACCCCAACGTTCAGTTTATGAATGTGCTAAGTTTGTGACCTTGGGGAAATGGGTGGGTCATGGATTTGCTATAGCACGATAGAGGATCATCAGATGAATGCATGTATGAAATATGAAGGCGTTCGCTGTAAATAAACAGAAGTTACACAACATTTACCCCAACATTAAGTTTATGAACATGCTAAGGTTGTGACCTTGACCTTGGGGTAAGGGCTTTGTGGTGGGTCGTGGATTTGCTACAGCATGATAGAGGGTCATCTGAGGAATGCATGTATGAAATATCAAGGCGTTCCATGAAAGGAAACAGATGTTATAAGACATTTACCCCAACGTTAAGTTTATGAATGTGCTAAGTTTCTGACCTTGACCTTGGTGTAAGTGATGGGCGGTGGGTCATGGATTTGCTATAGCACAATAGAGTATCATCAGATGAATGCATGTATGAAATATCAAGGCGTTCCATGAAAGGAAACAGATGTTATAATACATTTACCCCAACGTTAAGTTTATGAATGTGCTAAGTTTGTGACCTTGACCTTGGGGAAAGGGGTGGGGTGGGTCATGGATTAGATATCGCACGATAGGGTATCATCAGATGAATGCATGTATGAAATAGCAAGACGTTCCATGAAAGGAAACAGATGTTATAAGACATTTACCCCAACGTTCAGTTTATGAATGTGCTAAGTTTGTGACCTTGGGAAAATGGGTGGGTCATGGATTTGCTATAGCACGATAGAGGATCATCAGATGAATGCATGTATGAAATATGAAGGCGTTCGCTGTAAATAAACAGAAGTTACACAACATTTACCCCAACATTAAGTTTATGAACATGCTAAGGTTGTGACCTTGACCTTGGGGTAAGGGCTTTGTGGTGGGTCGTGGATTTGCTACAGCATGATAGAGGGTCATCTGAGGAATGCATGTATGAAATATCAAGGCGTTCCATGAAAGGAAACAGATGTTATAAGACATTTACCCCAACGTTAAGTTTATGAATGTGCTAAGTTTCTGACCTTGACCTTGGTGTAAGTGATGGGCGGTGGGTCATGGATTTGCTATAGCACGATAGAGTATCATCAGATGAATGCATGTATGAAATATCAAGGCGTTCCATGAAAAGAAACAGATGTTATAATACATTTACCCCAACGTTAAGTTTATGAATGTGCTAAGTTTGTGACCTTCACCTTGGGGAAAGGGGTGGGTCATGGATTAGATATAGCACGATAGGGTATCATCAGATGAATGCATGTATGAAATAGCAAGGCGTTCCATGAAAGGAAACAGATGTTATAAGACATTTACCCCAACGTTCAGTTTATGAATGTGCTAGGTTTGTGACCTTGACCTTGGGGAAAGGGGTGGGTCATGGATTTGCTATAGCACGATAGAGGATCATGAGATGAATGCATGTATGAAATATGAAGGCGTTCCCTGTAAATAAACAGAAGTTACACAACATTTACCCGAACGTTAAGTTTATGAACATGCTAAGTTTGTGACCTTGACCTTGGGGTAAGGGTTGGGTGGTGGGTCGTGGATTTTCTACAGCATGATAGCGGGCCATCTGAGAAATGCATGTATGAAATATCAAGGCGTTCCATGGAAGGAAATAAATGTTATAAGACATTTACCCCAACGTTAAGTTTATTAATGTGCCAAGTTTGTGACCTTGACCTTGGGGTAAGGGTTGGGTGGTGGGTCATGGATTCGCTACAGCATGATAGAGGGTCATCTGAGGAATGCATGTATGAAAGACGACGACGACGACGACGACGACGACGACGACGACGACGTTACGACCGACGACCGACCGACCGACGACGACGACGACGACGACGACGACGACGACGACGACGACGACGACGACGACGACGACGACGACGACGACGACGACGACGACGACGACGACGACGACGACGACGACGACGACGACGACGACGACGACGACGACGACGACGAATAACCTAGAAGTTACGACAGAATTGAGAAACTACGGTGAACTTAATGTGGGAAAAAGTTCAAAGCTGTAAAGGTCAAAAGGTCATATTAAGGGCAACACGGATGTGTGGCATTTGTCCACATGTATACTGTCTCTGTCTCGCACGTCCCTTATGGACAGTCGGACGTACGCATGCACTAAAATACAAAAACTATATCTATATAGTAAGCTTTCCTCAATAATACGATATGTTTAACAATTCTGCAAAAACCAGGAACCCATTTTTCCGACACAAAGCCTTTATCAAGGAATTAGTTTCTACTAAATGCTAAGTGGCATCCATTTTAAATGTGTGACAGATGTTTTGGCACAAGGCCTTTATCAAGGAATTAGTTTCTACTAAACACTAATTGGCATCCATTTTAGATTTGTTAAATCTCAAATGGATGCCACTTATAGTCTTTAGTAGAAACAAATTCCTTGATAAAGGCCTTGTGAAATCTAAAAAAAATGAATGCCACTTAGCATTTAGTAGAAACTAATTCCTTGATAAAGGCCTGGTGCTGAACGTCGGAAAAGTGGGTTCCTGGTTTTTGCAGAATATATCTATGTATAACTATATACAGTCGAGCCCTAGTATCTCGAATATCAGTATCTCGATTATATCCCCTATCTCGGTGATTCACTAAAGTCCCGAATTATATCTTTATTTGTTTAATATAAATTTCCTCGGCTATCTCGACCATGCCCTATCTCGTATATGTTCTCTATCTCGACTGTTCATTCTGTCCCCTCCGTATAGAAATATGTTACAAATCTCTTCGCTATCTCGACAACATAAATCGCTTAAGCGCCTGCTTGGCTGCCAAGATCGATTTTGGTTGACACTAATTTTAAAAACATATCAAATAAAATAAATTCACACCTACCTTGTAATGTTGGTCATTGGTGGTTAGTGTTTAGTGTTAGTGTTTAACCCTAACCCGTGTCGGTGTAAATTTTGTATCATTTAAAACGTGTACAATTCTGTTGCTAGTATTATAATGTTACTCATTTATGTAAATACAATTTTACTTCCTTGTTGGTGAGTAAGCCTACATGTACAGTGCAGTCTCCGTTTTTGTTCCACCGTAGACAACACTTCCAAACTCAACGCGAACGCAACGCGAACGCAACGCGAACGCAACGGTTTGCTGTAGCGTTGTATACGTTGTTTAAACGTATAATACGGTTCGTACACGTGTAATACACATTGTCAAACCGTTTAGTTTAAAAGCGTTGTATACGTTGTTTAAACGTATAATACGGTTCGTACACGTGTAATACACATTGTCAAACCGTTTAGTTTTAAAGCGTGTAATACGTTTAGCTTCAAGGCGTATAACACGCTTTGGCGTATACATATGTAGCGAGTGAAAGAGTTGAAACGTGTACAACGCTTTACCTGGAAGCGTGTAGCTATATGAAAGCGTTGAAACGTGTACAACGGTTACACGTTTTAACACAAATACCTGTTCGGCCCCGATCTTCTTCGAGGCGTCCTTGTTTCGTCCCTTTTAAAATATCGCGAATACATACCTCAGATCGAGTTCAAAGTACATCGGCGGTGTGATTTAGCACTTCAATTGATCCCTAATCCCTGATGACTAATGAGTCACGCTTTTAACACGACAGATGTACCTTATCGTTTATCAAAATGTTTGAGAATTGTAGATCACGTGAGCCGGCTCATCAGATCTGCGGCATTCCTATGTACATTTTATATACACAAAAATGACGCCTAATACAGCATAATGTAACAGTTCCTAACTTAATATGGAATAGCCCGGGCCGATAGTCCGTGTCAGTTAATTGGGTGAAATATTACGAACACAGATAAACACAGTGCATGGTTTCTTTATTTTTATTTTATTACATCATCAGAAATGGCAGTCTAGGAACTCTCGTATTATCTTTACGCCGAAGCCTGTCTATTTCAGTCACTAATCCGCTATACACCTGTCCCACGCGTGTGTTAAGATTAATCGATATTTGGAGAAACTGAATACACAGCGAGCTGCACACTGGTTTAACACGGATATGGCCCGCGGATATGTGTCATAAATTACTTGGTGGTCAAAACCGGTAAATTTACAAGGTTTATAGCGAAATAGCAGCCGACTGGCAATTTTTCTCGGACCGTTTTTTTATTTTTTAAGACTAGTTTTCAAATCTCAATCGGTCTGAGAGTTCAAAAATCGGTCCAGAACCGGAAAACTGAAAATGTTAGAAGCCCTGCAGTGAGTCTAGAAGTATATATACACACACGAACAACGATCGGAGCTTTATGCGCATTCTACGCGATACAAAGTTGGCATACCAAAACGTGTAATGCGTTAAAACCCGTGGAACGTGTTATACGTATAACACGGTTTAATCTGTACGGTGCTGTGTACATTGAGATGCGTGTAACCGTCAACGAAAGCGTTAAATCGTTTAAAGGGTTTACCTTAGCGTTGTATACGCTTACAACCGTTGTAGACGTTTACAACCGTTGTACACGGATTACACGCTTTTGAAACTCAATAACGTTGTTTACAACCGTTGTATACGTTTACAACCGTTGTACACGGATTACACTGCTTTTGAACTCAATGCGTTGAACACGGTTTGTTCGACTTTCGCGCATGCGCAAGAGTGGGGAAACGCAACGCATGGCCGAAAACGTATTACACGTAGACGACACACGGTTTGAAACGCAACTAACGGAAACTCCACGGATACGCAACGCACAACACTTTGTACACGTATAAACCCGGAACATTTTGACAGAAACAACTGTACATTATTAACTATTTTCTACTGAATGTACAATGCATGTAATGTTCATAATGTTGTTTGTCAATTAATTGGTACAGTGCGACCCCTCTATTGCACGGAAGTCCGGCGACATACGACCTTCTGTGTTGCTTATCCGAACCGTGCAATATCCGTACTCGCCAAAGACGCATCGTGTCAACAACAAATACATGTACACTTTGCGAATGTACGACGTCGCCAATGCCTATAATATGCCATAATTTTCTATCTATATGTCATATGTAATGTTTTCACTGTTACAGTGCAGTCTGCGTTTTTGTTCCACCGTAGACAACACTTGCAAACTCAACGCGAACGCAACGCGAACGCAACGGTTTGCTGTAGCGTTGTATACGTTGTGTAAACGTATAATACGTTTCGTACACGTGTAATACACATTGTCAAACCGTTTAGTCTAAAAGCGTTGTATACGTTGTTTAAACGTATAATACGGTTCGTACACGTGTAATACACATTGTCAAACCGTTTAGTTTAAAAGCGTTGTATACGTTGTTTAAAACGTATAATACGGTTCGTACACGTGTAATACACATTGTCAAACCGTTTTAAAGCGTGTAATACGTTTAGCTTCAAGGCGTATAACACGCTTTGGCGTATACATATGTAGCGAGGTGAAAGCGTCGAAACGTGTACAACGCTTTACCTGGAAGCGTGTAGCTATATGAAAGCGTTGAAACGTGTACAACGGTTACACGTTTTAACGCGAATACCTGTTCGGCCCCGATCCCCGATCGCTTCGAGGCGGCCTTGTTTCGTCACTTTTAAAATATCGCGAATACATGTACCTGTTCGGTCTGGATCGTTTACAGGCGGATCGTTTCGCACCTACATGTACCACCATTCCGCACATGCGAATTATTGTAAGGCAGACTCATTTCGCCCCTGATATGGAAAATGAATTATACGGGTGTAAACAACAATACATTGCAGCTCCATTATAACGCGATGGTCGGGGTACGTTGTATAGTGCTCGCGATAGACAGACGCTTATTACAATGTATAATGCTCGCAATCAACAGGCGCTTAAAAGGATTAATTGTTAATAAATAATGGTCACGTGTCATGCGGACGATTAGCTGTTGATACGTGCATAATCCCACCGAAATTCCGCATGAACTCTGAATTTTGTGTCAACTTTTCAACACCATTTACGGAAAATATTTTCGAAATCAATATCGGCGAAACATGGCGACAGATCTGCGTATAATCCAGTTTTTTTTTTGTAATCCATTCCTTTCGGAATACACATTTACGGGTATGAAATTATTAAATAATTTATTTTTATTTTTGTTATTTCTCAATGAAAGTATACGTTGTGACCACTCATTTGAACCGTCTCGACGAGACGGTTTAAATGGTGCTCACGGCATATACTTCTGAGTGCATAGAAGGAAAATATATCCCGCAAACATAATCGTATCCTCAGCATGAAATGGGTTACTGCATGATTGCCCCATGAGTCACACGTTCGCGACGTCTGCGGAACATCAAAGGGCGTGTTGACCAATCAGTAACATTTCAAAACATAGCCTAAAGGAGTGGTCACGACGCATTTCTCGTGCTGAATGATGTCATACAATAAGCACCTGTTAGTTGCTAGGGCTTAGTGTTATCGATTTTTTTGCACAAAGCGACACACAAATCTCGTCTGTGTAATATCACAGGTTGAAGTAACGGACCGAGGTCTATAAATACATTAAATATGCCTAAAATCTTCAATTAATGAAGAAAACAATAATAATTTTTTTTATTTTACACCCTCCATATAAAAATTAATTTTGTTTCTTCATTCACTGATGCTTTTAGGCATATTTAATGTATTTGTAGACCTCAGAAATGGCGAATCTAGGAACTCTCGTATCTTTACGCTGAAGCCAGTCTATTTCAGTCACTAATCCGCTATACACCTCTCCCACGCGTGTGTTAAGAAAAATCGATATATGGAGAAACTGAATACACAGCGAGCTGCACACTGGTTTAACAGGGATATGGCCCGCGGATATGTGTCATAAATTACTTGGTCAAAACCGTAAATTTACAAGGTTTATAGCGAAATAGCAGCCGACTGGCAATTTTTCTCGGACCGATTTTTAAGACTAGTTTTCAAATCTCAATCGGTCTGAGAGTTCAAAAATCGGTCCAGAACCGGAAAACTGAAAATTTTAGAAGCCCTGCAGTCTAGAAGTATATATACATGTACACACACGAACAACGATCTGAGCATGCTGCGCATTCTACACGATACACGGTTGGCATACCAAAACGTGTAATGCGTTAAAACCCGTGAAAACGTGTTATACGTATAACACGGTTTTTTTCATCTGTACGGTGCTGTGTACATGTAGAAGCGTGTAACCGTTCGTCAAAGAAAGCGTTAAATCGTTTAAACGGTTTACCTTAGCGTTGTATACGTTTACAACCGTTGTATACGTTTACGGATTACACGCTTTTGAAACTCAATGCGTTGTTTACAACCGTTTGTATACGTTTACAACCGTTGTACACGGATTACACACTTTTGAAACTCAATGCGTTGAACACGGTTTGCTCGACTTTCGCGCATGCGCAAGAGTGGGGAAACGCAACGCATGGCCGAAAACGTATTACACGTATGACGACACACGGTTTTGGAACGCAAATAACGGAAACTCCACGGATACGCAACGCACAACACTTTGTACACGTATAAACTCGGAACATTTTGACAGAAACAACTGTATCTTTGCATGTAATAAATATATTGAATCGACCAAGAATTGTTACCGTCATGTTTTATTTTATAATTTATCCATGTAGAATGTAGATCTACGCAGGTCCATGCAATGCATTATTGTAAACACATGTAGCCATTCGATGACGCAATGATCCAATGACCGATATCCTGTTCCATCAGCCCAAAGCTCACGCGTTGCAATCTGTGTATACTCAAACCCCACTGGTCATTATGTTAACCCTTTCAACGCCACAGATATGTACACCCCTTTTTTTTATAAATGGACTAGTCTGAAATTTATGTCAATTTCAATGCCATTTACGGAAGACAGGACCGATTTTTAAATTCAATATCGGCTCCGAAAATTATGTCAGTTTTCAACGTAATTGCAGAAGTCGATTCTATTTTATTTTAATAGTGCCAGGGGATATGAATTCCAAATCCGCGATGCGATTACACCCGACTTATATTACACAGACGAGATTTGTGTGTTGCTTTGTGCAAAAAATCGATAACACCCAACCGTGTCAACTAACAGGTGTTTATCGTATGACATCATTCAGCACGAGGCTGTAAACTGTGTGACCTTTAGGCTATGTTTTGAAATGTTACTGATTGGTCAACATCCCTTTTGATGTGCCGCAGACGTCGCGAACGTGCGACTTTCATCATCGCATCATGGGGCAATCATGCAGTAACCCATTTCATGCTGAGGATACGTTTATGTTTGCGGAAAAATATTTTCCTTCTATGCACTCAGAAGTATATGCCGCGGCCACCATTTAAACCGTCTCATCGAGACGGTTCAAATGAGTGGTCACAACATATACTTTCATTGAGAAATAACAAAAATAAAAATAAATTATTTAATAATTTCATACCCGTAAATGTGTATTCCGAAAGGAATGGATTAAAAAACAAGAGGGCCATGATGGCCCTAATTCGCTCACCTGACTCCATGAACACCAGAGGAGAATGCGACATTGAGTTCATATGTGTTTTAAAAATATTGTGCTATTTTTAGATGGCGGTCATCTTGGATTAAGCGATGCGATGACTCATTTTACCAAATCTGAAAATGCTTCACCCAAGGATCTTAACTTACTATGAAGTTTGGCCAGCATCGGCCATGTGGTTCCTGAGAAAAAGACGTTGGAATGGACCTTTTGGCGGCCATCATGGATGACACAATCATCTGATTCCGACAAATATTGCACCAGAGCAATCGCCTCATCGATACCTTCAAATTGATATATGACATGAGCATATTCAGTCAAAAATAAAATTTGACCCCACAGGGCCACGCCCATTTTTGACCCCGGGGTCACCATTTTAACACCTTTGAAAGAGCATTCTACATCGATCATTCCTACCAAGTTTCGTTGAAATCCGGCTGGCGGTTCATGAGAAGAAGATTTTTGAAGAATTTGTGCTGTTTTTAGACGGCGGCCATCTTGGATTAGCGACGAGCTCCGTTTTAACAACTCTGAAAAGGCTTCACCCATGGACCATAACTGTGAAGTTTGGCCACCATGGGCCAAGCGGTTCGTGTGAAGAAGAATTTTGAAATCTCTAATAAAAGAATGACCTTTTGACCTTTCGGCGGCCATCTTGGATGACAAGACCATCCAATTTCGACAAAAATGTACCAGAGCGATCACCTCTTTGATACCTTCAATTTGATATAGACAGGACCATATTTGGTAAAAAAATAAAATTTGACCCCAATTTGAGCCCACAGGGCCACGCCCATTTTTGACCCCCGGGTCACCATTCTAACGACTTTGATAGAGCATTGTACATAGATCATTCCTACCAAGTTTCGTCGAAATCCTGTTGGCGGTTCTTGAGAAGATTTTTTAAGAATTTGTGCTATTTTTAGACGGCGGCCATTTTGGATTAGCGACGACCTCCATTTTAACAAAAAATGAACCAGAGTGATCGCCTCGTTGATACCTTTGATTTGATATATGATATGACCATATTCAGTCAAAAATAAAATTTGACCCAATTTGACTCCACGAGCCACGCCCATTTTTGACCCCTGGGTCACCATTTTAACAACTTTGAAAGAGCATTGTACATCGATCATTCCTACCAAGTTTCGTCGAAATCCGGCTAGCGGTTCATGAGAAGAAGATTTTTTAAGAATTTATGCTATTTTTAAACGGCGGCCATCTTGGATTAGAGATGACCTCCATTTTAACAAATCTGAAAAGGCTTCACCCTTGGACCAAAACTTTTAAGTTTGGCCACCATGGGCCAAGCGGTTCATGTGAAGAAGAATTTTGAAATCTCTAACTAGAAAAAGTCGATGGCGCGCCATCGCAATATACCCACTTTCCCCAAATGCTAAGTCCGAAAGGGGGAGGTAATCCATGATGGAGGGTCGGATCAAAAATCCGAATTCACTTTGCGCATCAGCACATCAAAACGAAGCTACGAACCAAATATCAGACGCGTAGGTATTAAGGTGAAAAAGTTTTTCGAGTTACAAGGAAAAAAATGGGAAATTCTGAGTCCGAAAGGGGGAGATAATCCATGATGGAGGGTCGGATGAAAAATCCGAATTCACTTTGCGCATGTGCACATGATAACGAAGCTACATAGCAAATATGAGGCGCGTAGGTATGAAGGTGAAAAAGTTTTTCAAGTTACAAGGAAAAAATGGGAAATTCTGAGTCCGAAAGGGGGAGATAATCCATGATGGAGGGTCGGATGAAAAATCCGAATTTAACTTTGCGCATCTGCACATGATAACGAAGCTACATAGCAAATATGAGGCGCGTAGGTATGAAGGTGAAAAAGTTTTTCGAGTTACAAGGAAAAAATGGGAAATTCTGAGTCCGAAAGGGGGAGATAATCCATGATGGAGGGTCGGATCAAAAATCCGAATTCACTTTGCGCATCTGCACATGATAACGAAGCTACATAGCAAATATGAGGCGCGTAGGTATGAAGGTGAAAAAGTTTTTCGAGTTACAAGGAAACAAGAAACGAGGCAAAGCCACGAAGGCCAGGTTTTTTCCAAGCATAGACACTTGGATTAACATAATTATACCCACTTTTTGTAGACTAGATGGCCGTGGCCTGCATGTCGCGCCTTGGGGCGAGGCATGGACACTAAAAAAATAGATATAGTAGATGGAAAAACTTTAAACCAAAAAACTTTAACCGGACACTACGGACGAACGGACGGAGCGTATGCAAAATGCTGACGATATCGCGCTTTCACAAGCAGTGTGACAATGATGATAAACACCCATGTGAAGTAATCAAGGTATTGGGTGAAGAGCTAGTTGCAGAGAATATAGTACACGAAAAAACTTTAACAAAAAAAATTCAAAGTAATTTGAACCTTGACATAGGGCACAGAATCGCGCTTTCCGCAAGCAGGTGCGACAATGATGATAAACACCCTGTGAAGTCATCAAGGAATTATTGGGTGAAGCAGTTGCAAGAGATATAGTACACGAAAAAACTTTAACAAAAACATTCAAAGTAATTTGACCTTGACATTGGGCACAGGATCGCGCTTTCCGCAAGCAGGTGCGACAATGATGATAAACACCCATGTGAAGTATCAAGGTATTGGGTGAAGCAGTTGCAGAGATATAGTACACAAAAAAACTTTAACAAAAAAATTCAAAGTAATTTGACCTTGACATTGGGCACAGGATCGCGCTTTCCGCAATGCAGGTGCGACATGATGATAAGCACCCATGTGAAGTATCAAGGTATTGGGTGAAGCAGTTGCAGAGATATAGTACACAGGAAAAACATTAACAAAAAAATTCAAAGTAATTTGACCTTGACATTGGGCACAGGATCGCGCTTTCCGCAAGCAGGTGCGACAATGATGATAAACACCCATGTGAAGTATCAAGGTATTGGGTGAAGCAGTTGCAGAGATATAGTACACGAAAAAACTTTAACAAAAAAATTCAAAGTAATTTGACTTGACATTGGGCACAGGATCGCGCTTTCCGCAAGCAGGTGCGACAATGATGATAAACACCCATGTGAAGTATCAAGGTATTGGGTGAAGCAGTTGCAGAGATATAGTACACGAAAAAACTTTAACAAAAAAATTCAAAGTAATTTGACCTTGACATTGGGCACAGGATCGCGCTTTCCGCAAGCAGGTGCGACAATGATGATAAGCACCCATGTGAAGTATCAAGGTATTGGGTGAAGCAGTTGCAGAGATATAGTACACGAAAAAACTTTAACAAAAAAATTCAAAGTAATTTGACCTTGACATTGGGCACAGGATCGCGCTTTCCGCAAGCAGGTGCGACAATGATGATAAACACCCATGTGAAGTATCAAGGTATTGGGGGGTGAAGCAGTTGCAGAGATATAGTACACGAAAAAACTTTAACAAAAAAATTCAAAAAAGTAATTTGACCTTGACATTGGGCACAGGATCGCGCTTTCCGCAAGCAGGTGCGACAATGATGATAAACACCCATGTGAAGTATCAAGGTATTGGGTGAAGCAGTTGCAGAGATATAGTACACGAAAAAACTTTAACAAAAAAAATTCAAAGTAATTTGACCTTGACATTGGGCACAGGGGCCGCACGGTTGGGGTTAGAATGAAAATATGGATGATGATAAACACCCATGTGAAGTTTCAAGGTAATGGCGAAGCAGTTGCAGAGATATAGTATAACGAAAAAAGTTTTAACCAAAAAACTTAACCAGACGTACGTTTAAAAATGTTAACGTTGAAAATGGCTAAGTCAATTACGTAGAAATAATAGGTGAAGGTAAAAAAATGGTTACATGTTGGATAGTTGTATGTGGTAGGCACCCCTTGGTTATGAAGCTGTGAAAGTTTGGTGGTCCTAGGTGGTACAGTACCAAAGAAAATGGACTAAACACGAAAACTTAACATTGTAAACGCGAAAACTTAACATTGTGGAATAGGCTGGGGTGTAAAAAAAAAAATCGACCTGTCGCGAAAAAATGGGTTGAATTGTTAAAACAAAACAAGAAAATGCGCGATTATGGGTGAAGTTAAAAAAAAAGAACATGTTGGATAGTGATATGTGGTGGGTACCCCTTGATTATGAAGCTGTGAAAGTTTGGTGGTCCTAGGTGGTACAGTAACAAAGAAATGGACTCAAACACGAAAACTTAATGCAAATTGCGACTTAAGAAAATGGCTAAGTCGATTAGCGAAAAAAAAATGGGTGAAGTTAAAAAAAAAACCCAACAGTTGGTATGATGTGGTGGGCCACCCCTTGTTATGAAGCTGTGAAAGTTTGGTGGTCCTAGGCCCGTCAGTAACAAAGAAACGACTCAAACGACTTAACATTGATTTGACCCGCGCCCGCCGCCCGCCCCCCCGCCGCCGCCCCGCTTTGCCCGCCGGAATTTCAACCTAATAAAGCCTGGATTTTTTTCAAAAAACCTGGCTAAAAATGGGAAATTCTGAGTCCGAAAGGGGGAGATAATCCATAATGGAGGTCGGATCTAAAAATCCGAATTCACTTTGCGCATCTGCACATGATAACGAAGCTGCATAGCAAATATGAGGTAGGTATAAGGTGAAAAAGTTTTTCGAGTTACAAGGAAAAAAATGGGAAAATTCTGAATCCGAAGGGGGGAGATAATCCATAGGAGGGTCGGACAAAAATCCGAAATTACTTTGCGCAATTGGCACATGGGATAACGAAGCTGATAGCAAATATGAGGCGCGTAGGTAGAAGGTAATCGAGTTACAAGGAAAAAATGGGAAATTCGAGTCCGAAATGGGGGAGATAATCCATGATGGAGGGTCGGATCAAAAATCCGAATTCACTTTGCGCATCTGCACATGATAACGAAGCTACATACCAAATATCAGGCGCGTAGGTATGAAGGTGAACAAGTTTTTCGAGTTACAAGAAACGTGACGGACGGACGGACGTAACGGACGTACGGACGGACGGACGGACGTTCTTACGAGAGATACATTGTGAGGTTATTTCCTTTGATGTTTACACTGTGGGGTTAACCTCACAATGTAGCAACTTATTCCGTTATTTTCTTCCTTAACGATTCTCTTACGGAATAAATCGCATAATATGCAAATGAGCTAGCCATTAGTTAATTATATTTGAAAAACACTTATCCAAGTGTCTTAAATAGGGCGGTGGGTGGGTTTCAGCACAACACAGCAACCTCACAATGTAGCTCTCGTAAGTACGGACGGACGGACACCCGTGACGAAAACAATATACCCATTTTTTTTTTACAAAAAAGTGGGTATAATAAAAGAACAATCGTTTGACCTTTTGGCGGCCATCTTGGATGACATAACCATCCGATTTCGACAATAAATGCAGCAGAGCGATCGCCTCGTTGATACCTTCGATTTGATATATGATATGACCATATTCAGTCAAAAATAAAATTTGACCCCAATTTGATCCCACGGGCCACGCCCATTTTTAACCTCGGGGTCACCCTTTTAACAACTTTGAAAAAGCATTGTACATCGATCATTCCTAACAAGTTTTGTCGAAATCAGGTCGGCGGTTCTTGAGAAGAAGATTTTTGAAGAATTTATGCTATTTTTAGACGGCGGCCATCTTGGATTACGTAATGACGTCATTTTAACAATTTTGTAATCCCCCTACCTAAGGACCATGACCATGAAGTTTGGTAACAATAGGCCCAATGGTTACCGAGGAGAAGACGTTTGAAAATGTTCACAGACGACGACGACGGACGACGACGACGGACACATTGCGGTAACAATAGCTCACATGAGCTTCGCTCAGGTGAGCTAAAAAAACACTGGATTATACGCAGATCTGTCGCCATATTTCGCCGATATTGATTTCGAAAATATTTTCCGTAAATGGTGTTGAAAAGTTGACACAAAATTCAGAATTCATGCGGAATTGTCGGTGGCTTTATATATGAAAGGAATGTTGGGTCATGGAGTAATCGGCTGATGATATGTGTGTTCTGGTTTCTGGCAGACTTCAAAAGAAAATCGGACCTTGCAGTATTGTTTGATGTTACTGTGATATTTTCTGTAAATGACGGAAGATGAGGAAATGCGGAATTGTACTAATGTACGTACATGCAAGTACTACCTTTATTTCTTAACTTCAAACACACAGAGATAATACATACCGCAATCAATAGTTAACAATAATAATACCACTTTCCGCAGCAATATGATCGCAAATATAACACGATTTCTGACGATAGACTGTTACAAATTTAACACGATTTTTATATACTAATAGGCAAACAAATCAGGAGGCAAGGCACAACCGTGTACTAACCGAAACCGTGTTATAGTGAAGCGTGTACTACCGGGGTCGCACTGTACATGTAAAAAAATTAATACATGTAGTTATAAAATCAACACATCTTTTATTGTTTACTCGTGGTGTATTGGGTAACTTGAATTCATATTTTTGCGAAACTATTCGACCATGTCACTTCATCGCTATCTCGAACCTACTCTTATCTCAACTAAATGGATGATCTCCCTTCGACTTCGAGATACTGGTGCTCAACTGTATATCCATGTGGTGGAAAATTTAATACAAGAATTCCGCCACGGAAGCGGTGTCGCGCCTACCGAGGCATTTGACTGTGAACATTACAAGTAAATAAATTACCTTGACCTTCAAAATTTGGATGTGGGGGTGTGCGTAATGAAGCATCATTCCTAGACAAACATTGATGTGAAATATTATCAAAGTCTGGCAAGGGGTTAAAGAGATATTGTGAAAAAACAATAACTAACGCATTTCTGTTACAAAACCGGTGAACATTACAAGGAAATAAATGACCTTGACCTTCAGACTTTGGATGTGGGGGTGTGCGTAATGAAGCATCATCCCTAGACAAACATTGATGTGAAATATTATCAAAGTCTGGCAAGGGGTTAAAGAGATATTGTGAAAAAACAATAACTTTAACGTATTTCTGTTACAAAACCGGCGAACATTACAAGGAAATAAATGACCTTGACCTTCAAAATTTAGAAGTGGGGGTGTGCGTAATGAAGCATCATCCTTAGACAAACATTGATGTGAAATATTATCAAAGTCTGGCAAGGGGTTAAAGAGATATTGTGAAAAAAACAATAATTTAACGTATTTCTGTTACAAAAACCGTGAACATTACAAGTAAATAAATGACCTTGACCTTGATAATTTGGATGTGGGGGTGTGCGTAATGAAGCATCATCCCTAGACAAACATTGATGTGAAATATTATCAATGTCTGGCAAGGGGTTAAAGAGATATTGTGAAAAAAAAATAACTTTTTTAACGCATTTGCCGTACAAAAAAAACCGGACGACGCGGACGACGACGCGGACGACGACGCGGACGCGGACGACGACGCGGACGACGACGCGGACGACGCGGATGACGCGGACGACGCGGACGACGCGGACGACGCGGACGACGCGGACGACGACGGAAAATACAACGACTATAGTCGCGTCTCTGCTAAAGCAGGCGCGACAAAAAAGAGTGACTTTAAAATAATGTGTATTAAATGTGCTTCCCTTCGGAAGTTATTGTAAATTACTATATCTATATAAGTTCTGGTTGGCAGTCTTCATATGTGACATCCAGAAAATTTGGGTTACAACTTACCCTCGACACCCATAGAGATACAGGGAAATGCCTGAAACAGAAAAGGTGACAGGGTTTAATGTCCCAGCAACAACTAAGGTCATATAGAGACGGGACCACAGTTTAAAGTCTCATCCGACAGACCAGTGGGATTGAAATGCTATATGAAAGTATTTTTGATGCCTCAGGCGAGGTTTGAACCAACAACCTCTGAAATGGAAGTCAGGTGTTCTAACCCCTAGGCCACAACCCATCCCCACCTGAAACGGAGAATATTTTTAAGCTAACCAGCTTCCTGCAGTATATTTCCACAATTTTTTCTTCTATCTTCTTCATTTCTCCATGAAAGTACATGTTATGCCCATTCATCTGAACCGTCCTAAAAGTAGAATAACCTGACCTGGTGCCAGGTCCATACCACACCAAAGTCACTTGGCCCCTTCCCCTAAAATAGGATTAGTATGGACCCAAGAAATGAAATGTTCACTAACTGCCGTTTAACACATTGCAAATTTAATTCTTGGTTGAAATTTCCTTGTTTTTTAGCAGATTTACAAATACAGTGGAACCTCCCTAACCAGGACACCCTGGGATGTGACAGGTTTAGAGAGGTTCCGCTGTAAATCAGACACAACCACACCAAGGCAAGCAGATGTGCATTGCGAACTGGAACAGGCATAATCATCAGCGATAGATGGCAATGAAACCCATACAATCAAATATACAGAGACTGCATGAATGTCCCGTTTAGAGAGGTTCCACTGTACCATAATTATTATAACACTAGATGGCCAAGGCCTGCATGTCGCGCCTTGTGGCGAGGCATGGACACTAAACAAGAGGCCCAAATGGGCCTGTATCGCTCACCTAAAAGCCTCCATAGTGGTCATCTTGACTTCACAAAGACTCTTCACTTACAACTTCAAATGTTCCACAGAATTTGTTGTTTCCTTCTGATCTAACATATATTGCGAATGTGCATGTGATTTACTGCTATACCTTCGATTTGATATATAAAATGACCATATTCGGTCAAAAATAAAATTTGACCCCTATTTGACCCCTCGGGCCATGACCATTTTTGACCCAGGGGCCACCATATGAACAAATCTGAATCAGCGTTAACTATCCATCATTCATACAAAGTTTCGTCGAAATCGGCCTGGCGGTTTGTGAGAAGATTTTTTTGACAATTTGACCTACTTTTCAACGGCGGACATCTTGGATTTGGTGATGACCTCCATTTTAACAAAAATGGACAGGCTTCACCCACAGACCATTACAGTTAAGTTTGGCCAATATCGGCCAAGCAGTTCACAAGAAGAATACGTTGGAAATCTTTAGTAAAAGAACAACTTTTTTACCTCTCGGTGGCCATCTTGGATGACAAAATCATCTGATTTAGACAAAAAATGCTCCAGAGTGATCAACTAGTCGATACCTTCGATTTGATATATTATATGACCATATTCGGAAAAACAAAAATATAATTTGACCCCTAGTTGACCCCTCGGGCCGCACCCATTTTTGACCCAGGGGCCACCATATGAACAAATCTGAAACAGCGCTAACTATCGATCATTCATACCCAGTATCGTCGAAATCGGCCTGGCGGTTCGTGAGAAGAAGATTTTTTAAAAATTTGACCTACTTCTCAACGGCGACCATCTTGGATTTGGTGATGACCTCCATTTTAACAAAAATGAACAGGCTTCAACCACAGACCATTACAGTTAAGTTTGGCCAATATCGGCCAAGCAGTTTACAAGAAGAAGACGTTTGAAATCTTTAGTAAAAGAATGACCATTTGAACTATCGTTGGCCATCTTGGATGGCGTAATCATATGATTTAGACAAAAAAATGTTCCAGAGTGATTGTCTCGTCGATACCTTCGATTTGATATAATACATGACTATATTCGGTTAAAAATAAAATTTGACCCCTATTTGACCCATCGGGCGACGCCAATTTTTGACCCACGGGCCACCATATGAACAAATCTGAAACAGCGCTAACTATCGATCATTCATACCAAGTATCGTCGAAATCGGCCTGGCGGTTCGTGAGAAGATTTTTTAAGAATTTGACCTACTTTTCGATGGCGGCCATCTTGGATTGTCGATGACCTCCATTTTAACAAATCTGAAATGGCATCACCCATATATCATCCCTGTGAAGTTTGACCAATATCGGCTCAGCAGTTCGGGAGAAGAAGATGATTGAAAATGTTCACGGACGGACGGACGGACGACGGACGACGGACACTTTGCCATAACAATAGCTCACATGAGCTTTGCTCAGGTGAGCTAAAAAAGAGATATAGTATAACAACTAGATGGCCGCAGCCTGCATGTCACGCCTTGTGGCGATGCATGGACACTAAAAAAAAAGATATAGTATAACAAAAAACTTTAACCAAAAAACGTAACCAAAAACTTTAACCGGACACACGTACATGTACGTACATACGTACACCAAAGTGCCGACTATATCGTGCTTTCCGCAAGCAGGCGCGAAAAAAACTAACCAAAAACTTCAAAGTAATTTGACCTTGACATTGGGCACAGGGGCCGCACAGGAGGGGTGTAGAATGAAAATATAGATGATGATAAACACCCATGTGAAATTTCAAGGTAATGGGCAAAGCAGTTGCAGAGATATAGTATAACAAAAAACATTAACCAAAAAACTTTCACCAAAAACTTCAAAGTAATTTGACCTTGACATTGGGCACAGGGGCCGCACGGGAGGGGGGTAGAATGAAAATATAGATGATGATAAACACCCATGTGAAATTTCAAGGTAATGGGCAAAGCAGTTGCAGAGATATAGTATAACAAGATTTGACAAAAAACTTAACCAAAAACTTCAAAGTAATTTGACCTTGACATTGGGCACACCGCACGGGAGGGGGGTAGAATGAAAATATAGATGATGATAAACACCCATGTGAAATTTCAAGGTAATGGGCAAAGCAGTTGCAGAGATATAGTATAACAAAAAACTTTAACCAAAACGTTTCACCAAAAAACTTAACCAACAACTTCAAAGTAATTTGACCTTGACATTGGGCACAGGGGCCGCACGGGAGGGGGGTAGAATGAAAATATAGATGATGATAAACACCCATGTGAAATTTCAAGGTAATGGGCAAAGCAGTTGCAGAGATATAGTATAACAAAAAACTTTAACCAAAAAACTTTCACCAAAAAACTTAACCAAAAACTTCAAAGTAATTTGACCTTGACATTGGGCACAGGGGCCGCACGGGAGGGGGGTAGAATGAAAATATAGATGATGATAAACACCCATGTGAAGTTTCAAGGTAATGGGCAAAGCAGTTGCAGAGATATAGTATAACGAAAAACTTTAACCAAAAAACTTAACCAAAAACTTTAACCAAAAAAACAAAAAACTTAACCAAAAACTTCAAAGTAATTTGACCTTGACATTGGGCACAGGGCCGCACGGGAGGGGGGTAGAATGAAAATATAGATGATGATAAACACCCATGTGAAATTTCAAGGTAATGGGCAAAGCAGTTGCAGAGATATAGTATAACAAAAAACTTTAACCAAAACGTTTCACCAAAAAACTTAACCAACAACTTCAAAGTAATTTGACCTTGACATTGGGCACAGGGGCCGCACGGGAGGGGGTAGAATGAAAATATAGATGATGATAAACACCCATGTGAAATTTCAAGGTAATGGGCAAAGCAGTTGCAGAGATATAGTATAACAAAAAACTTTAACCAAAAAACTTTCACCAAAAAACTTAACCAAAAACTTCAAAGTAATTTGACCTTGACATTGGGCACAGGGGCCGCACGGGAGGGGGGTAGAATGAAAATATAGATGATGATAAACACCCATGTGAAATTTCAAGGTAATGGGCAAAGCAGTTATGCAGAGATATAGTATAACAAAAAACTTTAACCAAAAAAGTTCACCAAAAAACTTAACCAAAAACTTCAAAGTAATTTGACCTTGACATTGGGCACAGGGGCCGCACGGGAGTGGGGTAGAATGAAAATATAGATGATGATAAGGCCATAATAAAGAAGGTGTTTGTTTGCCCAAACGCGACCGACCAGAAAAAAACCCGCCGACTCAAAATCTTTTATCGCCGTGAACGTACTAAGTATTCTTCTCTTTTTTTTTTGCCGATTTTGCCCCTTTACAAAACTATATTTTGTACAGGAATAATCAAGTTCGGTATATCCAAATCAAGTACGACCTTATAGACTGTGTAATCCAAACGCTTTACTCTTCCGCGCACCTGCTATTCAACAAAGAGCGTTGTTATTGACGACGTATTATTTAAGCGTTTCAGTGATGGTGACGAAAAAAAACATGGCAGCGCCCTGCCCTGCAGTGGAAATTTCACGCTGTGTTCAACAATTAAATTAAACTTTAAAAACACAAATAAAGTTAGACAAATCACAAATAACAGATTGTGTAGGTTTGAGAACTCTAACACCTGGCGGACCGTATTAACGGAAATAAATACGAAGTTTTCTAACATTTGACATACCGATGTTTGGTGAACCTCATGTTGACCCTTCAATTCATTCATGGCCCATGATTCTAAAACTTCCCGAGCACATTCTCCATTCTCGTACACGAAATCAGCAAATTTGATTGGCCTGTGCTCAGTCCTCGACCCATCAAATTTCCCAATTTCAAGCATGAGAATAGAGAATGTGCTCAAAAAGTTTTGATAATCTGACACGGCACCATTTTATGCTACTAGTGTTTTAATTTGCTGTGACAATGAACACTTTCCAACACCAAATACCAGAATGTCATGTTTAACAGCATCTGGACTGGCCCATTGACGGCTTGAATATCGATTGACGTCCATTCAAATTCGAATCTCATATAAATAGAAGGATGATATTAAATGAGGTATTTCATCAGGATCAACACTGTTTGTCAACAGAGTATATTTAGTAAAGAAAATATATTCATA
>CM055266.1:11884354-11957700 GCA_029237695.1 Conchocele bisecta | reverse complement strand
AAACTTCTTATATCACGACGCTATAGTGCCACCCTGAACCATTTTGTTGGAGATTCGTGAATTTTATCCGGTTGGAAACTTCTTGTATTACGTCATAGTGGCTAAAACAAATTCAAAGACGTTTTACACGTCGTAAGACAATAGTAGGTGGTATCGATCAACAATGGCAGGCTGATTTGGCAGATATGCAACAATTCTCAGGCGAAAATGAGAATCAAAGATATCTATTGTGTGTAATAGATGTATTTTCAAAATATGCATGGGTCATACCCCTTCCTAACAAAACGGGGAAAACATTGATTAACGCGTTTGATTTGATACTGAAAACATCAAAACGTAAGCCACAGTCTCTACAAAGCGATAAAGGAACGGAATTTAAAAATAAAGAATTTCAACAATTTCTTGAAATCTAACACATTCATTTTTCACAACCGAAAACCCTGAAACTAAAGCAAGTATAGTTGAACGATTTCAAAGAACTTTAAAAACACGTATGTGGAAATATTTCACATATCATCAAACTAGAAAATATATTGATATTTTACAAAATATTGTTGAGTATACAACCGAACATACCATCGTAGTATTAAGAGGACCCCAAATTTCTGTCAATACCTCAAATGAAATTGAGGTTACACATGCATTGTATGGAATGAAACAAGCTATTCCAGCCAAAAAACATACACAAAATGATGTATTGTGTTGATGTAAATTGCAATGGTCATGGTATTTTCAACCGTCCATTTGAGCCAAATTTTTAACATAAATTATATGGCCAGAAATGCCATAAGCCCCATTTCTCCAGTCACAGTCACATATGAGCAACAGCCATGTGCACAGCTTATGGATTTATTGGATTTACATTTATTGAGCATAGGCAGACACTTCTAATGAAATACCAAGATGTGTGTTTTCATGTTGAATAAGAAAATATGTGCTATTTTGACCACACATTTTTTATTGCTTTTGATACTCGCTACTTCTGTTTTTTCGGTTTTTGGCAATTTGAGTTGGGTATTTAAGCAAATACGCAGCTTATCTGGAGCTCTGGATTCTATAGTTTATGTTGGTGACGTCACACATATAGATTGCCTTCCTGGAAAGACAAAGACATTCCTCAGGAGTATTCATGTTACTTTCGGTTTTGGTTCTTGCTAACCAATAACTATGAATTTATACTTTCTGTTTATTTTCATGGAATTTTTAATACAGGTCATCAAACAATGAACAAAGTTTACAATATGTTTTATCGGATAGGTTTTCGGTATTTGTTGCGAATTCAACTTCATGAGTAAACGGATTTCATATCATAAAAATTCATTATGCCAATAGGCATATAATGTAAGTTTAAAAATTCATGGTTAATATGTTGACTGCCACTATCATTTTCAATTGAATTTGTTGTTTTGAATGGTACAACTCTTAAAATCGGAGCTTGAATATGTCCTACAATTGAATATTCAACAATACAGAGTAAACAAACAAATGATTAAATCCCTCATTTAAATTTGACAAATGTGGGAAATAATCATTTGCATCACTGCTTGGAAAAAATGTATTGTTTAATAGTTTTGGATTTCCACCTAACTTTAAAAACAATGTATGGTTAAAATTAATTCCTGTTTTGCGAATTTTGTGGAAATTAAATTTTGGACGTTTCATGAGAATATGAAACGCTAATCGCTTGCTTGCTTTTTTTAAAATATCGTTAAAAGAATCTTGAATGATATTATCAATTGTTTCCAATACATGAGTTATTGATGAATAGGATCCAGGTTGAAAATTAAATTTGATACTCCATTTAATCGGGTTACCATCTTCACTAAACCCCATCTCATTTATATCAAATCTTTTATTTTTTATTTCTAAATTTTTTCTTGTATAAGATCATAAAATCTTCTAACATCTGGTGACTCACCGGTTTCACTCTCGGTGTCCCGAGTATGGTACAAGTGGCATGTTGAATGTTGTAATAAAGTATTAATCAATTTGTAACAGCTTATATACTATCGTTACACCGTGACGGTTATAAAAGAAGCCACAAATTACATATGGTCATCATTAGTCTACTGAACTCTGAAGCGACATGGACTCTCAAGCGACAGTCTAATTTATACATGGTTATTCTCAGGTCTGATGTAACACTATATTAAAAAGTTTCATGAAAGAAACACTTACAATTTTTACATTGTCAAAAATGAGTAAAAATGAAATTTAATGTGGGATGTATTACTGTATTGTAACACTAGTACGTCTAACGTAAATTCAATGTTCATTTTGTCATGTCAGATTGAAAGAATAATCATTTGATTCCACGAAAATAAAATAATATTAATCATTTTATTTTTAAAAACCAAAGAAACTTTATTTTCAGTAAAAACACAACTGGTCTGTGGTCTGTCGGTCACGAAAATAACTCCGTTTATTTTCCGTAAAAAAACACAACTGGTCTGTGGTCTGTCGGCCACGGAAATACGTTTATTTTCCGTAAAAAAACACAACTGGTCTGTGGTCTGTCGGCCACGGAAATAGCCATCTGTGGAATATATAAGGCTGATCTATTGCATCAGCCTTATATATTCCACAGATGGCTATTGCATCAGCCTTATATATTCCGAAATATTTCCACATACGTGTTTTTAAAGTTCTTTGAAATCATCAAACTAGAAAATATATTGATATTTTATTTGAAACGGAGGATCAAAAGAGTTTTACTACAGAAACAAAACCTGATACTACGGGCGTTGTGAGAGTTAAAACTCGAGAATAAAACAACAAATGGCGACGCATTACCACTGAATATTAGTTTGTACAGGTGTACACTCGAAACAAAAAAAACGGCCCTTTTCAGGGCCACCACACATTATTACGAAAAGATTACTTTACAATTTATATCCTACATGTAATAACTTTGTATATCTACCGTTAGTTGTTAAACACAACATACATTTCAAAGTATATAATATCTTCAGATGTAATTTAAACATTTTAGTATGCACACAATCTCTGATCCGCTCTAATTTATATATGCTTACTCTCAGGTAGGATGTAAAACCTTTTTATGGTTTAATATAAAGTGTGACATCCGATGAAAAGTATTACATTGTTCAGAGTACAACCCTGACTCTACACATCTAGGATGTTAACTTTAATATATTTATTTCACGAGTACGTGGTTAGGAATTTGGAATTTAATTCCTTACTATATTTTGAAATTTGAAGCAAGAGAAGTCTCGAATAGCTTCGTATATAACTGGAACAAGTTCGATGATTTGATGAACGATATCCTCAAATAATAACCCCACGACAGAGAGTAAGCATGTATTGGATAATTACTCTCAGATAGGATATAAAACCATATCATAAACCTTACAATTTTTACATTGTTAAAAATAAGTAAAAATGAAATAACTTTAACATCAAATTTCTTGAATGTTGTTTTAAAAACTGATGATTCAGTTCTGAATTTGGCACACCTCAGTTAACATGTCGAGAGGCCCTGTGTGATACAGTTGACGAAAAAATAAAATACATTCACATAAAAGTGGGGTTGGTGCACATCGTAATCACATTCGTCCAGAAAAAGAAAATCATTTGATTCCACGAAAATAAATTAGTACCAGTACTCGTGCCTTTTTTTACAAAAAAAAAAAAAAAAAAATTGTACCAGTACTCGTGTCTTTTTTAAAAAATAAAAAATAACAGTACTCGAACCTTTACCTTTACCCAAACGGCCCTTTTCAGGGCAACCCCAAACTATTCGAACAGAATTCCTTTTCAAATAAAACACATTGTTATATACATTATAGTATATCATAATACATGTGGGCCTTGTACTGTAAACATGGAGAACGAAGACCTATTGTGTTTGTTTATTTCAACATCCCTGTAACATTTATATAGCAGGTCCAAGTGGATGTGGAAAAACTGAAATTGTACAAAAGATTATTGATTATCGCAAAGATTTATTTAATATTATACCCGAAAAAGTAATATGGTGTTACAAAGAATGGCAACACATCTATACTATTATGCAAGAAAAGTTCATTTTCCTCAAATTTATTGAAGGTATCCCAGATGATGAAATTGAAATTGTATCCGATGTATCAATTCCACATCTTGTAGTATTTGATGATATGTTAGGAGAAAAAGATGAAGAAAAAATAAAATTGTGGTTTACAAGAAAAACAATTTCGTTTAAGAAGTGACATTTTTCATCGATGGATTACAGATAAGGATGTTAGAGGACCTGCTATTTATTCTCCAATATAGTAATATAGATATCAGTATTGTACTTTCTAACCAAGGTGCTGACATGGCTTTTCCCATACACATCAGGAAATATTATTCATGCTTTAAGAAATTTGAGTGATGAACAACATAAACTTACAAGAGAAATAATATTGAAATCTGGATTAAAAGAGATTTTGAAATGGTTTTCAGTAGCTGCCCAAAATATAGTTGAAAATAAAATAAAATTACCAAAACAAACAGTGCGTTTCATAGAAAAAAATAAAAAAGATGTTAAACAATTAACTGATCCTACAATTGATGATGATACAAAGAAAAAAATAATATTAAAACCTGGTGGTGGAGGATTTTTAGGTGGTGTAATTATTAGAATTTGTTTACTTCGTTGGACAGGTACAAAAAACGTGAAAAATAGAAAACTAACCAAAAAACAAACTAAAAAACCAAAAGAAAACAACTAAAAAGAAAACAACTAAAAAGCAAAACGAATCTTCAAGATTTTCTTCAATGTCTAGTATGTCTACAAATCCTAGTCTTGTTAATTCGTATATATCTATATCAGCGTTTCATACACCCTTATCGGTTGAAAAAATCTCAGTTCACATCAGCACCAATTTCCTTAAGATCTCCACAATTTTTCCATTTACATCAACTTCTAACAAATCTGGATCATCATACAATACATCTTTCCCCAGTAATTATGGTTCATTTGAGCGGCAGCCTCCAAAAAAGAAGTATAAATATAAAACTGAAATTGAAAATTGGTTTAGACTTGTTAATAAAGCAACAAAAGAACATGAAAAACTGTTCAAGGAATATAATGCATTGGATGAACATCCAATAACGATGTTAAGAACACCTTTGAGATCTCCTAAAACCAATGAAGTTGTCAAAAACAAACTTATTCAAATCGAAAAGGAAATAAAATATCTAAAAGATTTTGCGTTTAAAATTCCTGAATTAAGAGTAAAAATTAAAAGGTACTTAGGTGTATAAAATACAGTTATTAATTAATTTTGTATCATTCAATATAAAGTATTGTTAGTATAAAGATGGGTAAGGTCAAGAATAAAACCAGTAAAAAGAAACCATTAATTAAAAAACATGGTGCTATGCTTTTGGCTATAGCTAATGAACCTAAAAAATATCGTGAAAAATTAATAAAAAATGCACCAAATCATATAATTAAGTGTATTTGTGAATGTGTCACAATCTCTTAAAAGGCAATGTCACACTTACATCTGATCAGAACGTAAATTGTATCCGAAGCGTAAACATCTCAGACAACTTGTATCAAAATCAATTTCAATTAAGAAAAAGAAAAATATTATAAATCAGACAGGAGGTCTTTACCATTTTTACTTCCATTATTACCATTAATAGGTAAAGCTGTTCTAGGTGGTGCACTTGGTGTTGGTGCCCGAGCAGGTATTCGAGCTCTAGTTAAATAATGTCGGTCAGGAAAATGGCACTTGTTCCTTTTCATTTACTGGAAGAAATGAATAAATGGAAAATAGAACAAAGTCAAAAACCTCAGCTCCCACCGGATCCACAAATTGCAATACAGCTAAACTTCAAAAAAAATTATCTAACCTTTTAGAAAGAACAGATTTATCGGAAAGTGAAAAGGTAAAGCAACACGGAGAAACATTACATAAATTCCAGGAATCATTTAAAAAAAGTTTTAGAACCTCAAACATGTTACAGTAAATGAAAGTACAAAAAGACCACTTAATGATAGATTTTACAAAGTATACCAAAAAACAATGCAAAGAAAGGCAGAACTTCTTTTAAGCATGCTGAAAGATAATCCAAAAATCAGTTGGGATGAAAATGGTTTAGTAACATATAAAGGAAAACTTATAAAGGGGTCAAATATTATTGATTTAGTTAATGACACTTTACGTCAAAGAAAAGGATTTAACCCCAGAGGTTGGGAGACATTCAGTATAGCTTTACAGGAACTCAATATACCACAAGACGTAGTTGGTAATAGACAACGATGGAACTGGATGCATAAATATCAAACTGATACATCTGACATTGAGTCGGATTCAATATTTAGTACACCTAAAACAGTAATGAAACATCGTAAAACACCAAAATCAAAAATTTCAGTCACCCCCAACTGGTATAAAAAGAAAGTCTGATTCAACATATCTTAAAAGATGGGAGCCTTATTAAAGCATAAAGAGAAGAAACTTAATTCATTACTAAAGAAAATATTATATGATCCAAAAAGTTCAATTGCCTACACAAGTGCAAAACACTTGTATGATTCAATTAAACGAATAAACACATTTTCAGATGTTAGCTTAAAACATATACAAGAATGGTTGAGTAGACAGAAAACATATACACTTCATAAACAAATTCAAAGACGTTTTACACGTCGTAAGACAATAGTAGGATGTATCGATCAACAATGGCAGGCTGATTTGGCAGATATGCAACAATTTTCAGGCGAAAATGAGAATCAAAGATATCTATTGTTTGTAATAGATGTATTTTAAAAATATGCATGGGTCATACCCCTTCCTAACAAAACGGGGAAAACATTGATTAACGCGTTTGATTTGATACTAAAAACATCCAAACGTAAGCCACGTTCTTTACAAAGCGATAAAGGAACGGAATTTAAAAATAAAGAATTTCAACATTTCTTGAAGTCTAAGCACATTCATTTTTTCACAACCGAAAACCCTGAAACTAAAGCAAGTATAGTTGAACGATTTCAAAGAACTTTAAAAACACGTATGTGGAAATATTTCACATATCATCAAACTAGAAAATATATTGATATTTTACAAAATATTGTTGATGGATACAACCGAACATACCATCGTAGTATTAAGAGGACCCCAATTTCTGTCAATACCTCAAATGAAATTGAGGTTACACATGCATTGTATGGAATGAAACAAGCTATTCCAACCAAAAACAAATTACATGTCGGTGATTTAGTTCGTATTAATAAAACAAAACGCACATTTGAAAAGGGTTATCTACCAAACTGGACGAAATAATTATTTAAAATATTTCATATTAATAAAAGTTTACCAGCAACTTATAAAATTGAAGATCTTGATGGTGAAAAAATAATGGGTACATTTTATGGAAAGGAAATTCAAGGTATAAAAGATGATGAAATATATGAAATTGAATCAGTTCTTGCTCGACGTACAAGACGTGTAGGTAATAAAACAATCAAGGAAACTAAAGTTCGTTGGATGGGTTATCCGTCAAAGTTTGATAGTTGGATTTCAACATCAAACATAATATGAATGAACAAGATATAATTGAAAACGGAAAAATAGAAAAACAAGAGTTTTCATTTTGTGGTAAACGAATACAAATTTTTTTTTTTAATATATTTCTCAAGTAGTTATAATATATGCAATTGTTACAACAGCCATCATTCATTTAAGTATCCAAAGTCCTAATCGTGAATTATGGCTCGTTCTTTTAAGTAGTTCTCTTGGATACATTTTACCAAGTCCAGGCTTAAAATTTACCAAAAAACCACAGGCAGGCTTCGATTTTACAGACGGTAAAAAATGAATTCATTTTACGTAACATTACTGAGTGATAGTTCTATGGATATTTATTCATCAAATACACAATGTTGTTTCAAAGTTAAATTACCTCAGCAGTTCGCATCGATAAAGAAAACTGGGAAATAGCATTAGTGGAATTAATTATTCCTCCGTCACAGTTTTTATATATTACCAAAGACGAAACAGAATTTAATATTATAACAAAAGATTTATCTTTCTACTTGAATGTTTTAGATATAAAAAATAAAAGATTTGATATAAGTGAGATAGGCTTTATTGAAGATGGTACTCCGATTAAATGGAGTCTCAAATTTAATTTTCAACCTGGATCCTATTCATCATTAGCTCAGGTATTGGAAACAATTGATAATCTCATTCAAGATTTTTTTAACGATATTTTTAAAAAAAACAAGCAAACGATTAACGTTTCATATTCTCATGGTATGAAACGTCCAAAATTTAGTTTCCATAAAATTCGCAAAACAGGAATTAAATTTAACAATACATTGTTTTTAAAGTTAGGTGGAGATCCAAAGTTAGTAAACGATACATTTTTTTCAAACAGTAATGCAAATGATTTTTTATCCATATTTGTCAAATTTAAATGAGGGGTTTAATCATTTGTTTGTTTACTCTGATATTGTTGAATATTCGATTATAGGACATATTCAAGCTCCGATTTTAAGAGTTGTACCATTCAAAACATCAAATTCAATTGAAAATGATAGTGACAATCAACATATTAACCATGAATTTTTAAACTTACATTATATGCCTGTATCAAAATCTGAATTTGATACAATTCATATAAATATAAGAGGAGATTCTGGCAATCCTGTTCATTTTGTTCTTGGAAAGTCTATGGTGAAGTTACATTTTAGGAAAAGAAAAATAGATTGAAAATTCATCCTGTATATCGAGGAGTTACTCGACAGTATGGGGGAGGATTAGGATCCTTGTTCAAATCTGTAATTAGAACCGTTTCACCATTTATAAAACCAATAATAAAAAAAGGGGTAAATTCTTTTAAAAATGAAGGAATGAAACAAGGAATAGGTTTAGCACAATATATTTTTCTTAAACACAAAAATCCAAAGGATGTAATTATTTCACGAGGTAAACAAACAATGAATTCAATAGGAAAATCGTTTTTGAAGAAATTAGGTATAAAAACAAAGAAAAATAAACGGAAACGCCAGTCGCGTTCAATACATCGAAGAGTTAAGGTGCATAAATCAAGTAGCAATCAAAAAGGTCTTGGTAAAAAAAGGAGAAAAATATCTAACAGAAATTTAGATATTTTTGACTAAAATAAAAAATGATGCAAAAACGGTTCTTGTGAATGTAGTAAGACTGAGTTTGGATGTTCAATCAGTACCTCCAACCATGACTGCTATGCACGAAAGTCAGTGGATTGAACATTTTCCGATTTATTTTCCTCTCTCAACAATAATGCTCCAATAGAATTTGTAATTCCACCACAAACAGATAAATGGACAGATTTATCTCAATCTTACATGTATTTGAAATTGAAAATTTTAAAAACAGATAATACTGTGTTTAGACGCAGATGATAATATTACGCCAGTTAACAATTTCTTTCATAGTATCTTCAGTAACATTGATTTATATCTAAACAATAAACTGATAACAAATAATTCTGATACATATCCTTTTCGGGCATATTTAGAAAATCTGTTGTCATATAACGCTGAATGTAAATCAACACAATTAGCTGCTAGTGAAATGTGGATGAAAGATACCGCCGGTAAATATGAGATTGTTGACATTGCAGGTGCAAATTTAGGTCTTAATAAGAGGAATTCATTTATTTCTGGGAGTAAAGTAATCGAACTTCAAGCACGATTGCATTTGGATTTATTTTTGCAAGAAACATATTTACCCAATGGAATTGAAATTAGAATAAGGCTCAATAGAGCATCGTCAAAGTTTTGTTTAATAGGAGGCACTGGCGCAGATGTAAAAATAGATTTTGAAAATGTTAGTTTTCAATGTAAGAACTGTTGAGCTATTACCTGCTGTGTCCAATGACATGAACATACTCATAGCTCAAAAGAATATGAAAATTCCTATACGTAGAGTAGAAGTCAAAACATTCACAATTGCAACTGGAATGCGCTCAAAAATAGAAGATCATCTTTTTCAGGGGCAATTACCAAAACGGATATTCATTGGTATGGTTGATAATGCTAGTTTCAATGGGGAATACGCAAAAAAATCCATTCAATTTTCATCATTTTAATCTATCAAAAATTGATGTAAATTGTAATGGTCATGGTATTTTCAACCGTCCATTTGAGCCGGATTTTGAACATAAATTATATCTTAAATCATACATGTCTTTGTATCAAGCTGTGTCATCACTAGGTCAAAACAAATCATTTGATATTACTAGAGATGAATATAAATAAATGGATATTGTTTGTGGGGATATGACTTGACACCTGACCAAGGCAGCGAAGAGGGACACCTACACCCTATAAGACTTGGAAATCTACGACTTGAACTTCAGTTTGCCAGGCACTTGAAAAAGTCAATCAATGTCATAGTGTTCTCAGAGTTTGATAACCAGATTGAAATAAATAGTCTTCGTGAAGTGATCACCGACTATTAATATTGGACAATTATGAACAAAACAAATCCTAAAAGTAACGTATTGGTGAAATCAACATCCAAAGATGGAAACCATCGAATTACAACACATACTGGATCGAGAAATATGGCTGAAGAGATTAAACGGAATAGTATACCCAAAAGACAAGCTACCAAATCACAGACCATTAGACGTCAAAGCGTACATAGTCAACACGGATAATTCTGATCAACCTGGAAAACATTGGATAGCCATTGTATTCGACCAGAAGAATGAAGCAATCTACTTTGACTCCTATGGATTACCACCACTACATGAAGAAATATTGTCTTTCTTGACAAACAATTCTACGAAATGGACATTCAACAAACAGAGACTACAAAGTGTATTCAGTACAACATGTGGAAAATACTGTGTGTTTGTGTTGGTTGCGATTGCACGAGGAAATACTCTGCGTCTCTGTATTCAACAAACATTCAGTTCATCAGATTACTTCAAGAATGATAGGACTATAACGATCTGGTTCAAACATCACTTTGGAACACTCTACGAAGGACCTCAACAAAGTTCAACATCTGTCGGGTGTCAATGTTGTAAACCACAACAATATCATCATGCCATGTCTTTGCATTTTCCAAAATTACTTCATGTTACAAATATGTTAACATAATATTGCATGTACTTTTGTAAAGATCAAATATGAATATCATATCTGGTCTATAATTCCATGTTGTAAATATGTTATTGTTCAATAAAATATTATTAAAACTTTACATATCTCGTATTCAATTTTCCCCCATAAATCGAAAAATACCAATATATTGATTTACAATCAATATTTATTTTCATCAACTTATGTCAATATTAGAGTTGTCAGAAGTGGATGAAAATTATTTCTAGGACATTTTCATATGTATTTGATAATATTGGAGTTGTCAAAAATATTTGAAAATAATATGGAGGAAAACAGTACACCCCTAAATGTTCAGGGTGGTACTATAGCGTGATACAAGAAGTTTCCACCCCCGGATAAAATTCACGAATCTCCATCAAAATGGTTCAGGGGTGCCACTATGGCACGGTTTTATACCACTATAGAGTAATACAAGAAGCTTCCACCCCGGATAAAATTCACGAATCAACAAAATGGTTCAGGGGTGCCACTATGGCACGGTTTTATACCACTATAGAGTAATACAATAAGTTTCCACCCCCGGATAAAATTCACGAATCAACAAAATGGTTCAGGGGTGCCACTATGGCACGGTTTTATACCACTATAGAGTAATACAAGAAGTTTCCACCCCTGATAATGGGAATAATAAGGGGTGCCACCTATGGTACGGTTTTTTAACATGTGTTTTTTACATAGACAACCGGTGCAAGGGTAAAATCCGTCTATGCAAAAAACACATGTTAAAAAACCGTGCCATAGTGGCACCCATTACTACTGACCGATTTCTGACAAATTGTTGTAGTAGTCGTTTACAGCTCCCTCGAGCAATTCCCGACTTTGACCAACGCTGCTGGTAGCGACACCTATTTCCCCCAATTGCGATTGGATTGGAACTGGAGTCTCTATGAAGGGCGTTTCGTTATCGTTATCATCATAATCATCGACGTAATCGTCTCTACCGATTTCATCCATATTAACATCGTAATCAGTCATCTTTATAATTTTCTTAAAATTAATTATGTATTAAAGACAAAACCATACGAGTTTAATAGTTTAACTAAATTATGTCTTCGAGTCAATACGGTCGCAAACTCAATCCATACCGCAGACTGCGTGAGCCCCTCGGGGCAAAAGGCGTGAGACAGAGTGTCGTTATTACGAACAACCCATCGACGATCGACCAGAACCAGCAGCTCTTAGTCCGCTTCCCCAACCTAGGAACTCACGACGTCATTGTGCCGGGTACTGTTCGCCTCGCTTTCACTATTTCGCTAATGTCCACGGACGCGGACCGAACCGTCGTTCAGAACCTGGGTCGCGCCATAGTCAAGAAGACCATGATAAAGATTTCTGGTAATGAGGTGATGTCGATCGATGACAGCGACGTCTATCATTGCTATCAGGACCTGTGGAAGACGGCGCAAGAGCGCGAAAACGCGGTCTATCAGGGTATTGACACCAGCCGAAATAAGAACGTAACCAAACTTAGAATCGGGGCTGGTAACAAGGCAGAAAACGTCGCGAGCGACAACGCGATCGCGGCCACTTACGGCAACCGCTTCTACATCCCGCTCGACTTTGAGTTGCTGGGGAGTTACATGCCATACTATCAGAGTGCTTTGGCTGACCACCTCGACTACGAACTAACGTTCAACGACTACGGCCGAGCTCTCATAGCCACCGACATAACATCGACATATACGATCGACAATGTTTCGCTGGAGTACGACATGGTCACGATGCCCGAACTCGCGCGATTGATCAGAACCCAGTACGCCGGGCGCGTTGCCATACTTTACGACCGAGTTCTTCGCCATCGCAAGATGACGAAAGACAAAGGCGACACATTGTGGAATATTAACGTCAACGTACCCGCCCGCTCGATGAAAGGTATACTGATGCTGTTCGAGGATGCTCGTTCGGTGCTAGAAAAACCGACAAATTCTATAACCCCAAAATCACGAGTACCCAATCAACTCTACAGCGCGGGTCTTCGCGCGCACCAGCAGTGGGACGAAGTCAGAAAACTGTTTGCTTCCGGCTCTAAGCGTTCCCCGAAGGTTGCCGCGGTTGCTAAAGACCTGCAGCTATCGGCCGTCTCCCTCGCGGAGTTCCTGACTACCAAATATGCATTATGGCTAGACATGCGAGCCAGCGACGACGACCAAATGCACGGTAGCGGACGTCAAGTTGAGAACGTTAGCGAGGGTGTGACGATCCAGATAACCAAAGAGGCGGATGGAAATGGCGCATTGAACGTGTACTTATATATAATTACAGACGCACAACTGAACATCGAAGATGGCCGATACGTATCAGCGATCTACTGAACACATTTTAAGAAAATTAGCAATCAATACCAATTCACGATAGGAGATGCCCACTCTGCCATAATATGTGGGCAGACAGGAAGTGGAAAAACGGTTTTCATCCTCGACTTGCTCGAGGGGTCCTACCGCGATGCCTTTCGTCACATTGTGATCCTAATGTCCCACTGTGCGGCACAACGATACTTATCAGCGGCGCTGCCCGTGGATATGGACCGACCCTGAGGTATACGTTATTGACCCCGGCGACAGGCTTCACGATTGGCTGCGTGGTTTATATCAAAGATTCCAGGGTGAGCCCACCCTATACGTGATTGACGATTGCTCGGCCAAGGCGGCGATGACCAAAAAGAAGGACATGCTCTCCGAGCTCGCATATTCTGGCCGCCATGCGAGGCAAAGCGTATGGATCTCCACTCAAAAATACAACGCCGTCCTCAAGGATCTGCGCGAGCAAACGAAATGGGTCGCCCTCTTTCACTGCAAGGACCGAGACTCATTCGATGACTGTCTTCGAGAGAAAGACGTTATCCCAACGCGCGAGGAACGCCTGAAGGTTCGACAGATGCTTTCCGAAATTAAGCACGCCAAGCTTCTGCTGAAGACTGATCAACCAACTGCTTATAAAGTTATCAATTAATTAATTTTAAGAACATTAGTAACTGCTGAGTAAATGCTTAACAATGCTTGGCAATTGCTGAACAATGCTGAAGAAATGCTTAACAAATGTTGAACAAATGCTGAACAATGGTTAACAATGTTAACAATTTGGTGCTCCGCTGCGAGCTTTGTTGCGAGCATAACGGTGATCATAAGTATCGGGTGGTGCGCTTGGCAATATGTTAAAGTGATGAGACTTGTTAGAATAGTTAAAAGAATAATGAACTGCGACGAACTTCTCGATCAGCTAATGGAAGAAACACTCGTGCCCAATCGCGAATTGGGAGGAACTGAAACCTCAACCCAATCGGAGTTGGAGCAATCGGTGTTGAGTGCAACTCCAATCGCGATTGGGGCCGAAACAAATGAAAATGCGGCGCGACGAGAGCGGCTAGCTGCGCTGGTTGCTGGGGAACAATCGGAGCATTATCTCGGTAGGCGTCTCTCAGTTTGTCGGGTGGATAAGATGTCAGATGCGGAGATTGATAAAATGTATGCGCGATACGAATCTAGGTTAGGTGCGGAGATGACAAAAACACTTGGATCGGCGGCTATTCATTTGTACGCAACCGCCGTTAGTATACTTCTCCCTATACCAAACACCGCGGGGTTGATTCGCGATCTAGAGACTGACCCTTTTATAAGACACACTCTTAGAACAGCCTGCTGCTCAATTTATCACAAGTTTGGAATGTACTTAGCTCCACTGACAACCGCGTTGACCACGGGAAAACACTGTCAATTTGGACATATATCCCCACGAACTATAAGCCCTAATATTATAAATGATGACACAAGACACACCTGCGAGAGTGACGGAACAGCAACCCCAGATTGCACCAACTCCAACAGGGTTGGATTTGAACCCGATTGCACCTCCAACCCAATACCAACCACCGTTGGAGTTGGAGTTGAACCCGATTACACGACATAAAAACCCAAAAAGACAGGCAGCTGGGCGGGCGGCGGCTGCCACCCGAAAAGTTAAACAAGACAAAATACTCGCCGAGCTTCGGGAGGCCAAACTCCAATCGAGATTGGGGATGGAGACAGCAAAACATCTGAAGACAGAGCAATCGGGTTGAACTTCAATCCCGATTGGGTTGAGTGCAACAACACCCCCGATTGAATTGGAAGCGCACTCAACACCCAATCGAGATTGGACGAATCCGATTGCTCCAACTCCCAATACTGATTGGATCCCGTGGGTTGTTGGTGGTGGTGGTCTGACAGTTGTGGGCACCCTGTGTGTGCTTTACCATTTCAACAACAGAACCCCAACTCCAACGGCGGTTCCTAAAAAAGTTACGAAACGATTGGATGCACCCCATTTAAACATTGATCGCGATCCCTTTTATATGCAATAATTATAACAATGTCTGAACAAGATGGTAAAATGATAGTGAATGCGCTTTATCACGCCGTGGTGATATCGGGTTTCAGTATCGGGTATGCTCGACTATCAAAGATGGCCCTAGGAGGGTCCGCTCCCAAATTGGACTTTACTGTGAGAGACGTAGGGCTCGCGACCTTAGATGTAGCGCCTCAGTTTTTACCCGAGATTATCTAATTAAAGCTGGAATTTTACCCGTTAATATATGGAAATAAAATGGCTTCGATCGGAATAATGATAGGTGGTGCGCTTTTAAACGCATTGGCTTTCGGCGGTAGCAACTTTATGTTCTCGAAAATAGGAAAATCGGACGTGGATGAGGAGCGGAAGCGTCACGATTTAGCTGTAGAACAACTCAATAGCGCAAAGGAAGCATGGTCGAAAAAACGAACCGCCCATCTAGACTGGGTCAACGAAGAGCTTCGCCGCGAGAATCACGCCGCGCAAACTTTCCAGAACGTTGAAGAAGCCAACCGCGAGTACGCGCTGGCATATCCGCAGAAAAGTCTCGATCCAATGGATCCCGAGCCCCAACTTTCAGATTTCTATGTACCGTCAGAGGCCCAAAAAGACCACGAGATCGCGTTCATCGTCGTCAGAATGGGTGTGGACGGGTATCGTCACCTACTATATCCAATCGAGATTGAAATAAGCAATAATTATTTTAAAACTTTTTTTTTTATAAATATATATATATAGAACGATGTTAGTTGACGATCTTTATTTTGCTATGATCGATGTAGGCTACACTGCCCTTAAGCACCGTATAGCTGGCGCAAAGGGTATGCTTCGTCTGGCCCGAGATTCTCTCCAGACGTGGCGCGAGGACGAAAAAGCGGCCACCCTTTTCGCAAAACGGATGTTAGATTCCCCAATCGATGAATTAGATTCCTCCGAGTTCCTTCAGAACTTAACCTCCAAATGTGATTGTACTTCCAACAAAGGTTTATTATTAACGACGCAGTTACCGGACGAACTGGCGAGGGCATGTTGGAGATTGCCAGATATATTACAATACTTCACATACGATGAACACGCGCAAACTTGATACCAAACCATCGGTTCGCTTAGTGCGCAAGCTAGCGAATACGTACTATAGCCCCAGCGGCTACTGGAAGGGACTCGCGGCCATCAAGAACCTCGCGGCGGCAAACAAGGTTTCAGAAAACGCCGTCAAGGAATGGCTCAAGAAGCAGGCCATCTGGCAGATCTATTTACCCGCGCCTCACAATATTCCGCGCCCGAAATTCGACGTGCCGGTGCCGAACCAAGTTCACCAAGCGGATCTCCTGTTTCTCCCTCACGATCGCGTCGGTCGCAAAACGTACAAGTACGCACTGACAATCGTTGACGTAGCGAGTCGTTATAAGGGGGCTGAGCCGTTGGCCACTAAAGAGTCTAAGGAGGTGGCCGAGGCTCTTTCCCGAATATATAAAAGGATTCCTCTCAAATGGCCGAATCTTCTCCAGGTCGATCCCGGCCGCGAGTTCATGGGCGCGGTCTCTCATCTATTGGCTAAACACAAAGTTTCTATCAGACGCGGCCGCGTCAACATCCACCGAGACCAGGGGATCGTGGAGCGGTTCAATCGAACCCTGGCTGAGAGGCTGTTCGGACACCAATATGCCAAAGAACTTGTAGACCCTCATTCGCGATCGACCGAGTGGGTGGCCAGACTGCCCGCCGTGGTCTCCGCACTGAACGGAGAGGTGACCAGATTGATAGGTAAGAAGCCCGTAGATGCCATCAAGTCTAAAAAGGTGACGAGCAAGCCCTCTGCCGTCTCGCGTGGGCGACCCGTTGGTTTAGAGGAGCAACGACTTCCATCGGATGTTTACGTCCGGTACCTCTATCAACCGGGAGAGCTCGAAGGTGGCAGCCGCCGCGCGACTGACCCGTGTGGTCTCTGAATGTATATCATCTGGATCGCTCTATTACCAAACCCGATGAGCCCGAGCTCTATTATTTGGCTGATGGTCCATCTCGCGGTTTTGTTCGCGAAGAACTTCTTATGGTACCTTCTGGCACCCAGCTACCCCCGATTGCTTAAATCAAGAGAGGTTCTGTATGTATTCCGTCTGGTAACACGCGTCTTTTATCGTAGAACGCCGAGGGTCCTAATTTGTGTTGACAGTACGTTTTCATAACGCCGTCTTTCATTTTAAATCCTCAATTTTGTGCTACATCTATAATGTGTTTTCCATCTTCTGTAGTTTCACTTAGTACTCGTTTATATCTATCCCAATTTAAATTGTTAGTTCTCTTGGACATTCCTTTCGCAGAGTTTTTATTAATTGAATTAAATTTTTCTACGAAATAACACTTTCGCCCTATCTCCGCTGAATTCCATTTTGAAAAGTCCTGGCTCTCTTTCGCTCCATTTATCCCAAGCCAACCATTTCTTTTTTTCTTTTTCAAACTCGTCTAGTAAGATAGGTCTAATCAATTCCTCTATCGTCTTTCCACTAACTCCTATATACATACTATCCGTGTCCATCTGTATTAATTCAAAGTCTTCTCTTTTTACGTATTTGTCTAGAAATTCGTAGCAAAATTCCAACATTCTCAATTTAGCTAGTTGATAAACCGCTATTCCACAGTGGGAGGGGCTCTTTACTGCACACCGGGGTTTTCGGGAAGATATTTCGTACGCATCTCCTATCTCTTCCAAATCGTCAAAGAATGCAGATCTTAACGCTTTGTCAACACAGGTTTCGTCTTGTGTATATGTCGTATTTAAATGTCTCTCTTTTGCCGCTATCATTTTCCACAACACGAATTGCCTAATAATTTCATTATATCCGCTACTGGTTTCTTATTTGGTTCTACATCGCCTGTTCGTCTTGCGGCTGTAACTTCTTTTGCGAACCATTCGAAGGGTTTACCACTAATATAATCTATAACACGATGAACTCCCGTTATTTCTAGGCCGTGTTTTAAATACCATTTCAATAGTGGCGCGTACGGCAGTACTTTGGTGGCCGACATAGATCCCACCAATTTTCTTCCATTTCCTCTAGTTCTTCCAGTATCTTCCAAATATTTTATCATGTGTTCTGGAACCTGATCAACATCTACTTCTCTGTTTATAAAAAGTGGAGACATTTCAGAAAACTTATCTTCTATATCCACCTCCGCAAACCCAAACCAGTCTCCAGATAAAACTCTTTTACAAAACTTTTTAATAAATTTAGGATTATGTGGGGTATCTATATGGTGTATAGTTTCTCTCCCACACGGCATATCTTTACTTAACGTAGATAAATATAACGCGTTTGCATCATACCCCAAAATAGCCTTGCAAGGTTTGTTAATTCCTGTGGAATTAGATCTAATATTTGAAACACCGGCTTCCGCATAGCGTGTAAATACGATTGATGGACCCCGACTAGAGCGTCTTTCATCATTTCGTATGTTTCTTCTTTTGTTGCATATAGAGCCCCCTCCGGTATAACCACCTTTATAGATTTTTGTTCTTTAATGGTTCCTCTCAATAAATATTGTATAGCCACACCCGGTAGTGTTACCGCATCTTTTAAAATATCCACACCTCTGTGTTTATAAAAATTCACACATTTTTTCCACCGCTTCTAGGAACGGTGTGCTACATCTAAATCGTTATAATATTTCACCAACCAATCTCTGAAAGTTTTCATATTCTTTTCTTCGAAAATTCTACGACATTTACTTAATTCTGTTTCATCTAGTAACATTTTCCCCGATAGTTTGGAATAACAATTCTCTATATCAGGCAGTCCTGGGTTATCAAGTTTGTCTGGAGAATCGAACAACTCGTAAGGAAAGAATGATTTCTGTCCTTTGCAGTAGTAGGCTTTTATCCAACTATCGTAACTTACACCCGGTCCTAGGTAAAGTATTACATCAAGAAATCTAAACTCCGGAGTAAATAGAAATATTGTTGCGTTTGCCCGTTTTCCGACCATTACTTTCTTTGTTGTTGATGCCAATTCGCCTACTAAATATTTCTTTATTAAGTTTATATCGTACTTACTGCTGTTAAAACCTATAACCGGTACTTGCTCTATCCACTGTTCGATCTTGGCGATTTGGTTTTTACGTAAATGTTCTGTATAAACCAATATCTTAACCACACTTCTTCTCTTATAGCTTTTCCCCTGACTTTCAAATCTTCTACGAATTTTTCTATAAGTTTTGCAGGATCTTTATCACAAATATGAGTTACTGTTCTTGAGAAATTATCTCCTATACTAACACTTACCGGAACGTGCTCAGCTTCGTACTCTAAACTATTACCTAGCGTTTTAAATTCTGGGTTGAGATACGCCTCAAAATCATATACTATCTGATATGGATAAAGTAGTAGTCGTCGCAACCGATCTTTATATCTTTACCCGTTCTTTGGAATTCGCATTCCACATAACTACTAGGTTGAATTCTTTGCTTCTTCTAATAAATGTATCTCTTCTCATAGTGGATGCGCGTTCTTTTTTTCTATGCTTTGCATGAATCTCGCACCCGTGCCAGTAACAGCCGTGATATTGATATACGGTATTGTTTTCTTGGCAGTATCCATCTACTCGAGCTCCTAAAATCCATCTTTCACCCCCGTGTCCGCACTGTTCGTGGTGAATGTAAATTCCCTCCCGCTTTTCCACAGAATACATCCAATCGATCGCCCCATAACTGTTATAACTTTTTGGGTAAAACGCTTTCTCGAACGACGAACGCGGGTGTCTCACCTTTCATACATTTTGGTCCGTGTCTCTTCATATTACTCGCTTTCGTGAATTTCTGTTTGCAATTATCGCAGGCGTAAATTTTAGATAGGTTTTTAAGTTTTTTTTATCAGAAATGCGTGATTATTAAACAGTCCTATTGTCATTGGTTTATTACCTATTTCCTTATAGTGTGCTGGCACCTTTTTCAACCACCATACGTCACATTCGGTCGGTTGATATACTTCTATACCGATTTTAAAAAACTCTTCAACCTTTTTCAGGTCTGAAAAAGGAATTAATTGGTGAAACCACATTACTACCGAAATATTGCTTACTAAATTATCTCGCTTTGTCCGTACATCTGTCGGGTCTGTCATATGCATCGCTAAACATCTGAACAGACAAAGGTCGTCATTATACTTATCTAAAGAATACATACCTTTTTTATTCTTCAACCATTCGGGAAGTTCTCCTCCTGCTGCTTCTTTGGATTGTAGTCCCAAATCTATTCCCCTACTGCCCTGTATTACCTTTACGAAAACCTCTACCCATCTTACAAACTTCCACTTTGTATTCGGTCTGTCTATTTTATCGGACATTATTCGTGTTTGCTCCTTATCTGACAGCCATTTTTTAACGGTTTTCATTGATGATAGTGGTTCGCTACCACCGAGATTTTTGTGAAATATTAGAGTTATAGGTTTTCCATTTTTAGTTTCCTCCATATGTTCTAGCTTGTAAGAATATGAATATCTCAAATAAAAATTTGTTGTTAGATACGGAGCGAGTTTATCGGACATGCGTTCAGACTCGTGATGTCAATGTTTTTACGAAAGGATAATGTAACTACCCCTCTTCCATTTTCTACCTTTTCCAATGTTTCATCACGAGCCCACAATATTTCTTCACCTTCTACCACATCGCGCGAACGATATATTTTTTCATTATTATTTGGTATTGGGCCACCTGTGCGTCTAATTTGGGACAAATTATTGGTGCTTGAAGGTTTTTATTACACTAGCCCTTAACCCCGCAATACTTTCTTTTTGAATTCTGTTACCAACTTCCTCTGCTAGTGAGAGGTCTTTAAATGGCTACCTCGTTTGTGGGCGCGGGTAAACCGCTTCATAAATGCCTCATTCTTTGTGGCGTTTATCAGATTTGTCAACCACCTAACTCTCAACCGTTTACTATAAGTAATCCCTAGAGATTCGGCTTCTCTTCTCAAACTTTCGATTTCTGGCGTTATCATATTTTCTATTGTTATAACCTATGAAATTTATCTGTTCAATTGGTCGTGAAAACATTATGTTTTTTTCACGTCCAATTGAATATAAACATATAAATATACATATATAATGGAGTGTGAGACTTGTTGTAAGACGTTTACGCGTAAAGACTATCTACGAAGGCATCTAGCGAGACGTAGAAAAATTCCTTGTGTCCCCCCGCAATTTCAATGCCCCAGATGCCCTTGTAAATTCGTTAGTGCCCAAACTCTTTGTAGACATAAGCAACTACGCTGTCAGGTGGCTAGAGGTGAACATGGTAGACTAGAGCTGGTAGAATTAGTTGCTGATCTGCGAAATAAATTAGCTATATTGGAGGAGAAAAATGGGGTGTTGGAATATAAACTATCACTCGTGGGCACATTGAAATTGCATTAATTATTTTCTCCAAAATTCATAAATTTGCTGTCGGGAGACAATTTCCTCGTTAACCAATTTTTGATTTTTCGGGGGTGGTGGGGGTATTATAGAGGGTTGTAAATGATATCACAGTAGGTGGTATCATTTTGACTCCCTATATACTACTGAATGAATCATCAAGCCGCTTAGAATGTAATCAACACAAACGCATTGACACAGTGCGAATGAATAAAGCATCAAGCCAAATGCACATGCAATTTAGACTACAACCAAGAATATTTCAAATGTCATAACAACGAATGACGAATAAAATAACATGAAAGTAAGTTGTAATGGCACATGGCACAAGCCAGCAAGCACCAAGCTACATAGAATTGTAATAAGACGGATAGAACTTAGAATGTCATCAGCAAGCAAACGTCAGGCCTAATATAATTATGGCGGATATTACCTTCCATAGATGTCTGCTGACGGTGTCTAAAATTTGCCTCGACCTTGAATAATATGGCAGCCACATGGGAACACACTTCACCAAGACTGAACTGATAATCAGTACATGTTTTACTTCTAGTACAATGTAGAGTGTGAAATGGCTGAAAAGTGAAATATTTGACATGCTTTACTAACCCTAACTTTAACATGGGCTTCATCCTTACCAGAATCCTGACGTCACAATTGAATCCGGCTATGACCATTATAAAGTTGTAAGATTAGTACTAGGTACTATTACTTTTAGGGAAGGGGCTAAGTGATTAAGCGAGCACCTGGCACCAGGTCAGTTTATTCTAATTGCAGGGCTGAATATATATTTTCTGTATACATTCAGTTCTGATTTTGGGATATACCGTGAGCTCATACAACACATGACAAATACATAGAGGATCTTACACGAGTGACGATTTAATATGATATTTATTAAACAAGTTAAATGATTTCATATGAAACGAGGATATCATCAATCAGTGTTAGACACTAACATATTTGTCCACGGATCCCAGGAATCCCTTAATATATGGATCAATAGCATTTTCCCTAAATTTCAGGAATTCAGCAAATCAGGGATCCATATATCATATTAAATCAACTCAAGTGTTAGATTCTATTTATTGCTAAAGAACGCTGTCATACCTTGAGGATGTATTGGTCATCAAACATGATTTTGTAACTAGCTCATTTGCATATTTATTACACTAGTGTAATATGAATTTCATTAGACTGAGTTAGTACACTGCGACACAGACCTACAATCTGTGACTGTGAGTGCCCATTGTAATCAGTATACACTGACGAGTCATACACTGTTACTGGGATAACATATATTAAGAAATTCAATGCGATGTATTAATTATACATTTTAAGTAAATATATCAAAACTGATGCATTAGTGAAATTAGAAACTGAAACATGAAACCGGTTGACTGCTTTTTTATATATCACAGTATTTTCTGTCACGTCATGCAACATTAAATGAACTCACGTGACATAGTATCATGATGTAATACAATATGTTTTTTTGTTTATTGGTGTTTAACGGCCTATCAACAGCTAAGGTCATGTAAGGCCGGGCAAACGGGTTCGATCCCGTTTTAACCGGCTGCATTGGGGCGAAAATTCCAAAATCAGAACTGAATATTTACATCGAGAAACAATATATTCAGCCCTGAAATTAGAATAACCTGACGTGGTGGCAGGTCCATACCACACCAAAGTCACTTGGCCCCTTCCCCTAAAATAGGATTACGAATAATCGTAATACTCACATAAGGGGTATAACCGGATTCAACTGTCACATACAAAATGCCAAAGACGTATATGAGGGCCAAAACCAGGTCTCCAGTCGGAATTCCGGTAAGGATGAACCCCGATCGTTAAATTACCCATCGCTTGCACCCACCTTCGACCCACGTAATACAATATGCCCTTGATGCATCAGGTGACGATGCAATCACCGACGTGACTCACTGTGGCTGGGTACAATACAACCCATATTGTCTGGGCGGCTTACGTGTTTGTTTGTTTGTTTGTTTATTGGTGTTTTAACAGCCTATCAACAGCTAAGGTCATATAAGGCCGGGCAAACAGGTTCGACCCCGTTTTATTTTAACCTGCTGCATTGGGGGGGGGGGGGGTGGACCCCAAAATCAGAACGGAATATTTACATTGAGATACACATATTCAGCCCTGAAATTAGAATAACCTGACCTGGTGCCAGGTCCATACAGCACCAAAGTCACTTGGCCCCTTCCCCTATTTAAAAGTAATACCGGTAGGATTACTCTTATAAGAGTCAGCCGCAATAGCTCAGTGGTAGAGCATCGGACTACGGATCGAAAGGTCCCGAGTTCCAATCCCGACACTGGCCGATTTGGCGTGTCCTTGGGCAAGACACCTTCGTGATAGCCTAGTCCTATCGGGTGGGGACTTAAATAGTCGGTCCCGACTAACTGCACATATTCCGCTTTATAGGCAACAGGTTGTCCTATTCGCTACACCACGTTGCATAGTAAAAATGTGCGTAATAGCATTTACAATGCGCGCACTAAAATATAGAAAAAACCTGCAGGGCGTTGACATTCATACTTCGCTATATTGTTATTGATAGACTATATTCCAATATGACACAAACATATTATCACAAACTCACCTCATGAATTGTTGATTAGCAAAAGTCTAAGGTCACTCTCACACGAAGCAGAAAGTAAACAGAGCATCTTCAATATGGCGGGCGATGGATCACGCATGACTAGCACGTGACATCTATTTTAATTATCGGGGTCACAGTTTTGAGGCCCGAGACGGCTCGCGCGTAACGTGATACCGACTTTTTGTATATATATCGCATCGTCAAATCACAGGTGTGCGTCAAATGAGAAACGCCATGGGATTTTGTACTCCGGACATCTGCGTAATTTCAATAAATACATGTAGAAAAATTACATCTAGATCTACAATAGTTTTCTTTAGTAAAGTAAAATTACAATTTTTTCAACTTCTATCGTCATTTACGGAAAATAATTATATTGTGCTATTCCAGTTTATATAAGTATCCCCCTATGGAAGAGAACTTTTACCTACGGAAATGACCCCCCCCCTCCCCCTCAATTTTTTATCCGGATAACCCCCCCCCCCCCTCAATGTTTTCTTTCCCGGCTACCCCCCCCCCCCTCTCAATTTTGTTTTCTCTTCCCATAGGGGTTGGTACTTATATAAAACTGGAATAGCCCATTACTTTTCTGTAAATATATTTCAATATATTTCCTGAAATTACGCAGATGTCCGAAGGTACAGGTTAGACACCACCAAATAGTTTTACTATATAATTCAATCGAATGCCATCCAGTAAGGCCAGTCTCTCCTACTTTCACTATCCGTATGGATGCTGTGGGATCCACTTGTACATGACCTGCAGCCAGTCTGTACTGGTTCTGCATGAACTAAACAATAGGTTCACTTACTCCTAAGAAAGAAAAATCCAACCTTGTCATATCCCCCAATATTGTTTACATTTTTCGGCCACGGAAACTCTGTTTACATCACGTGACCAAAAGGTTTAGTGTCTTCTTTTAAATGCTACAAATATGCTGAAAACTGGTGTTAAAAGCACCCCAAAATGTTCCTCCAGTGAATCTGGGTAGTAATGGATCAAGATTTGCAAGCAAACAGTGTCTGTGACCTCAAAACACCCGCACTATTTTTTTATACCGGACTATTTTTGCATACACCCTGGGCGATTTCTCACCATTTAGTATCCTCTAACCTACACAATCACATGTCGTGTGATATGTGACTGTAACTAGAGAAATGGGACTTACGTTGATTGCAATCGTCGCAGGCGCGGATACAGGGAGGGGGGAGGGGGGGGGGGGAGGGGGTTCAGGGGTCCCCCCCCCACCCGCCCTGCACCCGGCAAAAAAAAAGAGAAGAAAATCTACAATATTCGAATAATTGAATGACTTATTTCGTGGCCTAGGTGTCAGGAAATCGCATCTGCGGCGATCTGGCATTTAAAAATTTCGTGCGGGAGCACCCCCAGACTTTACGATGCGCATCGAGCTTCGCGCTCGCGGAGGTCTAGACCTGCAATTATTTCTGTATCCGCGCCTGCGTCGGCGATGACTATCTGTGCGGAATTCTGTTGTAATTCACGGTTAAACATGCAGACAGCTGGGCCAGAATCAGAAATAAATGGAATTTGAGCTGAAATAATCAGTGACACGTACGCGTGTGTAGCTACGATCAAACAGATGCCGCCGGAGATCATTAATAGTTCGGCATAACAAACAACTTACCCGATGATTTGACCGGAGGCAAATAGGGAAGTGGACTTTGGGACAGGTGTATTCTGAATTCAACGAAGCCACACCTATTCTATGCTGATTGGTTGAATCCATTTTGTTTATCTGTCCTAGCGGTAAGCAAAATAAGGGGAAGTTTGTCATGCAGTAACGGCTGCAAAAACTGGCTGTCCGGAATATGAAATCCGTAAAAGAACAGGCATATTCTGGTCGGATTACTGTGAAATGAATACATAAGCGTATCGCGAAAACAGAATCTTGTTATATCTCCTTTAAACCCCTTTCTTGCTCAACTTTGAGACTACAGAATTACATGTGTACAAGTATGTAATTAAGATTTAAAATGCATTGAAAATATAAAGTGTTTCAATTTCATTAAGACATACCGAGGCCTCAATCAGTAAGTTATAGTATTGTAACGATTCGGACGCTAGCAAGCTCGGACCAAAACAGTTTCGGGACAGCCTTGCTATTTTTTACTATTTGTAATCAACATATACGCGAAAGTTCTTTATCACATATGATATATGAACCTTTCGCATGCTCACTGTTAATATATCATTAAGTTTAAACTTGGGACAAAGAAATCAAACATAAATAACGAACCTGTTACGGTCCGAAACGCCCTCGAAGTTATATATAGATCAGTAGGAAGGAAACTATACCGACACCGGGCAATGTAAGAAGAACTGGCGATCCTGAGTAAACATCTTAATGTATCCATTAAATTGCTGTGTAGAACCATTTTTATGAATTATTACTTGTGTCACATGCATATATGGTTTATAAAGTATAACATACTTCACTATGTATATGTAAATTGAGCATCAAACGTATACAAAGCACCATTATTTCGACTTGCCTTAAAACGCACATTTACAAATACAACTACGTCATAACTCCTATGTAGTGCAATGTAATGAAATGTAATTAGAGTTATGTACTCAGAACAAGGTCCCGACATGCAAGGTCATCGAGCCAGTGCCGTCGTTAAATCAAAGCACTCGTAAGTTTTATAACTGGTGGAATAGTGACACAATTACACACTTATTTAAATCATATAAAGAACAATTTGTGCCTACTAAGTGGGCATGTACCTTTAAAGTGAAAATTTCCACCGTTTGTGGGCAGGTGATGCTTCAAAGTTGCAAAGAGATAAGTGTTACTTACATTTATTTATGTTCCCTTTATGGTAATTTGGCCAGTCTATTCCGCAGCCTGATATATGGATCTTTGCTTGCATGGTTAGAAATTGTTCTGAGCACATAACTCTAATTACATTTCATTACATTGCACTACATAAGAGTTATGCCTATGGAGAATTGTTATTTCCAAATTTGCGTTTTAAGTCAAGTCGAAATAATGGTGTTTATATATGTATGGTCGGTAAATTACATATCTAGAGTTAAGTATGTTATACTTTATAAGACATATATACATGTGACGCAAGTAATACTTCATAAAAATGGTTATACGCAGCAATTTCATGAATAAATTGACATGTTTACTCTGGATCGCCAGTTCTTCTTTCATTACCCGGCGTCGGTATAGTTTCCTTCCTGGTGATCTATATTTAATTTCGAGAGCGTTTCGCACCGTAACAGATTCGTTATTATTAGCCGATCTAGTTATAGATCGGCTAATAAATTGGTTATCCGCGATTTGTGAATAGGTTTGTAACCACCCTTTTCTCCTATGTTCTGTAATCTACAAACGCGAAATTTGTTGTATCACTTCCAAATTACATGTACATCAACCGGATAATTTTTCATTTTTGGCCATTATCTCTGTTGAAAACTTTAAATATAGCGAAATAACACAATTTGGCTATAAATAAACGTTTTCACTACAAGAGTTCGGTAAACTAAAGTTAGGCGGTTTGCAATTTGGCTATAAATAAACGTTTTAACTACAAGAGTTTGGTAAACTAAAGTTAGGCTGTTTACCTTCTAGTCCAGGGGCAATTGTAGGTATATATATGAGATTCCGGCACCTCGTGTTAATTTATGGCACCCGGTGTTTTTATAAACTTGAATGTATAAGGTTTCCAAAAATTCCAGGTGCCATTTTTTAAACCAAGTTCTGTACAACGTATACATATACAGCATGTGCCCGTCTCATATAGACCAGCATAGTTCTGTACAACGTATACATGTACAGTATGTGCCCGTCTCATATAGACCAACATAGTTCTGTACAACGTATACATGTACAGTATGTGCCCGTCTCATATAGACCAGCATAGTTCTGTACAACGTATATATACAGTATGTGCCCGTCTCATATACACCAGCATAGTTCTGTACAACGTATAGATGTACAGTATGTGCCCGTCTCATATAGACCAGCATAGTTCTGTACAACGTATACGAGTCATAATTCCATATCTATCCCATAAGTGTAAACATGTGTGTACCTACATATAATAATATTTATACCTATATGCATTATAAAGTAAAACAATTTATTGTTTAAAATATAATGGTATATTTGTTTTTCTCATCCAAAATTGTTATTTCAAAATACAAGTTTCATCGTGTTACATCACATTTGTTTATCCATTACAATACATTTCAAATCCAGTCACAGTGTTTGTCCATGGCGATGACGTGGCTACGTTTTATAGGAAGAAGTTGAACGTTGCCATGTATTAAAGGAACACTCCACAAAGGCAGATACATCAAGCGTTACGGTAGGGAATTATGTGTTACAGGACGGACTACTCCCGTTATATGAGGGAATAAGACATATCAGTCAACTGAAACTATTTATTGAACAACAAACATTTTAATAATAACGCAAAATCAGAACGAGTTATCTTCAATTCAACAATAATACCAAACTAAATGAATGACTAAAATGTTATTTTACGCAGGAAAACTAGAGCCCAGTTTCGAGGCCATCGTTCAGGACGAGACTGCAACCAGTGTATATATTCATAATATCAAAATAAAAACTTGTTGTCGGACAATTATAAGGCCTCTGGAAACTCACCAGACAGTCTAATTGAACCTTCACTGGTTGCAATCCCGTCGAGATCAACTTTCTCGGAGTGGATTCCTATTTACATACACCTGTATGTTATATGTTTACTTAAACTTAGTACTAAAACAAATGTTTCAAACAAATGATAATTTCCAAAAAGACACGATACATGTGTCACAATGAGTAATATGCGTATTTTTCATGTTAACAACAGTGCTTTATGCACAACACAGGCAACCTTTATATCCGTTCATTTATGTCAAGTTTAACTTTAAGGGGCACTATAGGATTGTTTTGGAGAAAAACAAGTTGAAAAATAAAAATGTATTATTATCATGGCCCTATGTACAGAGGTTCAAAATTGAAGATACATAACGATACTAGGTCCGCTAGGTCGTTTCAATATTCACCAATATCGGTACATAACTACCATAATTTATGTTGTGTCTTATTGAACACAATACAATCGGAAATATGATAGTTAAGTACCCATATGTGTGAAAATAGAGACAACCTAGCAGTCCCAGTATCGTCATTATCTTCAATTAAACCCACTTTACACAGGACCATGATGAAAAAAAAACATGTTTTGTTCTTCTTCATATATCCCCCCTCCCCCCAAAAAACCCTATAATGCACCTTTGATGTTCAAATATGATTAAAACAGGAATGTTAGAGTCCGGTAATGTGTTATGAAGTTTCGGATCATATTATTGTGACATTAGTTACTGATACCAATAAACTGACAACCCGTAACATGGATAATAATTTCTACTGTATAGCGATAAAGCCTATTTAATTGTCAAGTAATTACAAGTGTTTCCAAATATCATCATTGATTTTGTAATGGGAATTACTTATTCCCATTACATTTTCTGGTTCTGGGATAATTCCTAATATATCATCAAGACTATACCAGCTACGATCTGTCACGGTACGAGGCCACATAAAACGATTGTCATCCTTCTTTCCAGTCGCCTTCATACACTTAACACGTAAGCATGTTGCTCTAGCTTCCTCAACGATTCCCGGGTACGGTCGGCGATTGTATTTTACTAGTACGTATTTGTTTACAGAAGTAAGTGGATCCTTAACCGCTTTGATGGTCGTGTCATCGGCGTTTACAATTTATTTTATGTTCCTGTCTGTTTTACCTATACTTTTGTTGGTATGAATTCACATTGTCAAAAGTCGTACTGATAATTTCTCTTTCGCGTGTATTCTCTTTGATTTTCTCTCTTACAACATCATTGCCCTCACTCCTATCTATCATTTCGGTTTCACATGTATCTATCCTTTCTGTTTCCGATGAAGTATCGATGCAGTCGCCACTGCTAATATCATTGTCGTCAGTCCTATCTATAGTCTTATCTTTCATTTCGGCCACTTCCGCTGTACAACATTTTTTTGTCGATGACAATGGAATCAATGCCGTTGCCTTCATCAAGGTAAATCGTAACTACCTCATCTACATGTAGCTCTGCATCATTGCTGACATTATCAGGCGTGTATTCAAGTGCTGAAAACTCGGCGTTCAGATCTTCATGCGCTTCTTCTTCACAGATATTCAGTTCACGAAGATGTTTTTGATATTGATTCTTCTCACTGCACTCCGGGTGTTGGGAACCTCCCTGTTCGTGATTCCTGTCCAAGTTTTCAGACTCAATCTTTCTATCATTTTCATATTTATGTTGCATTGCCTTGAGCGCCTCATTTATCAATTTTTTTCTTTTGGCGGCTTTGTCATCTTTCGTTTGGCTGCTTTGATTGGAATGTTCTCACTAGTTTATTCCACAATCTGTTCTTTAGGGGTTCACTACATAGTTCACACATATTATCGCACACACAACTCAAATTTCTATACGAAAGGCTTCCGTTCGGCCTAAGAAGTATCTGATGTAATTGCATTGTTCCTGGTATGGGTTTTGCTTTCTTTCGTTCTAGATTCGCCCTTTCTAACTCTATTTCTGATTCTGTCACTAACATTACCATTGGTTTTCCATGTTGCATTTGGTTCACGAAGGTTTCAGCACACATACTGTCATGACCATGCCGAACTTGTTGGTCAGCTCCCCTTTTCAGTGCCCCACCAATGGCATCAGGTATTCCCTTTCCATGACCGGCCTCGAAGAACGACCATTTCACAGACTCAAATCCCATTTTCGTCGGTTCCGTGGACAGTAAGAGAAAATTGCCCTTCTGTCTATACTGGGTCGTTGGACCGTCACTGAAGAACTCTATGCTATTTACGGCTGGGTGTTTCTGTTTAACATGCTTCATGACTTTTTTTATTTTTNCTTCAAGTGAGCACAGATACCGCTGGGACTCCTGTATGAAGTGTTAGTTGTCTTTTCGAAGCACCAACGTGCATAGACTGAATTTCCTGTGTCGTTTTACAGACATAATTTTCTGAGAAGTCTACATGTATAATACATTCGTTGTCCTTTAAAGTTTCTCTTGAATGCTTCATGTACTTAAATTGGGCCCAGCATTTATACATGTGTTGCATGTAGACTTCAAAATCAGCATTAAACTTCTCTAACATGTGTCCACACGTGTCAGTTAGGCTTTCATTTGTTGTATATGTTACTTGTTTCTGTTTCGTGGTGTTTCCGTCTTTAACAGTCCTTTCTTCTTTCTTTGTTGACCATTTAAACCAGGTTATTTCTTCGTCGTGTTTTTCGTTGTTTAAAGTCTATTTGTTTGCGTCATGTACTACATTGTCCATGCATGTATTTGTACCCGTTTATATCACAAACTCTCCCTATCAAGAGCGTATGCAAGTTGTCGGATTCCAGTATGTTTGATTAAAATAACGACGATGCCATCATGGTGACATTATCACACTTTCTGCACATGCATGTTTCCCTATCAGACTCTTTAGGGAATATTACCAAAAATGGGCGCATTTTTCGGAAAAGGTTATAGCTCATTTTTGTTTTGCTCTCTACTTGAAATTGTGTATGGAGAGTTATCAGTGTGTCACACAGTAATCGTTGTTTTTGCTTCTTCTTCTTGTTCCTGGTTACTGTTTGTTTTTGACCAGCAACAACTCTTGAATTGTCATCTCTGAGATAGAATTCTTTCACCTGTTTACAAAATCTTTTTGAAGTAACATTTAGCGGTAACATAAGTGTTCTCTCATCTACAAATATATATAAACATGTATACACTTCTTGATTATGACAGACATGAATTACAATACAGCAGATATGATATCGGTTCAGAAGTTAAAATGGTATGAACGGAAACTTAAAAGCACGAATTCAAGTTATAGTTTAGGGTATTCCACCAGACGTTTGGTAAAGAACGTTAAAACAGTTTAGTGCATTAGTGCGTGTTGAGACTGACCTGCGTCGTGCGTTGTGTCCTTGACCAAGACAATGTATCCACACTGCTCCAGTTCACCCAGTAAGTGGGTACTGATAATTCGTAGTTGCTCTGTAAATACGAATTACCGGCTTCTCTGAAAAATAAATAAATCAGTGAGTGTTCTCTCGCGTAACAGTATATGAATGAGCATTGCTCAAAGCCATCAATTACAATACAGCAGACATACTGACTTGTAATACGTTAAAATGACAAATATAACAACTACATACTAACAACACGTGTTATTTATACGTAACATTACTAAATAGCTTTTATTATATAACTCCTAGAATCTTTCACGTAACAATTTACTGTAACGAAAATGTTCACTTTCGTAAAAATATATACACCCTGGTTATTAGAAGACAGACACTACAATATACCGGTAACACACATACATGTACTGTCGTACTACTATGTTAAAATGAATTCAATGATAACTTAATATAAACAATCATTACCGGCATTGGCCTATTACCAATATATATAATTCATTGCATTCATGTAACAGTTTACTGTAACAGATTTGTTCTTTCGTGTAACAATATGTATATAATGAATGCTAATATAATTAAATTTAGAGATAACTCAATTAATCTCATATTGCATTTGAGAAATAGCGCAGTCAATGTGTAATTTTTTCATTCAATGTGCCAGCCATGGTATAGTATATCATTGGCATAGATAACCTGCATTTATTCACTCATATAACAGTTTACTATACCATATACGTTCACTCGTGTAACGGCATATTTATGTTTGTTGGTCCTATACAATTTCTAAACGGTAAAATATATCTTTCTGTGCAGTTCTTCAAACACTGACATACATTCAAATGTAATTTTAACAGTACACACTGCTTTCAGTTTTTTATCAAATTTGTAGCTCGAAACAAAGCATAGTTTTCACTCATGTAACACTTTTGGGCTTTCCTGTAACAAAATCAGCTGTGACATGAGTGAATGTTACACAAGGGATGTATTCATTGTTTTATCGGAATAACAACAACAACAGATCCGTGGATATTACACGTGACTCATGATTAAAACCGGTACGCAAAAACAAACAACATTCACTCCCTGCAATAAAATCATATTCGACAAGGACAAAAAAAAGGCCGTTACACTAAATACCGTTATAAAAAGTACGCATCTACCTGCTTCTCGTCGAATAACGATTTTATCAAATTTCCGCCGCCATCAGACTTCTGTGACCGCCATTTTTTCCACGAAATGAATACTCTTCAAAATGGAGACGGGGCGTGCGCGTTATTTCAAAGGGGTTATACATTACACTATGTAGTTGTTACATGAGTGAACTTGTTAGTAGAATGTTGGTATCAACCTTAGACAATGATTTTTTCTCATTAAATATCAGCAAAGTATGGTATGTTATAGTCGAGATACGTAATGAAATATGAATTTACCATTGGCATTTCAAATTTAGATGAAAGAATAACACACGTGTCTTCCATGCATACAAAATCCCCAAAAACGTACCTGGATACAGCACAAACGTGCTATTTCAGCATATTTAAATAAGAAAAATATATAATTTTACTATCCCAGGGTTAAACAAAAATTGGCCCACATGTTCGAAACAATTAGTTTTAGAACTCTACGTAATACGTTTCGTAATGCTACAGTCTGTTTACTAGAAAAACAAAAAAATCAACAATTTGACCGAAACAAAATTATGACTCATACATGTACAGTATGTGCCCGTCTCATATAGACCAGCATAGTTCTGTACAACGTATACATATACAGCATGTGCCCGTCTCATATACACCAGCATAGTTCTGTACAACGTATACACATTACTAGCTATGTGCCCGTCTCATATAGACCAGCATAGTCGTCGTACAATGTATACATATACAGTATGTGCCCGTCTCATATACATCAGCATAGTTCTGTACAATGTATACATGTACAGTATGTGCCCGTCTCATATACACCATAGTTCTGTACAATGTATACATGTACAGTATGTGCCCGTCTCATATACACCAGCATAGTTCTGTACAACGTATACATGTACAGTATGTGCCCGTCTCATATACACCAGCATAGTTCTGTACAATGTATACATGTACAGTATGTGCCCGTCTCATATAGACCAGCATAGTTCTGTACAATGTATGCATGTACAGCATGTGCTCGTCTCGCATAGACCAGCATAGTTCTGTACAACGTATAGATGTACAGCATGTGCCCGTCTAATATAGACCAGCATAGCTCTGTACAACGTATAGATGTACAGTATGTGCCCGTCTAGTATAGACCAGCATAGCTCTGTGCAACGTATAGATGTACAGCATGTGCCCGTCTAGTATAGACCAGCATAGCTCTGTACAACGTATAGATGTACAGTATGTGCCCGTCTAGTATAGACCAGCATAGCTCTGTACAACGTATATATGTACAGTATGTGCCCGTCTAGTATAGACCAGCATAGTTCTGTACAACGTATACATGTACAGTATGTACCCGTCTCATATAGACCAGCATAGTTCTGTACAACGTATACATGTACAGTATGTGCCCGTCTCATATACACCAGCATAGTTCTGTACAACGTATACATGTACAGTATGTACCCGTCTCATATGCACCAGCATAGTTCTGTACAACGTATACATGTACAGTATGTACCCGTCTCATATACACCAGCATAGTTCTGTACATCGTATACATGTACAGTATGTGCCCGTCTCATATAGACCAGCATAGTTCTGTACAATGTATACATGTACAGTATGCGCCCGTGCATAGATCATCATAGTTTCTGTACAACATATACATGTAGAATGTGCCCGTCCTCATACTCCACATATTTCTGTACAATTCATGTACAGTGTGCCCGTATATACCCAGCTAGTTCTCATTATACATGTAGTATGTCCCGTCTCATATACACCAGCTAGTTCTGTACAGTATACACAAATAAAACATGTTACAGTATGTGCCCGTCTCATATACACCAGCATAGTTCTGTAACAATGTATAACATGTACCCAGTCATGTTGCGTACTCCCGCATATACACCAGCATAGTTCTGTACAATGTATACTGTACATATGTGCCCGTCATACAGCTAGTTCTGCAAGTAACTGTACAGTATGTGCCGATCTAGGACAGCATAGTTCTGTACAACGTATACATACAGCATGTGCCCCGTCTTATATACACCAGCATAGTTCTGTACAATGTATACATGTACAGTAATGTGCCCCGTCTCATATACACAGCATAGTTCTTAACAATGTATACATGTACAGTATGTGCCCGTTTTGTAGATATCATCAGTCAGTCCCGTGTACAACAATATCAGTACAGTATGTGCCCGTCTAATAGACCAGCTAGTTATGTACAAGTATACATGTACAGTATGTGCCGTCTCATATACACCAGCATAGTTCTGTCAATGTACATGTACAGTATGTCCCGTTTTATGCATAGTTATGTCAAGATACATGTACATATGCCCGTCTCATACACCAACATATTCTGTACAAGTATAACATGTACAGATGTTGCCCATTTTGTTTTAAATAATCAGCCATAGTTTCTTAATACAACCATATTTACAATGTATACATGTACTGTTCCCTCATATACAACCAGCATAGTCTGTACAATGTATACATGTACAGTATGTGGCCCCGTTTTCATTATAGACCAACTAATAGTTCTGTACAATGTATACATGTATTCATATATGCCCGTCTCATAAAAACAGCAATAGTCCTGTACAGTATACATGTACATTAAGTGCCCGTCCTCATATAACCACCACATAGGTATGTAACAATGTTATACATGTATCAGTACCGTTGCCCGTTCTCATATACAACAACATAGTTTTTTTATAACATTACATGTACAAGTATGTGCCCCGTTTTTTGTATAATCAATCATAGTTTCTGTACAACAATACATGACAGTATGTGCCCGTTCCTCATAGAACCGCATAGTTTTCCTGTAACAATGTACATGTACAGTATGGTGCCCGTTTTGTATAGATCATCATAGTTCTGTACAACGTATACATGTACAGTATGTGCCCGTCTCATATACACCAGCATAGTTCTGTACAATGTATACATGTACAGTATGTGCCCGTCTCATATACACCAGCATAGTTATGTACAACGTATACATGTACAGTATGTGCCCGTCTCATATACACCAGCATAGTTATGTACACGTATACATGTACAGTATGTGCCCGTCTCATATACCAGCATAGTTTCTTGTACAATGTGTAACATGTACAGTATGTGCCCGTCTCATATACACCAGCATAGTTCTGTACAAACGTATAACATGTACAGTATGTGCCCGTCTCATATACACCAGCATAGTTATGTACAACGTATACATGTACAGTATGTGCCCGTCTCATATACACCAGCATAGTTCTGTACAATGTATACATGTACAGTATGTGCCCGTCTCATATACACCAGCATAGTTCTGTACAACGTATACATGTACAGTATGTGCCCGTCTCATATACACCAGCATAGTTCTGTACAATGTATACATGTACAGTATGTGCCCGTCTCATATACACCAGCATAGTTATGTACAACGTATACATGTACAGTATGTGCCCGTCTCATATACACCAGCATAGTTATGTACAACGTATACATGTACAGTATGTGCCCGTCTCATATACACCAGCATAGTTCTGTACAATGTATACATGTACAGTATGTGCCCGTCTCATATACACCAGCATAGTTATGTACAACGTATACATGTACAGTATGTGCCCGTCTCATATACACCAGCATAGTTCTGTACAACGTATACATGTACAGCATGTGCCCGTCTCATATAGACCAGCATAGTTCTGTACAACGTATACATGTACAGTATGTGCCCGTCTCATATAGACCAGCATAGTTCTGTACAACGTATACATGTACAGTATGTGCCCGTCTCATATACACCAGCATAGTTCTGTACAATGTATACATGTACAGTATGTGCCCGTTTTGTATAGATCAGCATAGTTCTGTACAACGTATACATGTACAGCATGTGCCCGTCTCATATACACCAGCATAGTTCTGTACAACGTATAGATGTACAGCATGTGCCCGTCTCATATACACCAGCATAGTTCTGTACAATGTATACATGTACAGTATGTGCCCGTCTCATATGCACCAGCATAGTTCTGTACAACGTATACATGTACAGTATGTGCCCGTCTTATATACACCAGCATAGTTCTGTACAATGTATACATGTACAGTATGTGCCCGTCTCATATACACCAGCATAGTTTCTGTACAACGATACATGTACAGTATGTGCCCGTCTCATATACACCAGCATAGTTCTGTACAACGTATACTTGTACAGTATGTGGCCCGTCCTCATATACACCAGCATAGTTCTGTACAATGTATACATGTACAGTAATGTGCCCGTCTCATATGCACCATTCATAGTTCTGTACAACGTATACATGTACAGTATGTGCCCGTCTCATATACACCAGCATATTTCTGTACATCGTATACATGTACAGCATGTGCCCGTCTCATACAGACCAGTATAGTTCTGTTCAACGTTAACATGTACTGTTTTCCCACGATCCAGCTTATTTCATTTGTTTATTTGGAGATTAAATTTAGACACAGCTGGACATCAACATTGGTCATCTGGGAGATCTATGGAAAGGAGATCAGGAGAAAATATGGGAAAACCTCCAATGTTGGTCACCTGGTAATCCATCCAATATATCAAGGAAATAAAATATAGCAGACAAACAAATAGAAATCTCTCAAAACCTGGTGTGTTCTCGCCTGTTTAAAATCCTAGCCAGTGTACGTGAAAATGTGAAGTGGCTATACCATCATATGATCACTTAACAATATAAATATCAGAACAAAATTTCATAACATAATCACGTTATTACTACCAGTCCATTCAAAATAGATTTTTAGAACGTTATAATCTAATGAGTTTGGTGTGAAGTTTAGGGTGGAAACCACTTATCTACCCTGGTTGGTCAGATTACCGGCAATACCGATATGTAAACCAGTGTAGTCCCTGATACCCAGGATGATCAGACCATATGTATACCAGTTAGTCCCTGATGATAATGGATATCTACCCGGGATGGTGAGACGACCGGCAATATGTAGACCAGTGTAGTCCCTGACACTAATGGATGTCTACGTAGGATGGTCGGACTATCGAAATATGCAGACCATTGTAGTCCCTGTTCATAATGGACATCTACCCAAGATGGTCGGACTATCGGCAATATGTAGATCATTGTAGTTCCTGATCATAATGGACATCTACCCAGGATGGTCGGACTATCGGCAATATGTAGACCAGTGTAGTTCCTGATCATAATGGATATCTACCCAGGATGGTTGGACAATCGGCAATATGTAGACCAGTGTAGTTCCTGATCATAATGGATGTCTACCCAGGATGATTGGACTAACAACAATATGTTGACCATTGTAGTTCCTGATCATAATGGATATCTACCCAGGATGGTCGGACAATCGGCAATATGTAGACCAGTATGTAGAACTTCCAACTTGAATGCATACAGAAATAAAATTTGAAAATCAGTTACAACACTTATCAAGAACAATGTGGTAATGTATACATGTGACAATTATTGTTCACTACATGTATTGCACAAAAGCAATACCTGTGTTGACTGAATACCGTAAAACACAACATCCAAATACGAAACTTTCAAAATAAGTATGCAAGTTTAAGGTTAGCTTAGAATACTCAGCTAAGTGGATGACTTTTACTATTTCATCTGTCTTTTATATTATCTGTATCCTTATAGCCGAGAACCGGCCATTATAAAATATGGTCAGAATAACAGCCCGTTCTGTTCTCGCATTTTGTGAATGAAAGGAAATAAAAGGATAATCCAGGTCAAAGTAGGTACCGGTATATTTATTTATATGTTTAGTATTGGTCTGTGCAAGTTTTTTAACATAACTGTAAAGGATTAAACCGCTCGCTCGTCACTAAATGCCAGGACAGAATGGCTGCTGTTGTGACCATATTTGATAATGGCCGGGTCTCAGCTGTAAAGATACAGATAATATAAAAGACAGATGAAATAGTAAAAGTCATCCATATAGCCGAGATTATCTAAGCTAGTTGACGTCGAAGAGCCAGGTTACTATAAACACACAATATGTACATACCATATATTATTACCTTGCTTTCTCCAAAATATTAATTCCTAAAAACACATTTAATTATCCCACAAATTATTGATTACACATCCTAGTCCCACTCCTTAATTTAGCCCTATCAAACAGATTCGCAATTTAATTTTTTTATTGCACACAACAAATTTAACATGTTCTAAAGCACTGGCTGCATGTAGACTAATAATTTGGAAATTATATTTTTAGAATTCCTTTTCAGGGGACAAGTATTGAAATTTATGATGCATTATAACAAAATCTGATTGTAACTTCTGATAGAACACAAGAATATACCAGTCAGTTGACAATACTTGCATTAAGAGAAAACAGACTTTTGGTCCTTTGATCGGTATACACCCATGGTAGCATGATAAACATACAATGTTTTGATAAGATGCATCTTGAACTACCAACAAATGATGAATTGCCTGTGTAGACCGGTGTGTGTGCAGACTGATCACACCTCTCCCTGTTTTATTATTGTGTTCCAGTCATAAATCACAGGAAAACATACACAGCACACAGGGAGTCTGTGGGGACCATAAATCACACACAGTCAGAAACAAATACTTGTATACACTTCTCAGTTAGAACAATGGGAAAATAGACAACTTACAGAAATGGATATTCAGCTCTAAATTTCTTGTCTCATAAACTACCAAAGTTTTTGGTAAATGTGGCTGCAGCTGGAGACATCGGCATTATCAGTTTTGCGGCCAATGTAGATCCAAATTAGCCTGTGCATCTGTAGTCTGATCATACTGTTCGCCATTCCATCAATGACACACCCACAATGCTTCTAGCACGCAATATATATCATAAATGCATAAATGGAGCTTAATGGTTTTGCAGCCAGTGTAGATCTAGATCAGCCTGTGCGTCCTCGCAGTCTGATCAGGTTCTGCACTGTTCGTCATTCCATCAATGAAACACCTGTCATGCCTCACGCTCACAAATGTAACAATACCAGTTTTACAATACATACCACAAGGATTATGTGGGGCCATAAATCACAGTCAGGAAAATACACACTTCTTAATTAGAACGGAAGGGTCTGCCACAGAATGATTTGACTTGAGAATGGACATTTAATCTGTATGATGAACTTGTAAACACATGTAAACACACTATAGTCTATCATATAGACTTTGTCACTATCATAATGCAAGACCCATACACAGGCTCGTACACACTGTCGTCTGATGAATGTATAAACTGTTGACTAGTTTTTAGGACAGAAAAACAGAATCACCGTGATCATGATGAGGATATACACTGTTTGATGCCTGGTTACACTACAAACACCCGATTCTCATCCTGCACCTGACTTTGTTACACTTGTTACACTTGTTACACCGTAACATGAGAAAATAACTTCTGTTGTTCACACTGTGTCTTTTCATTACAGCATGGATGTGTGGTATTTGTCCCCAAGTATGACGTATTGAAATATTAAAGGTACATGCCCACTCAGTAGGCACAAAATGTTCTTTATAGGAATTATTAAATAAGTGTATACTTGTGTCACTGTTCCACCAGTTCTAAAAATTACAAGTAATATTTATTTTACTGATAGTGACTCGCGGTGGTATCAGGCTATTTTTATTTGCAAATGAGTCGTGATATTTTTTAATTATTTATACTAATTAAATGTGTCACCTGAACAAATAATATTTTCGACAGATTATAAAGTATGATCATTGCATATCAAAAAATAAATACAGAGAACAAATAGTAATGTCAGTAAACATTTTAAGGAAACACGGTTATCGCCCCTGATATCAGTGTGGAAATTTACGTCTGATATAAAATGTATAATATTGCTAATCAATATACGTGGGTAATGGTGAACAAATGTTTATTTTGCAAGAAATGTCTCAGATGATGTCTCTGATATAAAGAACATGTTGTGCCTACTGAGCATGCACCTGTAAAGTACATGTAATCGACACACGGATATAGAAGTTGTGACAGAATTGAGAAACTCTGTGCGAATTAAAAGTTCAAAGTTGTGAAGGTCAAAAGGTCAAGGTTAAGGGCAGCATGGATGTGTGGCATCTTGTCCACAAGTATGATGTATTGAAATAATGAATTAATCTATCAAGGGATATAGAAGTTATGACAGAATCGAGAAACTCCGGCGAACTTCTTAATGTGTGAAAAAGTTCAAAGTTGTGTAGGTCAAAAGGTCAAGGTCATATTAATGACATCATGGATGTGTGGCATTTGTCCACAGGTATGCTGTGTTGGTATATAAAAGTTATCACATAATTGAGAAACTCTGACGAACTTCTTAATGTGCCGGACACACAGTCCAAACACTATATATTAATTCACAATTAATTAATCAGTATTAAATATATCGATTAGTGACACAATAAAATCGTATTTAACAAAAATAAAATGGGGGTGTTTTGACCAAAGATGGGGGCGTTTTGACCAAATTGGGGGCGTTTTGACTTGGGGGCGATTTGACTTGGGGGCGTTTTGACCTGCTTCCCTATATATGCATAAAAAATGCCATTTGCATTACTGGTCTGAGTATGTTATATTATTTCACAATCGGTCGCAGTGGCGTAAATTAAACGGTAGGGGTTCCTCCTTATAGGAATTACAATTTGCCTGGTTTGGCCCTTAGGTACGTTTTTATCTTTGGCCCTTTTGTTAATACCTGGGAGTTGAATTGAGTTATTGCCCATTATAAAAGTGTAGGCACAATATGTTCCTTATAGGAATTAAATAAATGTATGATTGTGTCACTATTCCACCAGTTCTAAAAATTACGAGTGCCCACTATAGAGATCGATATAATCATTTAGTAATGTTTATTTTACTGATAGTGACGCGCGGTGGTATCAGGCTATTTTTATATGCAAATGAGGCATGATATCTTTTAATTATTTATACTAATTAAATGCATCGCCTGAAAAAATAATATTTTCGACAGATTATAAAGTATGATGATCATTGCACATCAAAAAAATAAATACAGAGAATAAATAGTCGTTAACATTTTAAGGAAACACGGTTATCGCCCCTGATATATGTGTGAAAATGTTCGTCTGATATAAAATGTATAATAATGCCAATCAATACGTGGGATAATGGTGAACGAATGTTTATTTTGCCAGAAAATGTCTCGGATGATGTCTCGGATATAAAGAACATTTTGTGTCTACTGAGTGGGCATGTACCTTTAATGCGTCAAACAACTAAATTCCCATCACTAAATCACTAAATTAAACTGAACTGCAGATTCATGTTAAATAATCATTTTAAAATATTGTTATGACCATTTAGTATTTTCGTAGTTCTAAATGTAAACTATTCTAGCATGAAAATTATGTATTTTAGAGCAAAATGTATCAAGTGACGGTAAAGAAGTTATAGCAGGATGGGAAACGTGACGGACAGATGGACAGACGTCTTGCATCTCTATATCACATTTTCGCTACGCAATGGGATAAATATGCAAGTGAAATGCCAGCCAAGTCAATTTAAACACACAATACATACCTTGTGTATTATTTCTCCAAAATGTTAATTCCTAGAAATATTTTTACTACCACAAATTATGTATTACACATCCATGAAATAGGTTCACTAATGAAATTTTTCATAGCTGGCAATCATTCGGTAATTATACTGCATCTGGGTGACAACCTCAGTGTAAAATGAAGAATATGCTCAGAAGACACAGACTAATGAATTTCAGCTCATAGTCTATAAATTTAAATTTAATGAAGCCTAATCCATTTTCTCCTAAAGTGACCTAACACAACCAATAATAGTCATAAATCACACATCACCTGACCCAGGTCCTGTTGCCATGGCAGCAGACCAAAACTTACAAGATAACCTGCAGTTTTAAGACAAAACCACCAACTGCAGAATAAATGCTACTAAATTGCATCCAGCAAAACTCCAGGACACTCTAGAGAATAGACTTGTAGACGCTGATCAGTTTGTGTAGGCTGGTCATGATGTACACTATCATTGCATTGTCACCAGACAAGCATGTGGACTTAAATCTCACAAAACAACTTAAAATATTACTTTTCTATGCTGGTATAAAAGAAAAGAGTGCAGGCTTTTGGAAATGGGTAGCTTTAAGCCATAAACCACACTGACCACCCTCAAATATACAGAAATATGGCAGTGACTGGAGGAATGGGGCTTATGTGATTTGTGACCAGTGTATACGTAGCTCTTGCTCAAATAGCTCACTCCGGTAGCCTGATAACGATCTATAATACTTGTTAGAAGCCCAACGGGCATTTCATTGACGAAATGGCAAACAGCACAGATTCTGATCAGACTATGTAAATGCGACAGTCTGACCTTGATCTACATTGGTGGAAAAACCCATAAGCCCCATTTCTCCAGTACCATCCACAATTTATGACAATAAACATAAATTTTCTAGTTCATAGCCTATTTTACTTTTGCCCATACATTAGTGATACTTAATTGTGTTGCACTGTCAATATATGTGCATATCTAAAAGTCAGATTTTTTTTATATTTATATTATTTTTTTTTTTTTTTTTTTTTTAGTATTAAAAAATCTGACTTTTAGATATGCACCTATATTGACAGTGCAACATAATTAAGTATCACTAATGTATGGGCAAAAGTATTAATTAAATTCACCTGCTGATATAAAATAGTTCTATCTCATAGTTGTTGTTTAAACATAAACATAATAAAAATAATGTCTACACTCTATGCTGCAGTAATATTGGATACTTTGTGATCTGCTATGAGGATTTGTATTGTAGACAGTTGTAGTACCTGTATAGTCCCTATTCTCATGGATCCGTGCCCCTAAGCACATACATTCATATTGTGTGTTATATTCTGATTAATTCCTGAAAATGTGTACATCAACATAAAGTTGAAACATTTGACTATGAGTGCACATAAGGAATTCACCAACATTGTTGTTTATGCAAGTCTTAGAGTCCCTAGAAATAACCCGCCCAAGTCGCCTAATTGATCTTGAAACTTCTCATCAGGTTCGTGCCCTACAACTATTTGCACACTCGAGTGACATTCCTTGCTCACTCGCACAATAAAGAAGTGTTGCTGCATAGATGAATCAAATTTAAATATGGTGAAGTTTAGATTCACCTAGAAATCAACATATATCACATTTTATGCATCATTTGCGAACAGACCCTCTTCAGATTAAGGAAGTATGTAGAAAAATCACAAAATAGGTGGTAAATCACAATTGTATGTAACTGTAACTTAGAAAACCATGGGAAACAACTTAAAATACCTTTTTAAAATAATTTTCAATTAACATTATTCTTAGAATATGCTTATTCACTTGTTTTCTAGGGGCACGAATCAATGAGAAGGCACGAATTCATGAGAATTGGGGCTACTAGTACACAAACACGCCCATCAGGGAAAGTGGTATGATTTCATGCCATATGACTTTGTGTCACTGTGTGTACGCCTTTCCCATGAAATATATGGATCATCGGCATCAGGATCAGTAAATCCTATCGCTCGTAACTTCTACACGATAAACTCTTCAAATAAGCACTCATTATTGTTAGACAAATATCACAGGAGATAACACTTTTTAATATGGCGGACGCTTTTGTGGTCACCTACTGTCATGGCGGACTGTTGCTACGCAGGTGGTTACAAACCGGAAGTTGCGTCATGCAAAAACGCACTCGGGAACCCTCGACCCATTCCGTAAAATCGCGAATAGAGACTCGGGAGTGGCTGGGAGGCTGCCATTTTTATTTTCAGCATTGCGTCTATGGTAATTCTTAGAATGCATCGTGATTCACCGGTTCATACGCCAGAACAGACCACATCCGATATAAGCAAGCGGGTTCCCAGCCAAAGCAACAGCGAAGCAGTAATTAAGCCGGGAACCAATTACTGTGGTCCCGCTCCAGCAAAATAAATAAAGGAAGCGAAGTAAATAGGGAACCAATTTGTTTATACTTTGCTGGAGAAGATCGTATTTTTTTTAATGGGGGTGGGGGTAAATCGGACCCTTTTCATATAATTTGTTTTAACTCTTCAAACAAGATAATTTTGACCGTGCGGCGTGTGGAAAAGTTTAAGGGCATATATTTATATAAAGTTTGATAACCACTTGATATAATTAGATGCCCATCTAGTGTTCAAATCATTCTGCGTTATATATGAGCCGCGCCGTGCGAAAACCGGGCTTAATGACAACATTTTCAGTTTTTACTTGTTCGCGTATTCTGAATTGTACATCTTTTAAAAGCCATATATGCCGCCAAAATTATCAATGTATCCCAATTATGTTTCATTTTAGAAGTATTTTTATGACGCGTGGTAAAAACGTATATGACGTTTTAGATCAATGACGTCGAAATTACGACGTTTTTATCAACGGCGTATACAAGGGGTGTTGATCCGGACAAGTCCTATAGATTTGTCATCTTTTATCGCATGTCAACCAAATTTGGATATTTCATAGCCTGGCCACGTGTCTCCCATTAGGCATAGACACAGTATGAAAATAATGTTTATGGCTCGTGTTGCAGTTGCTAATGTAAGGTCATGTTTTGGATTGCGGCCCAAGTAACGTAATTTCGTATGAATACTTTTCAAATAAGGCAGAGTGAGGCGTTTCCCTGTTGTTTGCTGCTGTCTGAAATAATTTTGGGGAATAATAGCGACATCATTTAACATTTCGTATGCGACGACATATTTTAAAGTAGGCAGTAGGCCGCTTATAACATTAACTTTGTAACAAAACACGATACCGGGCAGATTTGGTAGCGTGATACTGTAAGGCCACCTACACTCTGGTTGCAGTGCAGGTAGGTTACAGTAAATAACAAATAACAACAGTTCTAACACTCAACAAGTCATGTTTAATAACTTTACTAGTTCGTCAGGTACCAGTGTTATACGGAGTGCACCCTCTAGGCTCTAGTTAGGCTTTACTTAACAAAGTATCAATACGTCAGGATTCCGATTAAATGCACTCTAAGAAACGTTATAGTAGAGTAGGTATTAGTGCAACAATATACGATAGTTATTATATGGAGTAGCAGTGTGACAGTTCGAAACAACAGTAAAAGTATGTTTACATTAGTGATGGCGTAGCAACGGTGTCGTAGAAGTAGACGAAAGGTACTTCGTCTCAAACTCGTAATGTACTACGTTCACGGCAGTGGTGAGTATAATTGTAGATAGTTATGATGTATATCTCTTATGTCTACAAGACGTAAATAGTTAGGAAATAGTTGGAGATGTTGAGTTTTGGTTCTGTCGAGTAATGGTTCTACATTAGGAGAGCGGTGGAATCGCTTGGCTTGACTGCCAATTGCACTTGTATTTATAACATTCTGTGCAAGATGCGGCCAGTCGCACAGATGTGATCACCAATCAGACTGTCGGTCGCATTTGCGACTAACCGATCTGATTGGCTGAAATCTCCTGTGCGGCTGCGCGTCCGCCATCTTGGAAAAGTTTATAAACACAAATGACATAAAACATGGAATGTAAACTAAACAAGGAAGTGACTCTATGCGGTCAAACTATAATGTGAACCCCAGTGAACAGTGGAATAAATTAACACCAAGAAAGGTATCGAACAGTGTGTAGATCATGGTAGTCGCATGGAAAATAGGGTCAGTCGCATCTGTAACTTCCCGGTTCCCAAACTTGAGGGTCGACATGGAATTTCACTTGGATGCAATAATGCAACGGTAAGTGGAAACGTGAATTTATCAGAATTGGATTACCTAATGAATTATCTCGGTATCGACATATCGGACAACTTATACAAAGGTAGTAACATGGCTGTAGTGGACAATTTCTCAAGTCACGTGATCTCTGAATGGTAGACGACAATTTCATTTCGAACTGCGGAAACCCATGACACTGAGATCACTTGATCAGAGATAGAGCTCACCCCAGCCCTGTCACAGCAGTTTATCACCACTGGTTACTGGGCTTACAATACCTTATAATTGTCGCCGTGTGTCTTTCTTGAGGATCGCATTACCATCGCCTGATATACATTATTATGCAGTCAAGTGATAAACTGATGATTTGATACTACACAAGCACGTTCGACTACAAAGGCAAGTTTATGACCATCACATTTCCAATTAATATGTTGAATCATTTATTTTAAATTCAATACAAACCCCGGACAGGCGCGTAGCTGCATTAAGGCACTGCATGCGAGAAAAGGTGTTTTGGAATGTGCCAGAGTGCATCATTTACCTTCTAGTTTCGATTTTGTTATGGGGGGGGGGGCATGCCCCCAGACCCTCCTAGCATACTCGCACCAACGGTGCTCGAAGTCGTCAACCGGGCCTGCAGATTCAAATTGGCTAGCTACGCCCCTGCCGGATATTTATGTTATTATATAGCTGCGTGTCTACCTCCATACAATGATTTATGATAAAATGAGTGGCATTAATTGGCATATCATTCGCTAAGTACTGGATAGAATTGTTCAAAAGTCTCAATTTACCAAGATAATAGATGGTAATATCGTTGGCATACACTAGGTCGTTCATATATAAGAGTATTTAGGAATAAAAGGGTAGTGTAAGCGAAGACTTCGCTGATATGTAGCCAGTTAAATTATGCGTTCACCATTTTGAATTCATAAGGACAACCGACGAAAAAGAGTAACAAGAGTTGTCAGAAGACAACGAAGCTCGCCTGTTGGCAGCCTTCATTCAAACTTGTCACAGTTGTATAAAAAACATGAATATTATATAACTTGACCTTGGGATAAGGGGTGTGCGGTGGACCTTGAAATTGAAGTCAGTGGTGGAAGGTGGGTCGTGGATTTGATATAGCATAATATAGCATATTAAGATGAATGCATGTATGAAATATCAATGCGCTCCCTGAAAAGAGAAGGAAAACGAAATTTAACCCAGCGTTAAGTTTATGAACACACTAAGTTGGTGATTTTCTACAGCATGATAGCTATTCACATGAGGAATGCATGCATAAATGTGTTAAGTTTGTGACCTTGGCATTGGCGAAAGGGGTGGGGGTGGGTCATGGATTTGCTGTAGCACAATAGAGTATCATCAGATGAATTCATGTATGAAATATGAAGGTGTTCCCTGTAAAGAAACAGAAGTTATAAAAAGACATTTACCCCAACGTTAAGTTTATGAATGTGATAAGTTTGTAACCTTGACCTTGGGGAAAGGGCTGGGTGGTGGGTAATGGATTTGCTACAGCATGATACACAGTCATCTGAGGAATGCATGTATGAAATAACAAGGTGTTCCATGAAAGGAAACAGAAGTTATAAGACATTTACCCAACTTTAAGTTTATGAATGTGCCAAGAGTGTGACCTTGACCTTGGGGTAAGGGCTAGGTGGTGGGTCATGGATTTGCAGCATGATAGAGTGAGTAGTATATAGGGTGTCAGTTCTAATGGGAGCCGAATTTGGGGGTGTTTAAGTAACCACCAATATCAAAAATTGGTTATGGTTTATATGGCGAAAAATATGAAAAAAATGCCGCCACCCTCAATTTCATCCGATATATTGGAGTTGAAAAATTGAATTTGGGTGGATTCATTTTTGCGAATTTTGTAAATTCGAAAAACTGAGTAACTCGAAATTATTTAATAAACCCCATAAACCCATCAAGTCCAATTATCCCCACTTCCATCCATTTCTCGATTGAGTTTCCTATCACGACCCTCTTCCGCCCAATTCTCGATTAATGGTAGAGGTAATTCTCCAATCAGCTCCCGAGCGGATTGGTGCTGGTAGAGGGGGTCCGTGTGTATACCGTCGGGTTGTACTCGCCTCAAAGCTTTGTCTACATGGTTTTCGTCTTTCGTGTACGTCGTATTCAAATGTTTTTCGGGAGATTCTATCATCTTCCCGCAGCACGAGTTGCCTATTAATTTCATTATGTTCCCAATGGGGGCTTTACTCCTTTCCTTATCGGCAGCTTTCCGTGCATCAGTAACTTCTCTTACAAACCATTTGAACGGCATGTGTACTTAATAGCCCTATATATTCCAGTAAGGACAGGTCCGTGCTGTAAATACCACTTCAGTAGGGGGTGTATATCAACAGCTTCTTAGCTTCCATGGCCCCAACTAGTTTTTTGCCTGTTCCTCATTTACGGCCCGTATCTTTCAAATATTTTAACATGTGATCTGGCACTTCCTCCTCCTCAACTATTCGGTTAATAAATAATGGGGACATCTCTGAAAATTTATCTTTCAATGTTGTAGGAACCTCTATGTCCACCTCCACAAATCCAAAGAAGTTATCGTTTAATATTCCCTTGGTAACTTTATTTAGGCTTTCAGGATCGTGCGGGTTTTCGGGGGCGGCCACCACTTCTTCCTTACCGCAGGGCATCCTCTGCATCAATGCATGTAGATAAAGAGCGTTAGCGTCCAACCTTCCGGTGTTGGTCTAATTTTTGTGACCCCGACATCCGCGTATCGGGAAAATACGATTGACGGTCCCCCGATCAGCACCCCTTTCAACATTTCGTACGCCTCAGCCGAGGGTGCATACAGCGGTTCACATTCTGCGGCGGCCTCCGCACTTTCCTTAGTTCTATAATAATTTACGTGTTCTTTTATCGTGCCTTGTAATAAGAATTGTAGCGCAACTCCGGGCAGGGTAACCGCGTCTTTAAACATGTCGATCCCTTTAGTCTTGTAAAAATTTGACATCTTACCTATCGCCTCTACAAATGGGGATACGTCCAAATCATTATAATATCTCAACCAATCCCGGAATGTCTTCATATTTTTATCGTTATAAATCCTATTACACTCTTCCAGCTGCGCTTCATTTATTTTTTCTTTAGGATTAAGTTGGTTGCCCCAGTGATCGATATCTGGTAGCCCCGGATAATCTAATTTATCTGGGGAATCGAACCATTCGTATGGAAAGTGGGACTTTTCCCCTTCGCAATCGTATGCCTTTATCCACTTGTCGTATGAGGTTTCTGGGCTGAGGTATAATTTTACGTCTAGAAATCTGAACTCGGGTGTAAATAGGAATATCGTTGTGTTTGCCTTTTTGCCCACTAAAACCTTTGGTGTGGTGTCGGTCAATACTACGACGAAATGTTTTTTTATGAGATTTATATCGTATCGGCTACAATTAAACCCAATTACGGGAACTTGATCAATCCATCTATTTATTTCGCGTTGCTGGAGAACGGGAAGTTTATATATATAGGTGGGCATAGGGCATATAGGTGGGCATATGTTCTTTACCAACCGCCTCTCGTATATTCCTACCCCGTTTCTGTATGTCCTCCATAAAGAGCGCCACCAATTTGGAGGGATCTGTTTCACATATGTGAGTTATTTCGGTGCATAACGTATCGCCGATACTCACGCTTATGGGAACGTGCTCGCTTACAAACTCGAGATTACCTTTCTTACACCTGCATCGACTATCGCCTTCACCCAACTCGTTGGATTTCGATAATTACGCTTCAAAATCGTATAAAATCTGGTGCGGATAAATTACTGTTTGAGGGGTCGCAACATTGGGATCAACGTCGCCTGTATAAGCGCACTCCCAAATTTTAACTAATTTGCACTCCTTCGCGATTGCAGCGTCTCTCGCGCGAGTTTTATTGAGTTTTACATGCTTCCCCCCAAAGTGTTTAGGACACCCGTAGCACCTGTAAAATTGGTAAGCTGTGTTGGTTTCCCCACAAAATCCGTCGTCTGGCGCTCCTGCCACAAGACTCTCACCACCGTGGCCGGTGAACGAGTTTAATCAAATTGTCGCCTTCTTACTCGCGTGAGATCTGGGGTAAAAGGCCTTTTCGAACGCAGATACTGGTCTATCGATATGAGCGCCTTTGTACGTGAGCTTCGTCACCCCTCGCATACATGTGCTCGCGTGTCTTTTTAAATTAGTAGATTTCGTGAATCTCTGATCGCAGGCGCCACAACAATATGTCTTGGTGACCTTGTCCATGTCGGTAATCAAGAACGCGTGATTGTTGTAAATTCCTATTTTCATTTTCTTCGTCCCGAGTTCGTCATAGTGCGCCGCCACTTTCCTTAAATACCATGTACCGCCCTCAACCGGCTGATACACCTCAATTCCTGTATTACACCACTCCTCCACTTTTTTGAGGTCCTCGAATGGTATAGGTCCGGACGGCCGCTTCCATCCTTTACTTTTACAGAAATCCAAATATTCTTGCGCTAAAGCTTGCGTCGCTGTTAAGCATCGGTCCGCCCGGAGTTTAGTTGTGTGGAGAACTATGCACCTGAATAGACAATGGTCGTCGTTGAATGTGTCCGATGGTTTCACCCCCTTACGGTGTTTTGTATTCGGGCGTTCGATTTTGTCGATGTTCAAGCGGGTTTCCTCCTGCTCGTTAACACACTCACCAACTTCCTCATACTCTCTAAGCCAGGGACTTCCGTGCAGTTGTTTATGAAACATTATTATTGTTTGTCTCCCTCGCTCGCCCTTCTCTTCGATGTGCGCTAATTTATATGAAAAGGAATATCTCAAATATAAACTTCCCGTTAATATCGGCGCAACCTCATCCATTATTCGTTTCGATATGTTTCCCTGAATGCCTCGTTTTAGAGTTATCGACACCACGCGACGACCTGCCTCAATTTTGTTCTCCGTCTGTGCGTAGTATTCCAGAATGTCGTCTCCCTCTTCTATTATTTTCGGTACCCGCCGTTGTGGGTTCAACTGCAATTTCAATTCGCGAATTGAGGGTGGGGTTGAGGGTTGTAATTCGCGAACTTTTTTGTCCCGTTGGGTGGAGACTTGGTTTTTAGGAGGTTTTTCATCTACTAACTCACTGACCAGTTTGTGAGCTAAATTAGATTTCCTCGTATTTGTTATGACAGTCGGCATAATCTCTTTCTATATATGTACTAGTAAATATACTTTCCCAATCCTGGGAATTAATTAATATTTATAAAGAGATTGTGTTTCTTCTTCAATATTGTGTATTCGTACAAACGCTCTCAAATTAATAATTTTCTTAAAAATTAATTATAAACAAAACAAATATTTTAATTAATAATTATAAAATTACAAAATTAATTAATAATTTTCTTAAAAAATAATTATAACAGGATTTTTGGTACCCCGAGGGTGGTCAATTGGTCTCATCGGCCCGATAAATCCTCCAATCCCATATCGGCCTCCTGCTGGGCCCGGATCTCCGAATATCCAATCTGCTCCACCAACCTACATAGTGCCCCTACTGGCCATCTACGATCCCACACCCCTCGAATTTGTGTTTGAATTGAATAAACAAAACGTGCGGACCACCTATAGAATAAGAGTCCAGCCCATTTGGCCAGAGCAAAGTTAGACAACTGTGTACTTTCTAAATCGGGTCGTCCTTGTCAGAGTTGTCTCTCTTAAACCATACAGCCATTTGGTCAGAGCCAAGTTAGACAAATGTGTACTTCTAAAACGGGTCGTCCTTGTCAGAGTTGTCTCTCTTATATCATACAGTCCATTTCGTCAGAGCAAATTAATTAATTAATAAGAAAAAAAGTATATTTGCTAACATATAGGAAGTATGAAAATAATAATTAATAATTTAAAACTGAACACCCCTATTATTAATTAATTAATTAATTAATTAGAAAACATAATAATTAATTATTTAAAACTGAACACCCCCTATTATTATATAGAAAACATACTTTTTTTATGATTAATTAATTAATTATTTAATTAATATTTAAAAAAAAGTATATTTGCTAACATAATTATAGGAAGTATAAAAATATGCCTGCGAGAAATTTCTTCGGACGAAGAAAAATGAGAAAAGTTATGGATGAGAAAATTATTCCGCCTCAACTGATTAGCGGTGTAGAAAAGCTTCATATAACTAGAGATCATTATTATATAGAAAACATAATAATTAATTAATTATTTAAAACTGAACACCCCCTATTATTATATAGAAAACATAATAATTAAATTATTAATTAAATAATTAATCAATTAATTAAGAATTTAAAAAAAGTATATTTGCTAACATATATATGGTATTGGTGCTGCTCCCGAGCGCGGTTGTGTTGTAACTTTTCCCCCCACTTTATCTCCCAGTTTTAACCTAAATTTATCCCAATCAGTATTCTCAATCTTGGGAAGGGTGGCGCGTGCCTTAGTTCTAATATTATTTTTTAAATCCTCAAATCTCCTCCACCACCGATTCAAATTCAGCGTCTGATATATTGTTATCGGCCAACGCTTTGGACACGATAACGTCGATGCTATTTTTCTCTACTTTTATTTTCGAATTTTCTCCCCACTATTCTAAACGCCATACATAACAACCCCGCCCCAGCGGCTACCCCGCTCAAACCCCCTGCAATTGGAATTGCCACGACTGTAGACAATAATGCGGCTGGTCCGGCCCCACCCATTATAGAAATTGCTGCCAGCACGGCGCTCGCCCCTCCACTATGTTTGCCGCGCGTCTATATTTTTTAGCATTCATTTTCCGAGTTCCCCCCTCTCGTTTTAGAATATCCTGCATCTCTACAATATTTTCCAACCTAAAATCTGAACTTCTTTCGCCAAAACCTTTTAGCGTGCTCGGAAGCGGTGATTCGTTCATATTTAAATTTTACAAATTTAGTTCAATTAACAATGTCACAACAGTGGAAGAACTCGCTGGGTCAGCGATTTTCGTAACAAAGTTAATAACACTACCTTCGGAAAGCCTAATTGGATCGTCACCGGCGAACAAAACCACCGCTGAACTCTGTCCAGCGAGTTTAGTGACTCCAACCGCCCGTTCTTCCCCATCCAGTACGAGATTTACGATGACCGCGCCCACAGGTTTACCCTTAGCATTACCCGAGACCGCCATTCGTAGAAGTGTACATGGAGATGTCATGACGTATCCCCCATATATATTGCTCGCTTTGGCACCAAATGAATATTCATAGATCCCCTCATTCAATGGGTCCCGCTTCTCAGCCCAAACTGTTATGATGGGTTTTCTGCGGCGTAATAACTTAAACTGCTCTACAGATGTGTCTAACAATGCGGCAAGCTTCTCGATAGCGGTATGGGCCTCAACACTAACCTTTTCAGAGGTCTCCTCAAGTGCTTTGTTTGCGTGTTTACGAACTCGATTTACTTTATCATCAACCTCGACAAGTGATTCATCAACGGCGCGGATAGATTCAACCACTCGAGCTCCTAATCCCGCAATCCCCGTCCGAGCCTTTGAGCGCAACACCCCATAAGCCTCCGTAAGGGCCGCCTGGTGGTCTTCTCGGGCTTTCTCAATACCCGTTTGGACTCCCTCAATCCCCAACCGGGCCTCTTCCCGAAATTCAGTTATTTTACCGCATAGTTCGTTTAGTTCTGTATGTGTTTCTTCACGACTTTGTGTAGTCGCTGCCAGGGCATATACTCTAAGTTGTCATAGTAGACTCTTGTGAATCTCGTCCGTGGCCGCCGATATAGTTCTATTGATCAGTGATATGTTTTTTCCAGTAGTTACAAAATCACCTGTGGGGTCGAATCCGTCGGGAGCTCCAATCGCGATTGGGTTGTTACTCGGATTCTTTGAATTTATATATGTCACCCAATCGCGATTGGAATTGGAAGAACTACCTGGTCCGTATATACTCATATTGTTGGTTGTTATAAATTCTATTACGAACTTGAGTTTAATTCTTTTAATTAATTTGAAATTTCTAGGACGACCGAAATCGGGTAATAGTTCTTCAACTCTCTCGCTTGATCATCAATAATAGAGACCGTAAATTCGTGGATATGTCCCGATTCCAAAACTTTCATCTCGGGGCATGGGAAGTCTAAGGTCACAGTCTCCCCAAAGAAACAATCACTGGCTTGCACGGTTTTCAGTAATGTGCTGGGAGATCCGTCTAAAGTATTGTACGATGTGTTCACCCAATCCAGGTGCACCCTGAGAGTTTTCGTGAAGGCGAAGTCCACCGGGTTACCACCGACTTACTCACCCGAGACAAACACTCCTTTATTTGCGGAGTATGTCTCTCTAAACCCGAGTTGAATACCCAACATCAGGGAGATCCTTATCCGGCTGTCTGGGCCGATGGTCATTGTTGCAAGTCCGGTAGCCTTCGATACTGTGAGGTTGACTCCGTCGCCAAGCTCTGTGGAAACAAAGTCTATGAGCTGTCTTGCACCCCACAGTCCGTGAGGCAGCTTTACACTTACTTGTTGTCCATCCTTCACATAGTAAAACCCTTCGCACTTCCCCACATTCTGCCACCCAACCGTGAAGGTGATTGATCTGAGGCCTACCCGGCGTTTTCCACATCTGTTGTCGATTGACTTCTGAAGTTCACAACTCTCTTTTTGAACATTAGTGATAGTAGCAAACATAATAATATCTTTCAATGGATACCAAGGCATTTAGCTTTAATTCTAATGCAAAGTACGATGGGGGAGGTGTGTACTACTTAACGGTAGGAATCCACTACTTAATTAGAAAGCTAATACATGCAACAATAAGAGTAAACGAAGACACCGGATTTGATACAACTTTTTCAAACATATTTGATAATTATAGGCTGCCCACAATTACTACCAAAGAAACCAGAGACGCGTGGAAAGCAACACCTATGAAGTTTTGGCAGAACCAGTTAAATTTTGCTGTGTGGTGTGCCACAACCGGGTGTGTGTTCTCTTACATAAACCATATGGAGCATAATGAGAGCGCTTTCTGCGAAAGTGTTTATACTTTTCACGTCTACTACACGATCCGGAGAATCATACAAGAGATGAGCGTGAAACCACCCCAAGAGGATAAATGGGACCCTCTATGCAGCCCGTACGACAACAAAGCCTACGAAAGACTATGTAACGAATTTCAGATTTCTAAAAATACCGACTGGAAACAGAAAACAGTTACTAAAAATGGTGGGTTATGTGATATATTTGTAAATGGTAACATCGTAACGGACACAAGTCTTGGGGTTTTTAGTCCTACCAACATGACATATACACTAAATGACCCACCCGTTCACTGTACTTTTGCCGGTTGTAAATACGTCGTGGATACTAGAATCGACTACATAGAAAAAAGCGAACAGGTCGAGATCGGCTGGGGGACTTTCATTTTGGATAGGGGGAAGGGGTTCACCAGGGCTGGAGTTTGGAATAGGTCTTTATATGGCGCCGAGCAATATGATACTACGAGATGACCCGGTTGACGGTTACAATAATCAGATCGTAATCGCCACCGCCAAGCAAAAAAATTGGCCACAACGGGAACGTGAACGCGGATATCATCAAGCGCCCCCCAAGATGATCGGGTTCAACAGTGTTGAGGTTGGAAGTGGAACCGATTTCATAAAACCCCCAATTCACGAATTGGATACACACACCCCCGTACCCCCAATTCACGAATTGGATGCACCATCAAGTTCCACCAGTTCCCCCAATCCAATCGCGATTGGAAGAATTGGAACAGGAGCGGAAACTAGTACCACAACCCGCGAGGAGGAGAAATTAGCGCTCGTCGTCGCCCTCGTAGCGATCGGACTATTCGCGCTTTGGTTTTAGGAACTCTCGGGCGGAGAATAGTAGAAGACCGGCGATCTTCACGATTAAAGCCCAATCATTATCGGCGAGCCATCCGGCCGTTTCTGATAATATAGATAACAAGTAGGAGACGACATTCCTGATCAGCCCAGGCAGCGCGGCAGCCGCCTTTCCGGCTAATTTAGCCAGGAGATTGGCGAGGGCTTTTAAATGCTTTTTTGCCCACTCCTTGGCCCCGCCGGATGGCGCGGGTGCTGGCGCGGGTGCAGGCGCGGTGCAGCAGCGGCACCGCCAGTGAAAGCTAGAACTATGGTCGATATAGTCATGCCGAGAGCTGCGAGGATGCTTACTATCGTGACGCCCTGCTCTCTGAACAGAGTGCGAAGACGCTCACCGAGTGTCGTCTCCTCGTGCAGAACCCTCGAGATTGTTTCGCGGATCCGACTTAATTGTGTGCGGAGATCCTCACGGCAAGCCGATGCAGCCTCCGAGCGAGCTTCTCTTTCATCCCGCAACGACCGCAGTCGTTCGGTGATCCGCTCAGTAGATTCTCTATCGTCACGGACTTCCTCCAGTTTCCTTTCTTCTAGCGTGATATGTTCATCCAGCGCCGAGAGTTTGGAGAGGTTAAGGACCAGTTCACCCCGCACCGTTTGTAGAGACTTATCGAGTCCCCGGAGTTCGCGAAGAGGTAACGGTGGGTCGTCGTTCGACCCTTGGTCGAGGTTGAGTATTCCATCTATCTCGCTTTCGCTGAGCTCCATTGTGCGAATAGCGTCGGTGGATACTCGAGGGTCCTCGCTGAGCTCGACAGTTTCTATCGCGGCGGCCATCGTTTCGTTGGTAGACTGTAGACTACAGCGTGGGCCGGCATAATTGTTTTACCACGCTTCCAATCTATGAATCCTAGTTCGTCCCTTACCATTTGGCCACCGCCCCGGTTTCCGCCAATGGTGCTCAGCGATAGTGGTTTTCCGGTCCTCATGTTGACGATCGGGATATTTGATTCTTTTAGTCGCAACCTACCATACCGATCCAATTCGAACTTGGAGTAGTCGCGACCGACAGATGGGACCGTACCTTCTTCTGCCAAACTGTTGTAGTAGTCGTCTACAGTTGACTTGCAGACTGCGGGAGCCCCTTGGGGCGAAAGGCGTGAGACAGAGCGTCGTTATTACGAACAACCCATCGACGATCGACCAGAATCAGCAGCTCTTGGCCCGCTTTCCCAACCTAGGAGCTAGCGACGTCATTGTGCCGGGGACTGTTCGCCTCGCTTTCACTATTTTATTTCGCTGACGTGGACGGACGTGGATCGAACCGTCGTTCAGAACCTGGGTCGCGCCATCGTCAAGAAGACCATGATAAAGATTTCTGGTAATGAGGTGATGTCGATCGACGACAGCGACGTCTACCATTGCTATTAGGACCTGTGGAAGACGGCGCAAGAGCGCGAAAATGCGGTCTATCAGGCTATTGAAACCAGCAAAATTAAGAACGTTACCAGACTTAGAATAGGGGCTGGTAACAAGGTAGATAACGACGCGAGCGACAACGCGATCGCGGCCGCTTACGGCAACCGCTTCTACATCCCGCTCGACTTGAGTTGCTGGAGAGTCAAAGGCCCTACTATCAGAGAGCTTGGGCGGACCGCCTCGAATACGAACTAACGTTCAACGACTACGGCAGAGTTCTCATAGCCACCGACATATCATCGACGTATGCGATCGACAATGTTTCGTTGGAGTACGACATGGTCACGATGCCCGAACTCGCTCGATTGATCAGATCCCAGTACGCCGGGCGCGTTGCCATACGTTACAACCGAGTTCTTCGCCATCGCAAGATGACGAAAGACAAAGGCGACACATTGTGGAATATTAACGTCAACGTACCCGCCCGCTCGATGAGCTGATGCTGTTCGAGGAGGGTCGGTTCGCGCTCGGGGTTAGAAAAACCGACACATTTTATAACCCCAAAATCACGAAGGTCGAGGTGACGATCGAGGGAGTTCCCCCAGCAGTGGGACGAAGCCAGAAAACAGCTTGCTGCCGGATCTAAGCGCTCCCCGGAGGTTGCCGCGGTTGCCAAAGACCTGCAGCTCTCGGACGTCTCCCTCGCGCAGTTCCTGACTACCAAATACGCGTTATGGCTAGACATGCGAGTCAGCGACGACGACCAAATGCACGATAGTGGACGCCAAGTTGAGAACGCACAACTCAACATCGAAGATGGTCGATACGTCTCAGCACTCTACTAAATATAAAGATTTAAATAAAAATTAAGTTTGTGATGCCCACTCAGCCATAATATGTGGGCAGACAGGATGCGGAAAAACGGTATTCATCCTTGACTTGCTGGAGGGGTCCTATCGCGATGTCTTTCGACACATTGTGATCCTGTGTCCCACTGTGCTGCACAACGAGACTTATCAGCGGCGCCCGTGGATATGGACCGACCCTGAGGTATACGTCGTTGACTCCGGCGACAGGCTTCACGTTTGGCTGCGTGGCTTCTACCAAAGATTCCAGGGCGAGCCCACCCTATACGTGATTGACGACTGCTCGGCCAAGGCGATGACCAAAAAGAAGGACATGCTCTCCGAGCTCGCATTTTCGGGCCGCCATGCGGGGCAAAGCGTATGGATCTCCACTCAGAAGTACAACGCCGTCCTCAAGGATCTGCGGGAGCAAACGAAATGGGTCGCACTCTTCCACTGCAAGGACCGAGACTCATTCGATGAATGTCTTCGAGAGAGCGACGTTATCCCAACGCGCGAGGAGCGCCTGGAGGTTCGACAGATGCTTTCGGAAACTAAGCACGCCAAGATTCTGCTAAACTTATCAATTAATTACTGAATTACTGAATTACTGAATATTTCCTAAGTAATCTACTAATATCTACTAATATCTACTAATATCTACTAAATATTTACTAATACCTACTAAATATTACTGAATTATTACTAGTTACTCGTAATTAATTTTAAGAAAATTACAAACAGTTTGATGTTAAGCTTATAAGACTAGTCAGAATAGTACACCCAACATTGTTGGAATAATGAACTGCGACGAACTTCTCGATCAGCTAATGGAAGAAACAGTCGCTCCGACTGCCGACAAGATATATTTCCTAAAAGATGGCACGACTGCCGAAACGGTATCTTTCCTGAAAGATGGTCCGACTGCCGATACGGTATCTACCCAACCGCACCCCCAATTCACGAATTGGAACAGTGGGAAGAAAGAAAATGAAAGCACGACGCGACGAGAGCGGCTAGCTGCGCTGGTTGCTGGTGGACAATCGGAGCAGTATTTCGATAGGCGTCTCTCAGTTTATCAGGTGGATAAAATGTCAGATGTCGAGGTTGATAAAATGTATGCGCGATACGAATCTAAATTGGGGACAGAGATGACGAAAACTCTTGGGGCGGCGGCTATTCATTTGTACGCTACCGCTGTCATTGCAATTCTCCCTATATCTGACATCGCGGGGTTGATTGGTGATTTCGAGACTGACCCTTTTGTATGACACACTCTTAGAACAGCCTGCTGCTCAATTTATCACAAGTTTGGAATGTACTTAGCTCCGCTGACAACCGCGTTGACCACGGCTAAACAATGTCAATTTGGACATATATGCCCACAAACTATAAGCTCAGAAAATGATGACACAAGACGCACCTGTGCAAGCACCTGTGCAAGCACCTGCGAGAGTGACGGAACAGCCCTCAACACTGTTGAATCCGATTGCAGCACTTCTAACTCCAATTGATCCTCCAACGGCGTTGGGGGAACTATCCCCAATTGCACGGCACAAAAACCCAAAAAGACAGGCAGCTGGGCGGGCAGCGGCTGCCACCCGGAAAGCTAAACAAGATAAAATACTCGCCGAGCTTCGAGAGGCCAAACAGTCGTTATCTGTTCCGGCTCAAGAGCGACAGTTGGGGCAGAAACAGCAAGACACCCGAAGACAGCTGCGGTTCAATCTCCAGCTCAGGAGCGGGAACTGTCGGATTGCTATAGCTCCTACCTGGATCATTCCGTGGGTTGTTGGTGGTGGTCTGGCAGTTGTGGGCACCGTGTGTCTGTGGAAATACCTTTCGAGACAACCCCCAACAGTGTTGGAGGCTGTTCCGAAGAAAGTTACGAAACCGATTGCGCCCCATTTAAACATTGATCGCGGTCCCTTTTATATGCAATAATCACTATATGTAATGGCTGAAAACCATGGTAAAATGATAGAGAATGCGCTTTATCACGCCGTGGTGATATCGGGTCTCAGTATCGGGTTTGCTCGACTATCAAAGATGGCCTTCGGAGGGCCCGCTCCCAAGTTGGATATGACCGCGAGAGACGTAGGGCTCGTTACCTTAGATGTAGCGGCCGCAGTTGGGACTCGAGATTATCTAATTAAAGCTGGAATTCTACCTGGTAATATATGGAAATAAATGGCTAGTGCGATCGGACTAGCGATGTTTGGAGCGGTGGCGATCGCATTGTTTTTCTTCTCGAAACTGAAAAACTCGGATGAGGAGCGCAAGCGTCACGATTTAGCTGTAGAACAATTTAATAGCGCAAAGGAAGCATGGTCGGAAAAACGAAACACCCGTGCGGACTGGATCAACGAAGAGCTTCGCCGCGAGAGTCACGCCGTGCAAACTTTCCAGAACGTTGACGAAGCCATGCGCGAATACGCGCTGGCATATCCGCAGAAAATTCTCGCAACGCTGGATCCCGAGCCCCAACTTTCATATTTCTATGTACCGTCAGAGGCCCAAAAAGACCGCGAGATCGCGTTCATCGTCGTGGGAATGGGTGTGGTGGGTCTCGTCAGCTACTATATAGAAAAGCAAAAAGCAAAAGCCATAAGCAATAATTATTTAAAAAAAAACGTCGGTCGCAAGACGTACAAGTATGCACTGACAATCGTTGACGTAGAGAGTCGCTATAAGGGGGCTGAGCCGCTGGCATCGAAATAGTCTAAGGAGGTGGCCTAGGCTCTTTCCGAATATATAAGAGAAGTCCTCTCAAATGGCCGAATCTTCTCCAGGTCGATCCCGGCCGCGAGTTCATGGGCGCGGTCTCTCATCTATTGTCTAAACAGAAAGTTTCTGTCAGACGCGGCCGCGTCAACATCCACCGGGACCAGGGGATCGTGGAGCGGTTCAATCGAACCCTGGCTGAGAGGTTGTTCGGACACCAATATGCCAAAGAGCTTGTAGACCCTCATTCGCGATCGACCGAGTGGGTGACCAGGCTGCCCGCCGTGGTCTCCGCACTGAACGGTGAGGTGACCAGATTGATCGGTAAGAAACCTGTAGATGCCATCAAGGCAAAAAAGGTGACGCACAAACCATCCGCCGTCTCGCGCGGGCGACCTGTTGGGTTAGCGGAGAAACGGCTTCCATCGGATGTTGCCGTCCGGTACCTCTATCAACCGGGAGAGCTCGTAGGTGCTCGCCGCCGCGTGACTGATCCCCTGTGGTCTCTCAATGTATATCATCTGGATCGATCTATTACCAAACCCGATGAGCCCGTGCTCTACTATTTGGATGATGGTCATTCGCGCGGGTTTGTTTGGGAAGAACTTCTTGCGGTGCCTTCTGACACCCAGCTGCCGTTTAAGTTTTGAAGATTCTCATAATTTCCAAATTAAATAATTAATTATTTAAATTTAAAAAAAAAAAAAAATTATTAAATAATTACGAGTTACTCAGTTTTTCGAATTTACAAAATTCGGAAAAAATGAATCCACCCACGATAAAGTATCTTCAGGTGAATGCATGTATGAAATATCAAGGCGTTCCATGAAAGGAAACAGATGTTATAAAACATTTACCCCAACGTTAAGTTTATGAATGTGCCAAGTTTGTGACCTTGACATTGGGGTAAGGGCTAGGTGGGTCATGGATTTGCTATAGCATGATAGAGGGTCATCTGAGGAATGCATGTATGAAATAACAAGGTGTTCCATGAAAGGAAACAGAAGTTATAAGACATTTACCCAACGTTAAGTTTGTGGACGACGCCGACGCCGACGACGTCGGGGGTATGCCATAAGCTCTTCTGCACTTCATGCAGGCGAGCTAAAAATGTCAAGGAACGACAGTTAGGCGACAATGTACAGTGCCTGAATAATTTCTAAGTCATTGATGCTGCGAGGAATTCGTGCAAGTATCCTTGCTATAATATTGTGTCACAACACCATGGCCATAACGTCAAACATGTATTCACGTTCAATGACGTCACGAGTACGTGACGTCAAGTCATGACGTCATAATATATGTACCGAGATACAAGGTATCGCCTCATATTAGTGAAAGTTTCAGTAAGTTATCATTTTCCGTTTTCTGTTCACACTTAATGTTAACTGACACCAGTAAACGTAAATGGGAGGGCAAACTGTTAACTTTTACGGCGACACTAGACAATTTGAAACGTCGTTTTTCCGACGTCGTTTACCGCTTTTGATGACGTTGTCATTAAGCCAGGTTTTCGGATGGCGAAGCCCATATATTTGTAATCAAATCAATTTTGAAATGACGGATATTGCCTGTGAGACGCAGGTATATAACGACAGAAAGTTGCGTTAATGTTTTTGGCTAAGTCATTTGACCATGAACACAGTGGGCTGCATGGATGGACTAAATAATAAATATGGATGATGACAAATAAGTATATGAAGTTTCAAGCAAATTGGACCTGCAGAGATATACCAACAAGAGCGCCGGAGGGAGGTCACAATAAACGCCCACCGAGGCATGGTCAATGAAGCACAACAAAACGTAGGTCAATGTCACATTAAAGTCAAATGGTATACATGTACGTGTATGTCACTTGCTGATCTACACCATTAGCTGACTGTTATGTGCACGAGTATGAAGTAAATTGGTTTAACACGAGAAATAGTAGAAGACAAGCACAAAGTTGCATTTTCTGAGAGTCACAAATGGGGCATAACTCCATATTGTTTTAGGTGGAAATGTTTGTGTTACTAACTGCGGCACTTAATGGTAATCAGGTATGCAAAGTATATGAATTAGATCCGTGGAAAATGTAGAACTAGCTCACTGTAAATGTCAAAAATAGGAATTTTGGATCTTAAAAAAGGGAATAATTATGTAAGGATTTGGGATGCAGTGAACATTTTTGTGTTACACACTGTGGTGCTCGGTGGTGGTCAGGTATGCAAGGTATTAATTGGATCAGTGGAAACAAATTTCGCTGTACGAGTCGAAAAGGGGAATAATTCCATAAGGATTTGAGGTGGAGTGAACATTTTTGTGTTGATTGATTGATTTCCTCTATATTGTGGTCAGGTATGCAAAGTATGAATTGGGTCAATGAAAAAATTTAGGACTATTTCATACAAGTCAAAAATGGGGATTTCAGAAGAAAACGGGGGATAATTCCATAAGGATTGGAGGTAGTGATTTTTGTTGTGTTACACATTCCAGCATTTGATGGTGGTAAGGTATTTAAAGTATGAATTGGATCGGTGTAAAATGTAGGACTAGTTCGCTGTACGAGCCAAAAATGGGAATTTCGGAGTCGAAAAATGGGAATAATTTCGTAATGATTTAAGTTGGAGTAAAACAATTGTGTTACGCACTGCGCAACTTTAAATTTATAGTTAGTAGTCATGTAAGGTAAGTATGTACCTCATCAGTGGAAAACTGTATGATTAGTTTGCGGTATGAGCCAAAAATAGGAATTATTTAGTAAAGAAGGGGGATAATTCCGTTTCGAAGGGTTCGAGGGGTGAGATAATGTTTGCGTTACGCACAGCGGGACTTTATAGTAGTCGTGTAGTACTAGTCCCGTACGAGCCAAAAATCCCAAAATCAGAACGGGATACATGTATTTACGGAAACAAAAATATTCAGCCCTGAAATTAGGATAACCTGACAGGCCCTTACAACACCATATTCACTTAGCCCCACTCCCCAAAAGTAATAGTATTAGTACTAATCTTATTACCTTTATAATGGGTATAACCGGATTCAGCTCTCACGTACTAGAAAGCCAAACATATACCTGAGAGTCAAACCAAGGATAAGAATGCATCCCCCTGTTAAATGTACCCTTCGCATGCTGCCAACCAACCTCCCAAACAAGTAGATGAAGTTTCAAGTCAATCGGACAGAAATAATGGGTTAGTCCAAAACTTCCGCAAGTGCTGCCAAAACGTTAACACAATCTAAGTAATTTAACATTTAGGATGTGGGCCTCATGGGTGGGCTGTGGGATGGGTGGGCTGTGGAATGGTTTGATTTAATCGTGTTTACGGCCTGTCAACAGCTAAGGTCATTTTTGGCCGGATTAAGGGGTGGGGGTTGAATCCCATAATGGCATACATGTACGTTACCTGCTGTGATGGGGGGCGGGGGGATCCAAAGTCAGAACCGAATATTTACAGAAAAATATATATATTCAGCCCTGAAATTAGAATAAGCTGACCTGGTGTCAGGTCCTCACCACACTAGAGTCACTTAGCCCCTCTCCCCAAAAGTAATAGGATTAGTACTAATATTATTACAGGTACTTTTATAATGGGTCATAAAAAGTAAGTTTTGTTTGTTTGTTTATTGGTGTTTAACGGCCTATCAACAGCTAAGGTCATGTAAGGCCGGGCAAACGGGTTCAATCCCATTTTAACCTGCTGCATTGGGGGGAAAATCCCAAAATCAGAACGGAATATTTACATCGAGATAAAATATATTCAGCCCTGAAATTAGAATAACCTGACCTGGTGCCAGGTCCATGCCACACCAAAGTCACTTGGCCCCTCATAAAAAGTAAGAATGGTACCGAGTGAAATAATTTAGGATCAAATACAATCTAACGTTTCATATACATGTATACTAAATGTTCAAAGCCAGTCTGGTATACTTTACCATTTATATTGTGTTGGTAGACACATGTCATTTACACAAATTGATACATAAAACTGTTGAATTTGAAATGACATGTAAAAATATACCTTTAATCAGATTGAGACAGAAGTGCGACGCCCAGATGCCATTGTTATCACTATTTTGATATCTCCAGAAGCAAGCTCAGCAAATAGTTTGTGCCATATTGAGCTTGAATGAGAGATTAGGCCATACAAAAGTACTTTGGTTATCAAACATGGGGTTTGCAGAATGTGACGCGTGAGGGCGGATTTTTTATACATGTATATATATTTTATTTTAGTTTGAGATGTTTGTCTATGATTTTTTTTCAAGTTCTCAAATGAATATACATTTAATTATGTTCTACAAAGTGACTATAACCACTTTAGAAGTAACAAATATGCAGATTTCGTCACACTTGGTTGGATTTAACATGGTAGTGTTTCTATTTGATCATGTGGCGAATTACAGTACAATTTTTTTACTCCATGTCGATAAAATGCTTCACGCGCAGAGATTATTCTGACGCGGCTATATCTGAGAACCAAAGTACTTTTTTATGGCCTGAAGCTCGATTAACACGATTAATCAAAATGCTGTATTTCGAAACATGAAATTCGTGCTGAAAAATTGTATAATCATATTTAAATAAGAGTAATAACTGCAAACAGTGTCACATAATTCAATTTATTGCATACATATTAAAAAAGTACATGTACATGTATCTGACATTGATTTATAGGGTGCATATAATATAAGCTGTCATGGATGGATATTCGGATGACCAGATAGAATGATGAAAACTATATATACATGTACACCTAGTCAAACCGAGTAACTCTATAGCATGAACACTTGACCACTTTGACAAAATTAATACTCATCCCCCCTGAGCCTAAAATAAATTGCTAAATTATTATTTTATTCATATATTTAAAACTAAATATAGAAATATTTTTTACACTAGTTTTACACCAATATTAACACAAGAAATCAGTAAAACTGATGGAAGTACCCCTAAACAACTGAACGCAAACAATTTTTAAATCTAACTTATAATTATAGAGAAATGTGGCCTCTTGGTGCGCAAATTCCCTCCGATGACAGCCTAACAAAGCAATCTTTTAATCAAAAATAAATCACGAAAATGTGGCCTGTCAGCACACAAAAACTGTGGCAAAGTTAATTAATCAAAAGTGATAAGTATTCACAAGCACATGTACAGTTATGAAGGTCAATATCATATTAAGGGCAGCATGGATGTGCGACATTTGTGCACATGTCTTATGTAAACTCTGGTAAACTTCTTAATTAGTGAAAAGGTTTCAAAGTTGTGGTCAAAAGGTCAAGGTCATATAAAGGGCAGCATGGATGTGTGGCATTTGTCCACAAGTATGATGTATTGAAATATTAAAGTAATCCTACACGGGATATAGAATTTATAACAGAATTGAGACACCGGCAAACTTCCTAATGTGTGAAAAAGTTCAAAGTTTCAAGGTCATATTAATGGCAGCATGGATAAAAAACAATAATGGTCCATATAAGCAGAACTCTGTATATAGCCACTTTAAACGAATGTAGCTGTCAGTTAGCCAATTTAGACAACATAGCTGCCAAGTAGCCAACTTAAAGCATCTCCTATGATGTGAAACATGTATTAAGATCAGACTTTCATCAATTAACAAGTTTTGTATTGACCCAATACGTACTGACTGATAACATAATATCGCAGCAGGCATTTACATGATCAGTGGAATGACACAACGTGAAATAGTCCGAGTTCTTTTCAACAAAAATATCGCCTAACATATTTAACACGATACCTGATAACGTTCGGCTCGGAAATGGCAGGAATTCCTCAGCCTTGATAACTTGATATCAACAGACACCAGGCTGGTATTCTCTATTTACCAGGGTGATAATATGAAGCATATTATGAGATCAAAGGTCATTCTTAAACAAATTTTTGTTTCCTGTAACACGACTCGGAATGTTAGGATTGGTTTAGGCATGAAACGTGCACTCAACATTTATTTTCGTCAGTTTTCTGTTTTAATGGTGCATGGACCAGTGTTGAATATGTATCGTAAAACATTTTTACAGAACAAGGTATTAAAATATAAATAAACAAGAAATGTGGCCTGTCGGCACATAAATACCCCCGGTGGCAGATTGGAGAAACGGTGTGGAGAAAAGTTAATTAACCAAAGTTATAAGTATTCACAAGCACAGTTATGAATGTCAAAAGCTCAAGGTCATATTAAGGGAAATGTTGATGTGTGGCATTTGTCCACAACTATGATGTATTGAAATATTAAAGTAATCCATTAAGGGATATAGAAGTTCTGACAGAAATGAGAAGCTCCGGCGAACTTATGTGTGAAAAAGTTCAAAATTGTTATGGTCAAAAGGTCAAGGTCATATTAAGGGCAGCATGGATGTGTGTCATTTGTCCATAAGTATGCTGTGTTGAAATATTTAAGTAATCCTTCAAGGAATATAGAAGTTATAGCAGAATTTCTAAGCTCCGTCAAACTTCTTAATGTGCCGGACACAGACGGACGGACGGACACACAGTCCAAATACTATATGTCTATGGCTCCACCAAGACGGGGGCATAAATATAGGTTTGTCGTGTTACAACAAAGAAACACAATTTTATTTTAGTTCTAACATGGCCCCTCATGGCTCCAGATCAGCATATTTTCAGGGTAAATCAGCATTGAAATTCAGGAATTCAGCATTGAAATACATCTGAGGGAGTACAAATCAGCATTGACATTTCAGCATTAGAAAATTGCAGCTGAAAATATGTTGTCCTACACCACACTTTTCTACCTATACGTATCAAGAACAGATGGAGATAGTTGTGTATGTCTGTTCAATTAACAAGTTTATGAAAAGTTTCTGAAGTGAAGTACTTACAGTTGAAGTTAGTGGTGAAATACTGTATGATACGGAGCCCCACAGGGGACGTAGAATTCTTTTTTTTTATTACTTCGTTTTTATTACCCCTAAATATAACAAATTCGTTCCCACGAATAAACAATTTGTTCCTTCAATTTATTTTTGTTAATTCGAGGGAACAAATAGTTAAATTGAGGGAACAAATTGTCAATTCGTGGGAATTAATTGTTAATTCGAGGGAAAGAATTGTTATATCGTGGGAACAACTTGTTAATTCGAGGGAACGAATTGTTAAATTGAGGGAAAGAATTGTTATTTCATGGGAACAAATTAATAAAAAAAAATCTATGTCCGTACTGTACTATGAGAATTTCATCACTGACAAATAGTTTTGGGGGTAAACTACTCTTGAAGGCTAAACCGTATTGGAGCTCTGGTCCCTAGCATGCACTAAAAGTACATGTACTTCAACTTTTGGATGCACACTTTTGGATGGCTTTAGTCTCTGTGTCTCAGTCGTTCTTAAACCAAAGATGACCAGAATCTCTCGCAACTCAACACCATACAGCTCCATTGTCACTGCGGATGATCCTTGGCACTGTACATGCTCACTAACATCACCACAAATTTCACAATCATTGCTGGAAACGCAAAGAAGTTGGTTCCCATCCAATACATGTCGGTGGCACACAGGGCACTAATGTGGCTCCCAGTCTTTGGCTGGTTGTCCATTTCTGCTATCAATTGCATCATTTGTTGTGTTTTCTACCTTTACCAGGTTGGGTGACACAATGATGTACAGCTAGATTAATTAACATACCTGGCTTCCTAAACTTCCAAGTAGTCCGAGCGATGATATTCTGTCCTGTAATATAAACACATTGTGTGTTAGAGCAGAGCTTTACCATAATGTTGTAGTGCCATAGAGAATACCAGACTATAGTGTCTTTTGATATCTAGTTTACCAGGCAAGGCTAGGAAGCACATAGGAATTACGAGGCTTGCCAAGAAATTTCTACAGTTTCCGAGCCGAGCCTGATAAACATGATATGAAAAGGCACTAACATAGTATTCTATTTATCAGGTCACGTCTTTAGGTACATAATGAGCAATTGTGACTTTGTTTTCGTTGAAAATAATGTGGACTTGTTTCTGTGACGTCAATGCTAGGAAACACGTAGGAATTTTGAAGCTTGCCGAGGAATTCCTACCGTTTCCGAGTCGAACTTGATATCAAAAGACAATAGCCTATTCTATTTATCAGGTATCGTTTTATGCTAAAAAATGACCACATAATGTCGGATGATGTCGTAATCTATGGACAGAACGCAGACTTGTTTACATTGTGTCATTACACTGACGTCATTCGGTAACGTCACGTGACGTCATCCGACCAATGGAACATCAGTTTTCACTTTATTGTATTAACCTGGATGTTTGTATCAAGTCAATGCCTGATACAACAATATGTTATCAGTCAGTACGTATTCGGTCAATACAGGGCAGGTTACCTGATAAATAGAGAATAACAGGGTAGTGTCTTTTGATATCAAGCTTATCAGGCAAGGCTAGGAAACGCGTTTCCGAGCCAAGCCTGATAAACAGGATATCAAAAGACACTAGCATGGTATTCTATTTATCAGGTAACGTTTTACATGTATGCTAAAAAATGACGTCATTAGCTATGGACAGAACGCGGACTTGTTTATGTTGCCTGATACAACAATATGTTATCAGTCAGTACGTATTATGTCAATACGAAACTCGTTACCTGATAAAGTGTCTTAACATTTTGATTGTATTTATTTCCAAATGAAAAGCCAATGTGTCTCAAATGATCACAAGCACAAGTTGATTTTCATGTAGGTCATCTGCAGTATATCAAACTAAAATCACATGTAATATGTTACTACAATTTTATCAAATACAAGAAGTCGGAACGGCATGAAAATAAATCAGAGCGGCACGAAAATGGTTCCAATAAAATGGTTTGAAGCGGTATGAAATGGTCTGGATCGTAATGAAAATAGTTCACATCTGCATGAAAATGATTATGATTGTCATGAAAATGGCTCAAATCAACATGAAAATGTTTCGGACCGGCATTTTCAGATTTTGGTTGATTTTCTAGAAGTTTTCAAAATGCTCTAGAAGTTAACTTAAGACATTAAGGCACTAATTATAATGTTTCAACATGATCCAGACTGATTAATCTGAAAGAACTGGCCAAGGTCTGAACCATTTTCATGCAGATCTGAATCACACAATTTTCATGCTGGTCCGACCCATTTCCATGCCGATCCAAATCATTTTCATGTTGATATGAACCATTTTCATGCCGATCCGAACCATTTTCATACAAACATTTTCATGCCGACCAAACCATTTTCATACCCGAACCATTTTCATGCCGACCGAACCATTTTCATTCTGATCCGAATCATTTTCATGCCTGTCCGAACCATTTTCATGCTGATCCAAACCATTTTCATGTCGATAAGAACTATTTTAATGCCCAAACCATTTTCATGCCGATCCGAATTTTCATAAAGCATTTTCATGCCGATGCGAACCATTTTCATGCTGGTCATAACCATTTTCATGCCAATTCTGAACCATTTTCATGCAGATCTGAATCAAACCATTTTCATGCTGGTCTGAACATGAATGTTGATATGAACCATTTTCATGCTGATCACAACCATTTTCATGTCGATCCGAACCATTTTCATGCCCAAACTATTTTCATGCCATCCGAACCATTTTCATGCTGATTCAAACCATTTACATGCTGATCTGAACCATTTTCATGCCAATTCTGAACCATTTTCATGACGATCCGAAACCATTTTCATGCAGGTCTGAACCGTCAACCATTTTCATGCCGATCCAAACCACTTTTACGAACCATTTTCATGCTGATCTGAACAAGTTTCATGCTGATCCGAATCATTTTCATGCAATCTGAACCATTTTCATGCGAACCATTTTCATGCCTGTCTGAAACAAAATCGAATCTTCCGAAAATGATTAGTGTGTCTATTAGTCGGTTCTTCTTTGTAATTTATACCAGTTTATGGTCATATGTATACACTACATATTGGTGTGTAATTCAGGGTGCACGGGCTCCAATTATGCCAAAAAGGTCAATGACCCTGAAATGACATTGAACGTGTCCGAGAAAAATGGCACCCGGATCTTTCGGAAAGCCAGACCCCAAATGTATACAAAACCACCAAGAAACAAAAATTAACACGCGGTGCCAGAATCTCGACAATTCACCCCAAACTATTCGTTGCAAAACGTGATATTTGTATTCGTGATTTGATTGGACCGGACCAATGTTGGCTCACCCAGCTGACCAATCAATCGAACAGTTGCCGATCACGTGATCTTGATAAGCGCACATCAGCTTCATTTGCAAGAAGATACAACCATTAGATACAGGTAATTTGTTTTGCAAAGTACATTTGAGTATAAATACCGCCGAGAATATACGCTACAAACTGTTAATTAACAATATACGAGTGGGGATTGTCCCTGCAGTATATTTATACTGTACCGAGAGAAAAGTGGAGCCATTACGGCCCTTAGATGCCAGATGTTTTGGGGGAAAAACATCAACATTATTTTATGTAATGTTGGCTTATCTTTAGCGTTTTTACGTTTAACGGCGCTACAGTGGGGGATATACAATATCCATTCAACACTGATTCTACCATTTGCTGATATGGTGGCAGGTTCCCAACTGAACATCACTTGGCCCAATGTATATATTGCTCAAATATACCAGCATATAGAGAACTTATTAACACATTAGAATTTTTTATAAACTTGTGGCTAGTTCATTTACATTTGACTACCATAAGTATTGCTATGATCAGATATTAATGATAGCTAAATATAACTGGGAGAATTTGGTTGGGGAGGAAATCAACCCTTCTCTCACTTTTCCCTGAGATTCCGTAACTACTAAAATGTGGACATACATTGAACCCTGATTTGATCGGCTAATAACATCTTGCACTGCATGACTTTTCATTATATTATATATTGTTGTTATTTGAATATTTTATTTTATTTCAACAAGTAATATTTGTAAATATTAATTTATGCATGCATTGAAAATTACTCCCTCAAAGTTCCATTAATACAATACATGAGGGGAATACATCATTATGGGTACGAACTGTATTAAATATTTTTATTTTTATTATTTTCAAATGAAAGTATATGTTGCGACCACTCATTTGAACCGTCTCGAAGAGACGGTTCAACTGATGGTCGCGACATATGCTTCTAAG
>CM055266.1:11843711-11883854 GCA_029237695.1 Conchocele bisecta | reverse complement strand
TATGCTTCTAAGAACATTTAAAACAAATATTTATGATTTTCCCCAATCAAAATGGCATATGCTCAGCATGAAATGGATTAACTAGATTTTGGTGACGTCGTCTACAGACCTCGCGGATATAGGCTGACCCAGGGCTACACTCGTTGCAGACTCGATAAGCCCGGTTTTACCGTGGAGTCGCATATAATGCTGGGGTTGCATTTTAAACATTTAATTGCCAAGGTAACTAAGTGTATTGGTGTACTTTATTTGGGTGTACCTGATTTAGACATTTACATTAAAATCTATTATTGATGAAAGTATGGTGTACATTATTTGGGTGTACCTGATTTAGACATTTACATTAAAATCTATTATTGATGAAAGTATGGTGCTATTTTTACATAAGTACCATAATTATGATTACATACTTTGATGATACAGGTATCAGATTTCATGAATATATTCAAATAACGCCTGGCTAATTTGTCGCACTGGAGAAATGGAGATTATGGGATTTGTGACCAGTGTAGCTCCTGATCAGATAGCAACCTCGTGTAGCGTGATAACGATCTGTATTGCTTGTCTGAAGCATGCCGGGTGTTTTATTGGTGGATTGGCGAACAGTGCAGATCCAGATCAGTCTGTGCATCCGCACAGTCGGATGCACAGACTGATCTGGATCTACAATGGTCGCAAATCCCGTAAGCCTGATTTATCCAGTCACAACCACATATGTCGACACGACAAGTGGGATAATTATGAGCCAAACCGGCTAGGATTTTAAAATCTCACACTGGTCGCAAAAAACATAAGCCCCGTTTCTCCAGCCACAGCCAGTCATCGTATATATTGCGCCCTGTGGTCCCACGTGGTTCATACGGCCCTACACCAGCTTCTAAACTTTGTAAATTCAACTTGTAATACTTTAAATAATGACTCTTCGGCCAGTATCAGTCCTGTCGCTATGTGTGATGGTGGTGCCATGTCTACAGGCAGTTTCTTGGTATTCACACCTACCGATACATACAGGTTAGTGTGCTTATTTCATTCATGTTTTTCCTTTAAATTTCCACATACAGTGGAACCTGTCTAACGTCTGTGATCTTATTTTTGATGGGTTTCTTTGTCATTTATCTCAGATGATTATGTATATTCATGATTGCAAAGCATTCAAGTACGTATCAGAATGGTAAAATGCATGATTTACAGTGGAACATCTCTAAACCGGACACCCTGGGGACCTCCCAGGGTGTCCGGTTTGGAGATGTTCAGCTGTACATAATCCTAGTCATATACGTATGTCTTCATACAGGGTGTCACTGTCACATATAATGTGATACTGTTTGACATTTCAAATACATGTTGCATCAAGATAAAACAGTTACAGCGAACACATCATGTTATAGTGCACCGATTAAAATAGTTTTCATGCAAAATCGCACATTTACTTAATAACAAAATCACATGCCTTAGTTTGTTTCAATATCAGCTAACTACACCAGTAGCCGATTTCACCAACATTGCTAAGCATACTTATCTACCTAAGTATAGTTTGAGGGAGTAATCATCTATTTTTCCCGAAATGCATTATTTCATATAAATGTAGAACTAACGACTGCAGACTTATTATACTGAATTTATTACATTATCACAGCCAAAATGGCTGTGATAATGTAATAAATTCAGTATAATAATTTGGTCAGAACATATTTTAGTTCACTAAATAAAAATTAATAAATTAATCTTAAATTGAAACTTTCTCCCTCAAAGTGCACTTAGCAAGATAAGCATACTTTGCAATTTTGGTGAAATCGGCTTGAACTCATTAAAATTCACTGACGACAATGTGTATGATATTCGACGATTTTTTGCCGATCTACATTTGGCTATTAAACATTTTAAATTTATAAACTATTTAAATGTAAGTACATGTAGTTGTTCATCAATAACAAAAAATGCACGCTCACATTTTCCTTTATGAAATTCCATCATATATCGATACTATTGCGAAAATTAATTTCCTATGGGATTTAACAAGAGGAAAAGGGAGCCGTATAATGACGAGGACGATCGAAAAAAACGAATGTTTTTGGAAAGTGAATAACCTAGCTAGATAGCTTTGTCAGGTTTAGAGAGGTTCCACTGTACAGAATAAAACAAGTTGCATACGCCTTTGTAGAAACGTACGTACGCCATGTCCATAACGTAATCAAACGAAGTCCAGCAGATAACGATGGAAACAGTATCCGAAGGCCAGCAGAGTTCAGACAAGCCATAGACGTTGACGGCGACCTATTACGCCAACGAAGAGATGCCGGCGATGATGGTGCATCGCCTGACGGACCTGTCAAGATCGTCGTTGATCTTACCGCGGACTTTGAGTTTCCATACGTAATGACGTTCGCCTTCAACGTAGACGGGAAGAACATCAGACTAAACCTGCGACTGAACAGAGCACATGTGAAGCACACCACAGTGAAGTTGGTACGCAACGGGAAGTTTATCACCTACAATAACACAGCCAAAAAGGTAAAACGCCACGACAAAGGGGGACTTATAGAGAATAGTAGGTTAGTGCCGTGAATGGGTAAAACTATCTGGCAAGGCTCAGGAAACGGGATGGGCGAGGCTCTGCCGAGCACATCCCGTTTCCGTGCCGCGCCAGAAATTTGTTCACATTCACGGCACTAACCTACTATTCTATTTATCGGAAACGGTAGGAATTCTGAGGCGAGCCTTAGAATTCTTACGCGTTTCCTAGCCGCGCCTGATAAACCTGATATCGTAGTCTCTATATATGTCTGTTATAACCCTACGGAACATGTTCCCGACTCCACGGCGAACGGTGTAGACACTGGATATACAGCTATGTTGTACTACACAGTCTGTCGCTGGGCCACTGTACCCAGAAAATACCGTGTTGTTGTCATCACGGGCTTAAACGTACATGCCCACTCAGTAGGCACAAACTGTTCTTTATAGGAACTGAATACGATACTTTTTGTTGAAAAAAATCCATATTTTGTTTATGTCTATACAAATTCATGTTGCTACCACTCATTTGAACCGTCTCGTCGAGACGGTTCAAACGAGTGGTAACAACATATACTTTCGAGGTGAAATAAAGAAAATAGGATGTTTTTTCTCTCAAAAGTTTCATACTGCTATAATTGTATCTCGTCTGTAATGGGTTAAGAAAGTTAACCCACCCACTTCTATAAACCTTAAAGAGTATTCAAATTGGAAAACAAACTCGACGCGTTTAGAACCAGCACAATATGATTTTTCCGCTGACTTATATATGTAGCGATTTATGTATACCTGTAATCTCCAAAATATATTCACATCAAACACCTGTGGCCCGTTTCACTAAACTTCGTACGACTAAAATGTTCGTAAGTGCACATTTAGGATAGTCTGGACATTTCAATTGATGGATTTACATTTATTGAGCATAGGCTGCATATGCAGCCTGTGCTCAATAAATGTAAATCCAACAATTGTTTACAAGAAATCATAGTTAATGTGAAATTTACAGACCATCATAATGTTGTACTTACGAACATTTTAGTCCTACGAAGTTTAGGCCCCCTGCTCTTGCATTATGAACGACGTCAGTGCTACATGTATCATGAATGTTGGTTTTCAGGAATTGTGTTTGTTTCTTGTGAGCATTTCAGGAATATTTGATTTGATATATAGACAAAGACGTACATAATTATTCTTTTTCTGTTTTCGTAATTTTCAGGAATTAATTTATGTCTAATTCCTGTCAATGAAATGCGATATATAGTCTATATAATTGTGGGTGGGCGGGATTACCATATCGCATAGACGATGTTTTCCTTGGTTACATGTCAGAGGTTTTCACCTGTGTTTTCACCTGTGTTGGTATACAGTGGAACATCTCTAAACCTGACACCCTGGAAGTTCCCCAATGAGTCCGGTTTAGATATGTTCCACGGTAAATGACCACTCAACGACATGTTGTCGTGCTTTGCGATTTCAAGGTGTATGATCACGTGGTACTAACAACAAGAACAAGTACCGATTCAACGTACGTATTCTTTTATAGTGTCCTTATTACGTAACGGATTTTGATGAAATATGGCGCATCAAACGCGTCTTGTTAAGCTGCATTTTGGTGGTCTCTGTATTTTCGCCCACACTTCTGTTATTTTTGCGAAGAGTCGATTTCCGTGTCTCTGACACGGAACTCGATTCTTCGCACAAACGACATAAGTCTGTACCAAACTCCATAGACCACCAAATGCAGATCACGAAGACGCGTTTGCTGCGCCATATTTCATCAATATGCGTTGCATATTAAGGCAAATATCAAATAATACTTACTTTGGAGTGGGCGACGTTGTTGTTGTTGTAACCACGTGATCATGCACCTTGGATTTATATGAACATGCATTACAGTTTTACCATCAGAGGTAAATGGCTGCGAAATGTATCAATATTAACTCATATAATGCGGGAAACGAAAATTTTCGTCTGCTGTTCGTTTATATTTTGTCTTCTTTCTCAATTATAAAAACATGATTTTACAGCACTTGAGAATAGTGGAAATGATGTGCTATCAAATCATGTTTTTGATGAGAAAAAAATAAAATAGAAAACAAACAGCAGACGACAACGTTTAATTAAACGCACGTGGGTTTTCTGTGTGTCTGGCTTAGAGAGGATTATCATATGCATGTTATATACAGGACCACGCCTTCTATCAAGTGATGGACGAGGACGTGGCGGCCGCCGTGATGGTTCGCTGTGAGAACTTCCAGTTTCCCTGCTACTTGGTATGTGCATTCACACTTTGACAACATGATACATATGTAATTAACCCTTTGAACCCGAAAGCCCGCTATAGCGGTTTATGCAAACAGTGCAGATCCAGATGAGCCGACTCGTAGCGAGCCGTCTCATCAGGATCTGCACTTTTTGCAAGTAATTTTCATATTTCTTAGAACAAAAACACCCCCTTTTCATAAATGGACGAATCTGAAAATCATTTTGTGACCATTGGATTGGTCGGAACATTAGCATATCACAGTCCATTCCAGTTCCTTAGGGTTGAAAGGGTTAATGGTTAACGCACATGTTTCAGATATATATACAGTAGCGCCGGGTATTTGTCCCCGAGTCTGGGGGCCGTGTCACTAAACTTCGTACGACTAAAATGTCCGTAAGTGCAAAATTATGATAGTCTGTAAATTTCACATTTAACAACTTTTTCTTGTAAACAATTATTGGATTTACATTTATTGAGCATAGGCTGCATATGCAGCCTATGCTCAATAAATGTAAATACATCAATTGTAATTTCCAGTCTATCCTAAGGTTTCTCTTACCAACATTTTAGGCGCACGAAATTTAGTGAAACGGCCCCCAGGTGCACATTACGTTTTGGTTCGGCCCACGTTTGGCTCACCTTTACACTACGTTGCCAAAACACCAGTTTTTGTGCTTTCTGTGCGTTTCCCTAATTTGTCTTTACTGCGCATGCTCAGTGATACAAAATGGTGAAACATTCAGCCCACATTTATACTACGTTAACTTCAGGGCTTCAGGCCGTTCACTAAACCTTGTACGACTAAAATGAAACATTATGATAGTCTGTAAATTTGACATTAACAATGATTTCTTGAAAAACAAGTATTGGATTTACATTTATTGAGCATAGGTTGCATATGCAGCCTATGATCAATAAATGTAAATACATGTACATCAATTGAAATTTCAAGAAGATCTTAAATTTGCTGAATCCTGAAGTTTAGTGAAACGGGCCGCTGGTTGCCAATGGAAACCCAAACCCAAACGTTACTGTTTAATACTATCTGATATTTTGGTGCAGTTTAATCACATAAAGTTGTTGATGGTGCAATATTAACTATAGTATGACCTTGAAGGTAATCATTACATTACATTATAATTTATAGATGTACTCCAGTACCTTGTTGCTTCATAAATGTTCAACTATCTTTGGTTATAATCGTCTTCTCATTTCGGTATAATAAATCAATCTCATAATTCATTGGGACCTACAGCTGTGCAAAATGTACCCTACGACGTTTGTGGCCAGCATAGCCCCAGATCAGCCCGCGCATATGCGCGGTCTGATCTGGGCCTATGCTGTCCACTGTTCAGTAACTCCGACATGTTTAATGGCGTCAGCAAAATTATTATACACTGGTACAACTGTAGAACTGTGCAGAAAGATCCGGGCCCATATTGGCCACATATTGCCTAAGATACCTTTCCTCAGCCGGTGGCCCAGTAACGTATACTTATGGTTCGGTATCAGCTTAAGCGCCATGGCTGTTATATATGGTTATGTACTTACATGTATGTGACAAGCAATTATAGTGAAGTAATATCGATAGGCGTTGTTAATGCTGATTCTACGATAGTGGAAACATTAATTACAATTATTTAGCTTCACATCCAATATATATGAATTTTTATCAGCTGGTAAAGTGAATTTTCCTGATATTTTGTAATTGCAGTGAATTGTATGCTGTAATTAGATGCATACTTAATACAAATAATTATTCACATATGAGAGTCTAACATATTATCAGGAAATTGCAATAGAAATAATTATTCACATATGAGAATCTAACATATTATCAGGAAATTGTCATTTTAGGGTTTATTTATAAAAAATAAAAGTGCAACGTTTTAGTTAAAGATGTAAACGAATGATATATTCAACCATAAATGATTACATGTCTATTATACTGCTGCATATTGTGTATGTTTACTTTAAGGTTGGCAGTTTTACCTCCGGTGGACGTGAATACATGCTGGAACCGACTACGCATGCGCCAAAGACCAAGTCTAAACTGCACACTCTCCACACCATCTACACAGTTCCGGACTCGGACGTCGAAGACAACAGCGATGACACCGACACGGAGGAGCTGGGTAAGACACATCTGGCTACATTTATATGTAATAGTTATAGTTCATATATTGAATTTTTACTAATTAATCTTTGTAGCGAGCACCAGCGAGCCAGAAATTAATTTATTAAAAATTCAATATGTGAACTATATCGTACTTATTGTTCACCCAGCCCAGTCGCGAAGCTCCGTCCATAAACGTGATTTCGAATCGCTATACTTGTATGTGATCGGCAGTGTGATACGAAGAACGCGTGTGTGGGCGGTAATATGATTTGCGTCTCGTGAACTGATGACAACAAGGCATATAATCAGTTATAAATATAGCGATGACATTTAATGATTAATTTAATACATATTCATAATTGGCGAAAACGTCCCAATATGCGATTAATTGAGACGAAATTTCGTTCTTCCATTGGTCGAGAAACTAGGGTAAACAATAAATTACAGTGTCCCTTGCAACACCCTATTGTTCAGCCCAACTCCAATGTTTTACCCGGGGTTGAAAATAGTATGTGTTTTATCCCGTCAACACAGTGCGTATGTGCCATGAAACACGTTGCCGTGAAACATTTTTGATATCCTGTCAATACGACCTACTCACTGCGTATGAATATGTGCGGTTACTGGGATTATTTCTTTGCATTTTAAAGCCATGTATATGTGTTGACGGGATAAATAAAATAGTAGGTTAGTGCCGTGAATGGAAAAAAATATCTGGCGCGGCACGGAAACGGGATGTGCTCGGCAGAGCCTCGCCCATCCCGTTTCCTGAGCCTTGCCAGATATTTTTTCCCATTCACGGCACTAACCTACTATTCTCTATTACTCTGCCCCGTCCCACGAAATTTACCCGTCCAGAAGAAGACATTGGCGCGCTCTTTATCTGTAAGGTTAGTAATTTATTTGATATACGATTTGGAAAACACACGTTTCTACGGAGCCCGGCAGGGGACGTAGAATTATTTTTTGCATTAATTCGTTCCCACGAAATAACAATTCGTTCCCTCAATTTAACAATTCGTTCCCATGAATTAACAATTCGTTCCCACGGATTAACAATTCGTTCCCTCAACTTAACAATTCGTTCCCACGAAATAACAATTCGTTCCCACGGGAACGAATTGTTAGTTCGTGGGAACGAATTGTTAATTCGAGGAAACGAATTGTTAAATTGATGGAACGAATTATCATCTCGTGGGAACGAATTAATAAAAACAATCCATGTCCCCTGCGGGGCTCCGTACGTTACCAAGTAATTGAGGCGTCATGATAGGCTACCAGGGTCGGGTGTTCGATATCACGCACGATAATTCGCCGATATCACAGCTGTATTCGTCGGTGTAACATTGTCGATGCGTCATAATAGGAGAGGATAGCAACACAGTCACCTCTAGTAACCTTGCCCAGCTTATCAACGTTCCTGAACGTCAATTGGCAATGCAAACTCGCAATCAAGCAATTTGCAATCAAGCAACCAAGCACAGCTCAGGCTCAGTCAATGAAACTGCTTGATTTCTAGCAGGTCATCAGAAAATTGTGAAAATAAATAGGTTTCCCGTCTTACGATTGGGACTTGCTGTGATAAACATGTGTACATAATTTGGTTACTGATCCGTCAAATAGAACTTGAGTTATTGCGTAGACAAGGATACAGAATGTCAATATTAAATAGGGTTTCAATAGGGTTCTTTCCCTTGCCGTGATAAACATGCATATCGAATTTGGTTACGATCCGTCAAAGTAGAACTCTAGTTTTTGCGTCGACAAGCTGTGCCCGCCCGCCGCCCGCCCGCGCAAGGTGAATACATAATACGTCTCGACTTTTTCAAACGGGTGTATATAAAACAAGCGACCATGTAGGTATGATTTCAGACTGATACCTGTAATATGATCATTACGACCTGATGACCCAATTGTTTTCTAGACTGTGAAATGGGCCGCCGTCCCGGAAATAGGACCTGACAACATGTGTGCTCCCATCCCACGAAAATGTACTTCACGGCATACGCAAGACATATAGAGAATAGTAGGTTAGTGCCGTGAATGGGAAAACATATCTGGCAAGGCTATGAAACGGGATGGGCGAGGCTGTGCCGAGCACATCCCGTTTCTGTGCCGCGCCAGATATGTTTTCCCATTCACGGCACTAACCTACTATTCTATTTATCCCGTCAACACCTACAAATGGCTTTAAAATGCAGGATATCAAAAATGTTTCACGGCACCGTGTTTCACGGCACATACGCACTGTATTGACGGGATAAAAGAACATATTGCTCTTGCCGAAATACACTTAGTACGATTAGATGTCGTCGAGGGATCGTAGCTAGTTATTTCCCTTTGCAAATATATTTATAGATACCCGGTCCTATGTTGTATGTCAGCGTTTGTTTCTTACTGAATAGCATAACAATTGGGTTTTGTGAACAGAGTAGACACAGATCAGACTGCACAGCTGTGCAGTCTGATCTGAGTATACACTGATTGCAATAACATTAATAAGTGTGAAAATATGAATCTGGCCAATAATGTAGTCCCAGATCAGATTGCTTAGATATGTTGGATGATCTGGATCAACACTAATATAAATCACTATAATTGCTCCTTTTCGTCACAAATCATGCTACATTGGTCCCTTTTACAAGCAATAAGACCATAAACTACACAATTTGGACCGGATTTCTATAAATAAATTCAACTGGAGATAACTAGCTACAATCCCTCATTACTTCGCTAATGCCCCTTTCAGTGACTGAACGGCAAACAGCGTAGGCCCTGATCAGACTGCGCGAAAGCGCAGACTGATCAGGGTCTACGCTGGTCGTAAATATGATTCACACGTAGACAGTCGTCGGCTCATTTGCAATCCTGACCATTTTGTTAATTTCCACATTCCAATCGGGGTGGATTTCTCTTGCTGACTGCGGTAAACATACTTCATTCGCTGAATGGCGAACAGTGTAGGTCCTGATCACACTGTTCTGGATCTACGCTGATTGTGATCGTCGTAAGGTACATTCTCTAATCCAGAGATCCCATATGATGCATTAATCAAAGTGTTATCCGGTTTCTTTATTGATATTATCAATATTTGGTTTCTTTCAAATTTAGCAGTCATCGCCTCATCATACGCTACGTGTTTGCATTGAGTCATCTGAAAATAAATCTCTCGTCATTAAAGGTACATGCCCACTCAGTAAGCACAAAATGTTCTTTATAGGAATTAAATAAGTGTATAATTGTGTTACTATTCCACCAGTTCTAAGAATTACAAGTGCCCGCTATACAGATATAATCATTTAGTAATATTTATTTTACTGATAGTGACGCGGGTTGGTATCAGGCTATTTTCATATGCAAATGAGGCATGATATTTTGTACTTATTTATACTAATGAAATGCGTCACCTGAACAAATTATATTTTCGACAGATTATAAAGTATTATCATTGCACATCCAAAAATAAGTACAGAAAATAAATCGTAATGTCCTTTAACATTTTAAGGAAACACGGTTATCGCCCCTGATATCAGTGTGAAAATTTTCGTCTGAAATAGAATGTATAATAATGCAAATCAACACGCGGGTGATGGTGAATGAATGTTTATTTTGCCAGAAAATGTCATACGTACAACAATTCCAGCACAAAAATATTTACACAATTCCCTAACATTTGATTTGCCCGTAGCAAGTCTCTGTCCAAAATTTATATCCCAGTAACCTCCCACGCCGAACTACTTTCTACAGGTGAGCTGTCAGTGTTGTCAATGTAAACAAATGGCTGCCGTCTGTCAAAATAAACACATTTTGTTGATGAATTTATTTCAAATGCTGGAATTATAATGAATGAATGTCCTTCTTGTGGAATTTATCGGGGATATAAACTTGGAAAATTCGCGGGAATACTGGACGAGGCCTTTCGGCCTTCGTCCAGTATTCCCGCGACTTTTCCAAGTTTATACCCCGATAAATTCCACGAAAAGGCCATTCATTCCTATAGTATATACAAAAGTATCTGCATCACTATATTATAACCTACAGCGTGCGCATGTACCTTTAATACTCATTAATTCGTAAATAAGTGAATTTCTCGAGCGTCTAAATGTATGTCTGTTGTAGATTACTACAGTACAGGGTGGTAATTTAAAACCATTAATGTCATATCATTAAGTTAGTGGAAGAGTTCACATGTAATGTAGGTGCAACATGGTAACGCTAGTTAACCACGTAAATGTGAGTCGCAGATAATAACAAATCTTCGTAAGAACAGTTTTATCGTAATATGTTTAGTGAAATGGGCCCTAGGTGACCAGCACAGCTTCAATGTATGGTGTTGTACTTATGTAATACATATATATGTAATTTACGAGCTGTGAGGATTTAATATTTTATTTATTATAATATCATCGATTGATTTCATTTTAAACTCGGCATACGCATTTTAAATCAATAACTTGTCAGATAGCATTAATTATTTGAATTTATGTAGATTTGGCGTTCCATACATTTAAGTTTAATAGTCATTCAGTTACGATGAATGTAACGTTGTTTTCTTATTATTTTAACCCTGTCACCCCTAAATATCAAACAGTGTTTTTCCATGCTAATTTTTTGACGATTCTATTAATGAGTCTGATTCCACTACGAAATGATTATTTTAATTCATGTTTCCAAACCGGTGTCACTGCTTACAGCAGATCGTGAGGGAATCCGACTTCATTGTAATATGTATGATTCGGTCAAATTTGACCTGTTTATTTTAGGAAACAACAATTCTGATCCTGGTTCCCAGGCTGGCCAAGACGGGGGAACCAGACGGAGGCGGCAAACTTCGGCCGTGAACTTTGAGGTGGAGTTGCAAATGGTGGTAGACTACGCCATATATAACTAGTAAGTTGGAAATAATATATCCCTGGTGTGGACGGTTCTTTGAGCCAATTCCCAAGCTTAAATATAAGATTACTAATTACATGTACTAACTAAACAATATACAGTCTAACCTCTATAAACCGGAAACCGAGAAATCCGCATTTCGTCTCTTAATATAGAACGGTAGAACTTCTCTATTGATACGTGTATAAAAATCGAATTAGTATACAGTGAAACATCTCTGGTGTCCGTTTTGGAGAGATTCCACTGTAATTAAGCACTCCATGAAACATTGCTGTCGTTTCAATCATGGCGACATTGAAACCCATATAATTCCAGCACAACAATATTTACACAATTCCCTAACATTTGATTGGCCCGTAGCAAGTCTCTGTCCAAAATTTATATCCCAGTAAACTCCCATGCCGAACTACTTTCCGTAACCGTTGCAGTTAAAATAATTCTTAAGAAAACGGAAAATAAACACATTTTCTCGATGAATTTATTTCAAATGCTGGAATTATAAGGAATGAATGGCATTTTTGTTGAATTTATCAGGGATATAAACTTGGAAAAGTCGCGGGAATACTGGACGAGGCCTTAAAAAATTACAATTTTCGAAAAAAAATCACAAAAAAAATAATAAAAAAAAATATTTTTTTTTAGAAAATTGTAATCGCTTCGTCCAGTATTCCCGCGACTTTTCCAAGTTTATACCCCGATAAATTCCACAAAAAGGCCATTCATTCCTATAATAAACGCAATTCCAGGGAAAGAACTCGCATAAGCGTAAAAGCTTGTTTTCTAATCATGTCTCAAACTGTATATATGTATTACATGTATGTATATCACTTCTCTTATTGAAATAAATATTGTTTAAACTAAACGCAATGGGATCAACAATGTGCCAGGTTTAGAGAGGTTCTATGGTATATATGTGTCCGTACATGGTGTCCAAAGTTGACCATCATTTCAGAGTACATGCGGAATTACATCACGCATGTACTCTGAAAAAAATTGTGTCAACCTTGATATTATTTATGAAAAATATTGTAAAGTTTGTAAACGTATTTAATGACATTATGAAGATGTCCGAAGGTACACAATCACAAGGCGTGTTTCATTTGTTATTGACATTCAATGACCCATATTATTGGGACAATGCACTCTTCGGAATTATGAGTTTTAAACGTTTGGATCAGATTTTAGTTCGTCCTGAAAAGTTTGAAAACGTCAAGCGGATTTGGAACTACGTCGATGATATCTACATGGATTACAATGGGACCTGCCTAAATATCTGGATCTACACTGATCACAAAACCCATAAGCCCCATTTCAGCAGTCAGAGCCACATACTATGACAGCATGAATTAACAACACATGGTAACTACATATAACACTATGGTACAAGTATGATACATGGATTCTAAAGACTATGTAAAGGATATTATATTGTACCATCAGGGATTCCGCTGGAAAATCGCCACTTCAACAAAATCCCAAAAAAAAATCATGATTTTTTTTTTTTTAATTTTCTTTCGAAAATTGTAATTTTTTATCGCCAATTGTTTATTTTTATCGCCAATTGCGAAAGTGGCGATCGACAGCGGAATCCCTGGTACATGTTTGAATAGCGTGAAATAACACAGGAGTGAACGGCGGCTTCCGCGTAAACAACGAGTAAGCGAAGCGAACGAGTTGTTTACGCGGACGCCGACGTACACGAGTCAAATTCATGGTCCCACGATTTCCTATATAAAAAGTATCGTTAACTCAACTTTTCATTAACTCAAAGTAGTTGTATCTGTCACTTGGAATTCCAGTAAACGAGTGTAGACTGTAGTTATATTTTCTTTATATTAACTTTTACCTATATTTTTCTGTCTCCGTCACGTCGACCGTTTCTGTCTGTTGCAGCTGGTATACCCTGCTACAGTCGAGCAGCGCGGCTGTGGATGTGATACAGACATACTACGAGCAGGTGGCCAACAGTGTGGGTATAATACACACAGCTACATGTACGATACGTACATTGCAACCATTGTACACATAATGAATCCCGCACCCGTCTCGAGACAACGGAATTTAACTGTATTTATATTTCCACTACGCTTTTCAAGCCGATTGTGGCTGTGACTGGAGAAATGGGGCGTTTGGGTTTTGCGACCAGTGTAGATCCAGATCAGCCTGTGCATCCGCACAGTCTGATCAGGATTCCATCAAATATTTACCCGTCATGCTTACATGTATAAGAAGGATTATAGATTGTTATCGTGCTACAGGAGTGTTTTATTTGATTATGTTCTACACTGATCACAAATGCCATAAGTCATATTTCTCCATTCACAGCCACACTCGCGTTAATGTTTCCATATATACATTAGTTCATCGTGACGTCGGGCAACGTTTTGATTCGTTAAATAGAGGATATTCCATCGTACATTTTGAATAGCTGGAAATAATACAAGAGTATGCGTCTGCTTCCGTGTAAGAAAGAGTGAGCGTAGCGAATGAGTCGCTTGCACGGAAGCCGGCGGACACGAGTGTATTATTTTCGCTATTCAAACATGTACGATGGAATATCCTATTTATTACACTTCACGGCGGATATATATGCATATTTTTGAGACTGTAAGCAAAATAATTGTGCTGTTCGTATGAATAGTTACACACTGGTGTGTTTCCAGCGTTTTGACGTCACGTTGTGTAAACATGTAAACTTTTTGAAATCGAAATTACGCAGCTGTTTCTATGAACTAGATATATTTGAGTGCATGTTTGGAATGTGTTCAATCACATTAATATTGTACATTAGTCGAGACTGTCTCCAAATTGTCAAATAACTTTATTTTGACTGTAATAAAAGAGGGTGCAATTACGGGTGTTCTCTTCACGGTGTATTATTTGTAAGGAGTCCATGCAAATAACTCGCAAGAGTGTAATAATTAGAGGATATTCCATCGTACATTTTGAAGAGCGGGAAATAATACACCAGTGTGTGTCGGCTTCCGCGTAAGCAACGAGTCAGCGTAGAACTTGATTACGTGTTTTCTCTCACAGCGAAATCCATGCAAATAATTTGCAAGAGTGTAATAAATAGAGGATATTCATATTTTTGCAACGAATATGACTAACGCACTCGTGAAATATGGACATTCCACACCACTCGATAAACATGTATGTCATTTTCGTTGCAAAAATATGAATGTTCTATTTATTATATACCGCTCCATGGAAATTAGCAGTTTTTTAGACTGTATATACGGTAATGAATGTGTATTTGCAGCCTATTTGCAGTCCGGCACTGCAGGTGCGCGTTATGAATATAGATAGCGGAAGTAGTTGTATTTTCACCGGAAGATGTTTATTTCATCGATGAGAACATATGACTTTTATTTACATCGTATAACTATGTATTGCATGGATAATTTTGTTTATTCACATTTTGATAATGTAATGTAAATATAAATAATAAACCAGTGAGCTGTTGTGATTACTTGGGTAACAAAACATTTGGTTTGCCACAAACAAATAATTATTGTGCTCGACACCACTGAGCAAGGCCTTTAGGGATCGTAGCTAGTTATCTCCCGTTGAATTTATTTATCGAAATCCGGTCCAAATTGTGTAGCTTAGGGCCTTATTGCTTGTAAAAAAGGACCAATGTTGCATGATGTGTTATTATAGTGATTTCGATTACTGTCTGTTTCACGAAAGCTGCCCAAATGTTACGGCTATATAAACAATTCAAAAACAAGATTTCTTTTGATAATATTAAATTAAAGGACAAATTAAGAATGAGCCTTATTTTTATTTCGTGAAATTTGGTCAAATATTTATTTTATTGCGAAAAAACAATTTCCCCATGTTAAATCCCCATAGACATCTTCACGGAGTGAAGATGTCTATGGGATTTAACATGGGGAACATTTTGGGGATTTTTTTTGAATTTTAGAAATACTGAACCGATTTTTAAAATTTAACTTTTATTTTCTTAGTTAGATCATATCCAAGCTATCTAGTCAGGTTTCGGAGTCAATTTCCAAATGTTTTCGTTTTTTGACTCCTCCCACACTTCCTTACCACTTTTCCCCCATGTTAAATTCTCATAGACAAATCAATTTTTCGTAATAAAATCAATATTTGACCGAATTTCACGAAATAAAAAGAAGTCTGATTCTTAAATTTTCCTTTAATTTAATATTATCGAAAATAACATTGTTTTTGAATTGTCTATATAGCCGTAAAATTTGGGCAGCTTTCGTAAAACAGACTGTAGTGTACATATCTGCGCAATCTGATCAGGGGCTGCATTATTTGCCGGAATCATACTTTCACACGTAATAATGTTACTACAATCAGTGTAGACTCAGATCAGACTGCACATATGTGCAGTCTGATCTGTGTCTACTCTGTATGCAAAACTCAAGTTTTTTGCTATTCAGTAAGAACTAAACGCTGAAATACAGTATAGGACCGACAGGATGTCTATAACTATATTTGCAAAGGGAGATAACTAGCTACGATCCATGCTTGTCACCTTATTTAGATGGACCTACAATACAGCAGCGTGACTAGCTCGAGCATGACCGTGGATATCGTGCCATTGGAAATTGACATCATCACGGTACGTACATCTTTATTTAGCTCATAGTTAAGGGTCAGAATTGGCTCGAAGATCTTCTAAACCCGGGCATTTGAGCCCAAACAATTGTCAGGCCAATGGCCGTTGGCCCGTTTGTTTCCGAATGTGTGCGATACAGTCGAAATGTATGCATTAAATAAAGTAGGCGATGAGGCGTTTAATTTAACCTAGCTAGTTAATTCTCCTACCGCAATGTGTACGTACATCAGAAAACACCACATTTTATGGAGCCCGAATAAAGATCCAGGCTATATATACACCACCGCCTGTGATAATCGCCGTTGTTTGTCAATTGTTGTCTTTCAAAATATGAATCATACATATACATGTGAGAGTGGCGTCATCATATAACCGGAACCGCTGTTTTGCAGCTCAGGCTCGGTCCATCGAACTGCTTGATTGCGAGATGAGATGTGGATGTTTTGGGATTTATTTCGCCATCACGTGCATCCATCATGTTCTGGATCTACACTAATACAAATATATAGAGGATATTCATATGTTTGCAACGAATATGACATATATGTTCATCGAGCGGTGTGGAATGTCCATATTTCACGAGTGCCGTTAGGCACTCGTGAAATATGGACATTTCACACCACGAGATGAACATGTATGTGATATTCGTTGGAAAAATATGAATATTCTATTTATTATATACCGCTCCATGGAAATTAGCAGTTTTTTAGACTGTATACGGTAATGAATGTGTATTTGCAGCCTATTTGCAGTCCGGCATTGCAGGTGCGCGTTATGAATATAGATAGCGGAAGTAGTCGTATTTTCACCGGAAGTTGTTTATTTCATCGATGAGAACATATAACTTTTATTTACATCGTATAACTATGTATTTCATGGGTAGGTATATAATAAAAGTTTATATTCAGTGTTAAAAGCAGATAAATTCAATATCATAATACCACCTTGATAGTGGCTTAAAACGTCAGCGACTGGATTTACAACTGCCTCACGTGACATATTCAGAACGAGTCAAATAATGCTTGCAAATGGTGTCAAGGATATATTAAATATGTTGTGAAGTAGATTAGTACATCAATTGACCAGATTATGCCAGCATACGATATAAATAGCGTAAAACATCTGCATTATAATATTTTTACAGACGACGTTTTGAGTATCCACTTGATTTAGCGTAGAAGCAAAACCAGGAGGGGACTACATGTAGATACGGGGAGTAACTCTGCAAAACACCCATACCCACCCATACCGTCCGTCTGGAAATTTCAATTGAAGGATTTACATTTATTGAGCATAGGCTGCATATGCAGCCTATGCTCAATAAATGTGAATCCAATAATTGTTTCGAAAAAAAAAGGGTTATATCACAATTTTGAACTTACGAACTGTTTAATCGTACAAAGTTTTCGTGAAACGAGCCCCTGGTGCGCTACATTTCAGACACCGAGTGACCAACCCTGGATCGAGAACAACCGCTTCCTCAGCAATGGCGAATGGATGGTCGATAGCAGTCCGGCGCTGGACGATTTCATGACGTGGGTGGTAGCCCAGGCGTTCACCAATAACTTCGACGCCGCCATGACGTTTACTGGGTGAGTGTCAATAGAATAGAATATAATAGAATATCGAACTGGGAAAATCACGAGTAACTTCCCTTGGAACTACGTCCGGTGATAATTGGCGGAATTTGTCAGTTTGACGTCACGTTGCTTAGTTATTAGTTGGTGTTAGTAAATGATATATATGTGTGCAGATAGCACAGTAAGAGTATTGGCATTAAGCAATGGTCAGCTCAAACAATTCATACTCGAAATAGAGATCAATAGCCGTACAGTGGTGTCCACTCTGTCAAAGATACCTTGAAAAGGCATACAGTTGACGTCATCATGACGTCATATTTATTCGACGGCATATGTCACTATCTCCGTTCTTGGGGCTTAAGTTCGTGTGACTTAAACGCATTAAACACTATAACAAAAATCGGTACCTCGCATTGGGTAACACGACTAATATAAGTGTAAGTATGCCGTGTCCATGGAAGGTTACCTAGCAACCAGTATAGAAGCATTCCCGAGTATATGCAAATCGATTATTAAACTCAGAAAATGTTTCATTGTATGGTAAGTGGCTAGGATTGTTCATTCTAAGCTAACACTACTAAGCCGTTTTCTACGGAGACCCGCAAGGGATGGATAATTCTTTTTTGTATTAATTAATTCCCACGAAATAACAATTCGTTCACTCATTTTAACAATTCGTTCCCGCGAATTAATAATTCGTTCCCACAAATTAACAATTTGTTCCATAAAAATAAAATTTCGTTCCCACGAAATAAACGAATTGTTAATTCGTGAGAACGAATTGTTATTTCGTGGGAACGAATTGTTAATTCGAAGGAACGAATTGTTAATTCGAGGGAACGAATTGTTAATTCAAGGGAAAGAATTATTATATCGAAGGAACGAATTTTTAAATTGAGGGAACGAATTGTTATTTCGTAGGAACGAATTCATGAGAAAAAAACATGTCCCCTGCGGGGCTCCGTAGTTTTCGCTATATATTGGATGACTCTCGAATATTGCAGGGAGGAGCTAGCTTCCATATCCAGCACGGGGCAAGTCTACACCAGCACGCTAGGTGGGTTCAATCATATGGTATGATGGTCGCCAAATCGTTTCGTCCGGGTACTCCGGTTTCCTCCCAAATCACGGACCACCCTCACGAAATTGTAATTTCGTGGGAACGAATCGTTAATTCGAGGGAACGAATTGTTAAATTGAGGGAATGCAATGTTCTTTCGTGGGAACGAATTAATTAAAACAAAATCCTCATGAATCCACATACCTCATGAAACATGCAAGATGGGGGGTGTGTTGTTGTATCAAACAGCCCACTAACAAATCAGGAGTAGGCGGGAGTTAATAAACAAACATGCACCGATGGGGTGTGTGTTGTAACACAGCACACTAACATCAGAGTAGCGAGTATAATAAAAAACATGCGACGATGTGTGTGTGTACACAGCACCTCTATCATAGGTAGGGCGAATATAATAAACATGCACGATTGGTGGGGTGGGTGTTGTAACACAGCAACAACTAACAATCAAACAAATTGGCGAGTATACTAAACATGCACGTGGGGTGGTGTGTTGTAAACACAGCACACTAATCATTAAGTAGGCGAGTATAATAAACATGTTACGATGGGGTGTGTGTTGTAACACAGCACACTAACATCACAGTAGGCGAGTATAATAAAAATGCAAGATGGGAGATGTGTGTTGTAACACAGCACACTAACATCATAGTAGGCGAGTATAATAAACATGCACGATGGGGTGTGTGTTGTAACACAGCACACTAACATCATAGTAGGCGAGTATAATAAACATGCACGATGGGGTGTGTGTTGTAACACAGCACACTAACATCATAGTAGGCGAGTATAATAAACATGCACGATGGGGTGTGTGTTGTAAACAGCACACTAAAATCATAGTAGGCGAGTATAATAAACATGCACTATGGGTGTGTTGTTTTAAACACAGCACTAACATCACAATAGGCGAGTATAATAAACATGCACGATGGGGTGTGTTGTAACACAGCACACTAACATCACAATAGGCGAGTATAATACACATGCACGATGGGGTGTGTGTGTTGTACACAGCACACAAACATCACAATAGGCGAGTATAATAAACATGCACGATGGGGTGTGTTGTTGTAACACAGCACACTAACATCACCAGTAGGCGTAGGGGAGTATAATAAACATGCACGATGGGGGTGTGTGTTGTAACACAGCACACTAACATCATAGTAGGCGAGTATAATGAACATGCACGATTGGGATGTGTGTTGTACAGGCCTAACATCATAGTGGCGAGTGAAATAAATACACGATGGGGTGTGTGTTGTACAGCACATAAACATCATAGTAGGCGAGTATATATTCACGATGTGTGTTGTAACACGACATACGTCATAGTAGCGTAGTATATAAACATACTCGATGTGTGTGTGTAACACAGTAAACAGCACAATAACATCATAGTAGGCGAGTATAATAAACATGTACGATGTGTGTTGTAACACAGCACATAAAAAAAAAAACTCATAGTAGGGGGCGTAAGTAACATGCACGATGGGGTGTGTGTTGTACAGCACTCTAACATCATAGGCGAGTATAATATGCACGATGTGTGTTGTAAAACAGCACACTAACAATCAGAGTGGCAGATAATAAAACATGCACGATGGGGTGTGTGTTGTAACACAGCACACTAACGTCAGAGTAGGCGAGTATAATAATCATGCACTTGATGGTGGGTAATGTGGTGTTGTTAAGCACAGCACACTAACATCATAGTAGGCGAGTATAATAAACATGCACGATGGGATGTGTGTTGTAACACAGCACACTAACATCACAATAGGTGAGTATAATAAACATGCACGATGGGGTGTGTGTTGTAACACAGCACACTAACATCATAGTAGGCGAGTATAATAAACATGCACGATGGGGTGTGTGTTGTAACACAGCACACTAACATCAGAGTAGGCGAGTATAATAAACATGCACGATGGGGTGTGTGTTGTAACACAGCACACTAACATCAGAGTAGGCGAGTATAATTAAAACATGCACGAAGGGGGATTGGTGTTGTGTAACAACAGGCACACTAATCAAACATAGGCGGAGTTTAATAAACATGCACGATGGGATGTGTGTTGTAACACAGCACACTAACATCAGAGTAGGCGAGTATAATAAACATGCACGATGGGATGTGTGTTGTAACACAGCACACTAACATCAGAGTAGGCGAGTATAATAAACATGCACGATGGGGATGTGTGTTGTTAAACACAGCACACTAACATCAGAGGTAGGACGAATAGGAATAAATGACGTGGGATGGGTGTGTTGTTAATAAACATGCACACTAACAATAGAGGTAGGGAGTATAATAAACATGCACGATGGGATGTGTTGTTGTAACACAGCACAACGTCAGAGTAGGCGGTATAATTAAACATGCACGATGGGATGGTGTTGTTGTTACCAGGCACACTAACATCAATAGGTGGAAGTATAATAAACATGCACGATGGGTATGTGTGTTGTAACACAGCACACTAACATCAGAGTAAGGCGAAGTATAATAAACATGCCACGATGGGGGATGTGTGTGTTGTAACAATTGACCACTACGTCAGGAGTAAGCGTGTATTAATAAACATGCACGTGGGGTGTTGTTGTTAATAACAAACACCTAACATAGTAGGCGAGTATAATACACATGCACGATGGGGTGTGTGTTGTAACACAGCACACTAACATCATAGTAGGCGAGTATAATAAACATGTACGATGGGGTGTGTGTTGTAACACAGCACACTAACATCAGAGTAGGCGAGTATAATAAACATGCACGATGGGGTGTGTTGTAACACAGCACACTAACATCACAATAGGCGAGTATAATAAACATGCACGATGGTGTGTGTGTTGTAACACAGCCTACTCTGATGTTAGCGTGCTGTGTAACACACACACTAACCAATCACAATAGGCGAGTAAAATAATAAAACATGGCACTATGGTGGGTGTGGTGTTGTAACACAGCACCTAACAACAAGAGTATGCGGGAAGTATAATAAACATGGCCCGATGGGATGTGTTGTTAGTAACACAAGCACACTAACGTCAAGTAAGAGCGAGTATAAAAAACATGCCAACGATGGGGTTGGTGTGTTTGTTAACACAGCACCAAACAACATAAGTAAGGCGAGTATAATAAACATGCACGAATGGGGTGGTGGTGTTGTAAACACAGCACACTAACATCATAGTAGGGCGGCAGTAATAAAAACCATGCACGATGGGGTGTGGTGTTGTAAAACCCAGCAAACAACTAACATCAAGTAAAGGCGATATAAAATAAAACATGCACGAAGGGGTGTGGTTGTAACACAGCCACACTAACATCACAATAGGCGAGTATAAAAATAAACAAGCACGATGGTGTGTGTGTTGTAACACAGCCTACTCTGATGCTAGCGTGCTGTGTTACAACACATACCCCATCTTGCATGTTTATTATACTCGCCTACTATGATGTTAGTGTGCTGTGTTACACGTCCAACATAATGTCCGTCAGAAATCTGTATCGAGATAGCACAATAGTTGTGAGGACTTCCCATTTTCCACTTCCCTCTTACGTAAACTTGTGACTTAATTTACAAAATTTATCAAATACATGTACCTGAAAACAGATTTCGGAAAACGCGCAATAAATAAAGTTATTGCAGATAACTCCATTTGTTCGGGCACTGGAATATCTTACGAGTTGTCGCACTTTGATAATTTCGTTCGTTTATCGAACACGTGAGTGGATTGTGGCTAAATCTCACAAAGGGGGAAGTCGAAATTCCGCACGCCATAAGGAAGCTACATACCAAATAGCAAGTATCCATCTCTTACGGTTTAAACGTGTTACGTATTATAAGAAAACGTGACGAACGGACGGACACCCGTGACAATTCTTTCAAAAAGCATAATAATAAATGATGCAATGAGGCAGAAATTCTGGAAACGTCCTGGTGCCAATGCTAAAATATATTTATCACCAAGTTAGGAGATACTAACTCCTAATTAGGAGATATTATCTCCTAATTATGAGTTAGTATCTCCTAATTAGGACTTGGTATCTCCTAATAATTATGACTTATTATCTACTAATTAGGACTTACTGTCTCCAAATTAGGAGTTAGTATCTCCAAATTAGGAGTTAGTATCTCCTAATTAGGAGATGATAACTTATTGTTTAGCATCGGCACATATAGTAAGTCCTAATTAGGATATAGTAATTCCTAATTAGGAGATACTAAGTCATAATTAGGAGTTACTATCTCCTAATTAGGAAATATTATATTCTAATTAGGAGTTAGTATATCCTAATTAGCAGATAAAAAATAGTTTAGCATTGTCACCAGTACTCATCTATAATAAACCGTCATACACTGACTATATTTGTTTTATACATGGTAAAATTCTACACAGGGAGGGCAAAGCAGTACACGTATGGCGGAATTCCCGTCAGTATCCTTTGTCGAGATAACACGAAGTCTGTGAGCATCACGGAAGACTTCCGTCGCAACCGAGTAAGCCGAACTGCCGCTCACGAATTAGGACACAAGTAGGTGGCAACCCGAACTTGCTGTCTGTAACGCAGGGTGACTTACCTGAATGTCTCCCAACGACTTAACGCTTTGCATGCTCGAAACTTGTGGGCTATAAATAGCAGACCACAATTTATCATATTTTCTTTTATTTCTCCCTGTAAATATCATGAATATGTCTAGGAATTTCATTAGAATTGAGTCCGAAGGACGCAATTCTAATGAAATTACAAGACATATTATAGTGACAAATAAAAAAACATACTCCTAATTGTTTGACTAATATTTTCACCGTTCGTACAAGATATATTTATCGTGACAAATAAGAAAACATACTCCTAATTGTTTGACTAATATTTTCACCGTTCGTTCGGATTATATTTAAGAGTGGGAATTGGCTCGAACACCCTCCACACCCGGCAATTTGTTTTTCACGGCTAACATGAAAATAGTTAAAAACAACAATTACATGTACATGTATTATAAAAATTTAATCCAGCAGGTCACGATCTCTGTCCAGCTCGAATTTAAGACTGGCTATAATGTGATTTCAGCATGGGTCTGTACCACGACTTAGGGACGGAATGTAGCTACATTGATCAGTACCTAATGGCGAGCGGTCACGGCACGGGGGTCACAGTTGACATAGCCACGAACCCCTGGACGTTTTCTCCCTGCTCAATACAGGCGATGACCACCAACCTCCTGAAGTAAGAACTGTGGCTGTGACTGTGAGAAATCAGGCTTATGGGATTTGTGACCATTATCGTCGGTACCATCCGAGCGCACCAAAGATTGCTGGTGCCAAATGTTTAGACATATATAGTGTATATATTTCTGCATGCTATACTTTTCAAAGCAGTAGCTTTAAGTCCACTATTTTTCATAAAGAAGATGGCCGCCAGTGAAAAAATGCATCGGCTACCGTCGGATATATATTACATTGTGGAACCCATATTAGAAGGGACAAATTGGCATATCTTAATTTATTTAATAGCTAATACATTACCGAATATATAACACTCGATTCAAGCCTGAACCGGCGAGCCTGTGCAAATCCAAGATGGCCGCTATTTTATTGGAATTTCATAAAATATGTAATTAAATTAACAAATACGGGCTATCAGTGTAAAAGTCACACGCTGTATGTCATATGATACAATTTCTATATTTTACATTAATTCCGCCATGACTCTTAGAAACTTGCATACAACAGAATAAAAAATGAATCATAACTTTAATTGAAATTTAGCTAAACTTACAATCGGCCACTTTTTCAAATATGTCCTCGGGCGGCCATCTTGAATATGAGATACAGAGTGTCCCTTTGAATAAAAAGCAATATACATGCCTAAGGTACTTCCATGCCAAAGGGGACCTTTACATCATAACTTGAAATCAGCAGTCTCTGAACATGTCTACGACTACAGTGAGGTCAGCGTGTAAGTGCACACACGAACGAACACGACAGGTTGGTTCCAACCTGTCGTGTTCGTTCATGTGTGCACTTACACGCTTACCCCACTGTACGTCAGTGAGTACTGGCCATGGAACACCGTTTTTATACATTCACAGTGTGCGTACTATGTAACAAATAGAGGATCTTACATGAGTGATGATTTAATATGATATTTATTAAACGAGTTTACTGATTTCATATGAAATCAGTAAACGAGTTTAATAAATACCATATTAAATCAATACAAATGTTAGAGTATACTTATTGCATAAGCACATGATCATACATTCAACCCTGGATGATTACCACATAACATGGTTTTCTGTAGCTGGCTCATTTGCATATCAATTACTCTTGTGTACAGTGAACCCTCTCTAAACCGGACACCCTGTGAGGTCCCCATGGTGTCCGGTTTAGAGATGTTCCATTGTAAATTCAGGCATTTTACCATTCTGAGACGTAGTTGCATGCTTTGCAATCATGAATATACATTATCATCTGAGATAAATGACAAAAATAAGATCACAGACGTTATCTTGGTGTTCGGTTTAGACAGATTCCGCTGTATTATGCGTTTTATTACACTGTGTTATTAAACTGTGAATGCGCAATTTATGCACTAAATGTATTTATTTTATTACAACGCCAGTGAGTACTGGAACACGGCGGTACCGAGGTGCCTGTCTGAGCAGAGCTCTTACAACGCCGCCGCCTACCAGAGTGTGCTGGCGGCACCACGACTCGGCGAGATCTACTCCCTCGACGAACAGTGCGCCCGGCGAAGGGGTCATGGGTCAAGGTCATGTGACAACTTCTCATATTACGTATGTACTGGTATAGTGATGGGTGTAAGGATAAGGGGTCGTAATGGGGTTCAAGGATGATGTCATGATGACGATTTCTTGATAAATACAAAGGATTGTTGTCGTATACGTGGGAAAATAAGAGGAGCAGTAACAATACTAGCCTATATCAAGGTGTATGGTCACGTGGCATCAAACGCGTCTTGTTAAGCTGCATTTGATGGTCTCGATTCTTTGCAAAAACGACATAAGTATATGCCGAACTCCCTAGACCACCAAATGCAGCTCATGAAGACGCGTTTTCTGCGCCATATTTCATCAAAATCCGTTGCATATTAAGGAAAATATCAACCGACACGAAAATCGATTCTTCGCAAAAACGACATAAGTATGTGCCGAACTCCCGGGACCACCAAATTCAGCTCATGAAAACGCATTTGATGCACTATATTTCATAAAAATCCGTTGCTTATTAAGGAAAATATCAAATAATACTTACTTTGGAGTGGACGAGTTTTCAACACTTTCAGCCATTGTTGTTGTTGTAACCACGTGATCATGCACCTTGTATATGCATAAACATCACTGCTAATTAATTGTTCGTTACTCCACCGCCTGCGCTAATCGTGCCACTATTTGTCAATACAGCTCAGGCTCAGACAATCAAATTGCTTGGTTGCGAATTGGCGTTCAATTTGCCAATTAATATTCAAAAACGTTGATAGTGTGGGGACACGAGTAACATGTGTGTTTGTTTGTTTGTTTATTAGTGTGTAACGGCCTATCAACAACTACGGTCATGTAAAGCCGTAGCTGTTGATAGGCCGTTAAACATGTAACATGTGTGGTTGTGTACTGGTATACCTTTGCAGTGCAGCCATATCCGTGTGAATATTTGATCATATATGAGGTTCCAGGGATGATATTTCATTGACAATTTCTTACCAAAATTGTATTACCATGGTTACTGCTGTCGTATATGTGTGGTACGGAGCCCCGCAGGGGACATGGATTTGTTTTTATTAATTCGTTCCCACGAAATAACAATTCGTTCCCACGAATTAACAATTCGTTCCAGGTAAATTGAGGGAACACATTGATAATTCGTGGGTATGAATTGTTAATTCGTGGGAACGAATTGTTATTTCGTTGGAACGAAGTGCTAAATTGAGAGAACGAACGAATTGTTATTTCGTGGGAACGAATTGCTAAATTGAGAGAACGAATTGTTATTTCGTGAGAACGAATTAATAGAAAAAAAAATTCTACGTCCCCTGCGGGGATCCGTAGTGTGAAATATAAGAGGAATAATGGCAATTCTAGCCAATATACACACACGCGACTGCTGGTGTATTGCTCATTTATTATACAAAGGTGTGTTTGCCTCAACTATCAGGCCCGTAGCTGCACTAAGGCACTGCAGAATTTTCGAGAAAATGGAAAATAAAAACGACCAGAGGGCATCATTTACCTTCTAGTTTCGATTTTTTTTATGTGGGCATGCCCCCAGACCCCCCTAGAATACTCGCACCAACGGTGCTCGAAGTCGTCAACGGGGCCTGCAGATTCTAATTGGCTAGCTACGCCCCTGACTATAACACAGTTTTTATAGAATATACTGTTAATAATAAAACACAACAAAACACAACTAATGATGCAATGGAATTACATAAATTATTGACTATTTACTGAAAAATACGAATAATAAACATATAAGCACAGGTAGTATTAATGGTGTGCATGAATCGTTACTGCCGCACTTTAAGTGTTATACATTCTACAAACCAGGCGCAAACACCCTCTTTATTTTCAGTGAACTATAGTGGCTCATTAGAGACATTTCGTCAGTTCGTTCTGTCGCCGAGCTGTGACGAAAGTTACGAACATTAACTATCGTTCCCTCATTTCTACGCAACGCAGAGAGGAAAATTAAGGACCTCAATTTTCGGCTCTATACGTAGAAACAAAGGAACACAATTTAAGGTTCATATTTTCTGATCATAGAAACGACATAGAGAATAGTAGGTTAGTGCCGTGAATGGGAAAAAAGATCTGACAAGGCTCAGGAAACGGGATGGGCGAGGCTCTGCCGAGCACATCCCGTTTCCGTAGATATTTTTTCCCATTCACGGCACTAACCTACTATTATATTTATCCCGTGAACACCTACAAATGGCTGTAAAATGCAAAAATTAGTATTGACTGGATATCAAAAATGTTTCACGGCACCGTGTTTCACGGCACATACGCACTATGTTGACGGGATAAAATACGAACTGTCCCTAACGAAACATGATAATTGACAGCCAATCGACAAGATCTGCTATAACGGACTGGCGTGTTCACCAACGGACGGCGTGTGTAACAGTGCCAGCATATATGCAGTCTTCTCAGGGTCTGCCTGTGATGTCGGGAAGGTACATACCATCGTACATCCTTATGGAGCGCCAAATCTACAGTGGAACCTCTCAAAACCGGACACCCTGGGAGGTCACCAGGCTGTCCGGTTTGGAGATGTTCCACCGTAAATAAGACATGTGAGGACTTCATGACACATTCTAGTGTTTTGCAATCATGAAAAGTCATTGTAATCAGAGACACATAGCAGCGAATCTTACCTAAGGTGAACATCTATATTTTCCCAAGTGTCCGGTTTAGAGGGGTTCCTCTGTGCATATATGTACTCTAATACTCTAATAATTAAAAATATCTTCAAATAATTAGAGCTGGCTTCAATTATTTAGAGCTAGCTCGAATCGATTTATAGCTAGCTATACTACAATTGGAGATAGCTCATTTCAAATCTGAATATTCATTTGTATATTCTAAATCAATTCGAGCTAGCTCTAAAAGCATATCTAATGAATTATCTGTTTAACTCATTTACAGCTTGCTTGACATGAATTAGCGCTGGCTCTAAATGATTTAGAGAGCTCTTCAAATAAAATGGAGCTCGCTTCAAATGAATTAGAGATAGCTTCAAATGATTCAGAGCTAGCTAAACTTGATTTTAAGAGAGCATTAAATATAATGTTATTTTGACCTCGCTCCAAAATAGTTTAGAGCTAGCCCTAATTTGTTTAAAACTAACTATAATTCATTTCGAGTCAGCTCTATTACATTTGATCTTTAATTAATTTGCAGATAGCTTTAAATCAAATCGAGCTAGCTCTAAATCATTTATAGATATATCCAATACATTTGAAGAGCTCTCTAAGTCATTTGGATTTTTTTCTAAATAATTTCGAGCTAGCTCTAAAAGCCCGTCTACAAATTCATACTCTCTGTAAATCTTGTTGAGCTAGCTTAAAATTTATTAGAGCTAGTTCCAAATGAGTTAGATCTAACTCGATTTGATTTACAGCTACCTCCAAATGAATTAGAGAGCTCTACAAATGAATTGGAGCGGTAGCTCCAAACGAATTAAAGCTAGCTGTAAATCAATTCCAGCTGCCTTCAAATGTTTTAGAGCTAGTCCCAACTCAATTGTGGAGCTCTTTAAATCAAGTCATATACTGTTCTCTACAAATCAATTTGAGATATCATTAATTGATTTAGAGCTAGCTCAAAATGAATTAGATAGCTAGCTTTAATCAATTCGAGATATCTCTAATATTTAAAGATAGCTCTAATTATGTACAGCTAGCATTAATTATTTGAGTTTATTTAGAGTTGGCGTTCCATACATTCTCGCTCATATAAGATTCCCTGTCTGTTAAAAGTGTTCAGTGGTTTCATAAGAAATTTGGCATAACATTGTTTCTTATGCAGTCAATAAACTTTGTTTATAAGTTTATTGGTCATAGGTTTGCGTTGCGTCGAAGGCTCCTCGACAACCGCTATGCGCGTGTCATGTGTTTATCATGACGTACAGTGGGGTCAGCGTGTACATGTCAGTGCACACACGAACGAACACGACAGGTTGGAACCAACCTGTCGTGTTCGTTCGTGTGTGCACTTACACGCTGACCCCACTGTATTGTATTAGTTTCTTCTTTACATGGGGTCATGTACCTTCATTTGATATCGTGTTCTCTATTTCAATAAACCAGATTAATAAATATCATATCAAATCATCGTTCATGTAAGATACTTTATTTTATTAAACTCTGTGGATGGTTTAATAGGAAACAGCCTCGTTTCTTATATAAATCAGTAAACGAGTTTACTAAATATCATATTAAATCATCAATTTTGTACGATCCGCTAATTTAGTAAACCAGTTAACTGGTGTCCTAAGAAACTCGGCATAACCTCGTTTCTTATGAACTCGGTAAACTCGTTTAATAAATATCATATTACATCTGCACTCATGTAAGCTCCTCTATGTCTATTTCAGTGGTGCGATAAAGGACTTTGTGTTGCCAAACCAACCACAATGCCACCACCCACCACCAGTACAACTACCACCACAACAACTACCTCCATAACCACCACAACTCCACCCACCACCACTCCCGACACCTCGTGTGCGTCACAGGCGACATTAGACTACTACAGCAGCTATTACGAGAACGTGTATGAGAGTGTCTTCACGTGCCGAGACTACACGTGCACGGCTTCGTGCAGCAGCACCACAACCATAACTATAGACTGTACATACGTCGACATCAGCGGATGTTGAAATGCGACTTTCCACGATTTCCGAACGAAATTTGGCGAATCGCTTGTTTCTACGAATCAGTAGCATGTATGTATATTCCATTTTCGCGCGCGAAATCATGAAGCTTGATTGGTCGAGGCTCAGTCTCGGCCAATCAAACTGCTGGATTTCTGATACAAATTGCAATATTACGCTTATAAAGCTTCATTATCTACCATGTGACGTCAGCGGGTGTTAAATCGCGATTCGCCACCACTCTAACTCGTTTGTACGAAAATGGGCGTGTCGTGATGCCCAATGGAGCATATGTTTGTACCCGTCGTTGCATATATGTGTCCTCCATTCTCATGCGCGAAATCAGGAAGTTTGCTTGGTCGAGGCTGAGCAAAGCACAGTCTCGGCCAATCAATGAGCTTGATTTCGAATACAAATTGTGAAAACATGCTTAAAAAGCTTCATTAACTACCATACGTTTAGATTATAGTTTCACTATGCCATTAGTCACAATGTATTTTAAATGTTTCTGTATATGCTGTACATGCTCATGGGCCAGTTAGCAAATAAACTGTCCTATATACTGTACGTACGTAGTGATCAGGGGCCCGTTTCACTAAACTTCGTACGACTAAAATGTTCGTAAGTGCAAAATTATGATAGTCTGTAAATTTCACATAAACAATTGTTTCTTGTAAACAGTTATTGGATTTACATGTATTGAGCATAGGCTGCATATGCAACCTATGCTCAATAAATGTAAATCCATCAATTGAAGTTTCCAGACGATCCTAAATTTGCACTTAAGAACATTTTAGTCGTACGAAGTTTAGTGAAACGACCCCAGTGGGTGTTGATTGGTGACCCGCCACCACTCTAACTCTAACACGTGTTTCTACACATCAGTAAAATGAATATGTTCTCTATTCTCATAAGCGAAACCAGTAAGTTTGATTGGTCGAGGCTGTGCATAGCTCACTCTCGGCTAATCATTTTCTATTAATTTATTGGTGCTTCACGGCGTAGCAACAGCTAAGGTCACTTAAGGCCGGACCAACGGGTTCGATCTCGCATTTAATCCGCTGCATTGGGTGGGGATTCCAAATCCGAATGTAAAATTAACATCGAAATAAATGTATATTCAGCCCTGATTTCGATTACAAATTGCGAGAGCACGCTTAGAAAGCTTCATTATCTACTGTATGTATGTACGGTACGATACATACGTCATACTCAGCGGATGTTGAATGGCGACTTGCGCGATGGCATTTGACGACTTGCGCATGCCAGTAGGACGCGTCATTATGGACATGTTTCTATTACCAAGGCCATAAAACATGTTTAAGTGGTACGGTCCAGCTATTCATGAATTAATTTTAGTCGGTGTAAGCCCCGATCAGGCAATGCTGATCTGGGAGTACGCTGGTCAAATATGACGAAAGTTGCCTCTCGTCTCAGCCGGTGTATATTTATAATTTACATAATTAATGCACGGCCATGTGGGTTTGTTGTTCTGACATGCATGTAGCAATACAACCAACCATGTTACTATTATAATTAGCGTTACACTTCTTTATGCATCCACATGATTACTTACTGACGGCACTTCATAGATAAAGTAAGTATACGTGTGTACAATGCAACAATTAATTTGAAAACCAGTCTACGTCCAGAATAGCACACCAGTACGGCCTGTAGCCTATTTCACCAACATTGCAAAGGATACTCAGCGGGGTTAGTGCCAGAAGAGGTTACCGGCCCAATTGGGCGAAATTGACATGTTATCATTTAAATATTGCCGTCATTTAGTTTTACTAAACTTTTCAGAGCTATATCTTCAATACTTTTGAAGATATTGATTACAACCCGAACCAACTATTGTATAATACACATAACTATCAGGGCCAACCCCAGCTAAACAGAGCTAACTGGTTATGAAATTTGAAATTCACCTTTAATATGTCATTATTGTTGTGCCAGAATAGGTTATCCGAACGTAGCTCTATCTAGCAGAAACATAAGTCTACCTGGGACCTCAACATAAGTTAGCCAAAACCAGCTAGTGTAAGATAACCTGTTTCAGTCCCAGCAGGGTGATGTATGGCTATTGGGCCAAAACCGGCTATCAATATCATTATGGCCGGGATAATTGCCTGCCTTATCAGTAGATTTATTGCAGTATTAACACCCTATCCAGAAATAACCTGGGGGTGTTTTTGTTTTTTCAAAAATATGAAAATTACTTGCAAAAAGTGCAGATCCTGATGAGACGGCTCGTTACGAGCCGGCTCATCTAGATCTACACTTTTGGTTCCCAGTATTCTTGATTTTACAGTTAAAATTAGCTGCACGATTTGATCAGATTCTCCACACAGTTAATGTTTGCATTTTAATTATACTGCAATTATAGTACTGTTATATGCTCGTTAAATACTCGTTAAATTGTAATGTGATGTGGAAGTATTCGTTGTTTGGATGTAACAGGAGAAAGAATTAAGGAAATAATAAATGTATTGCTAACGATACGTATACATGCATACCAGTTTTAGTAAGGCATATATGTATGTATGACTATCAACTGAAGGTTAACCCTTTCAACACCACATGCCTCTATAGATAGTGCAAACACTGTAGATCCAGATGAGCCGGCGCCTAGCGAGCCGTCTCATCAGGATCTGCACAGTTTGCAAGTGAATTCCAATGTTTAAAAAGTATAGTATGTTTTACCTGTTTTCTTAAATATACTGGTCCAAGTGACACTTGCCAACGACTGGATTGGTCATAAAATTAATATAAGCCAATCCATGTAGCTATTCAGAGGTGAAGTGGTTAAGCTATGCAATGTAACAACTCGATTGCTGTCTGCAAAATATGAATGGAATATTCTGTTAATAGTTTACAACATGGACCACATGGAATGATGGTAGTTTGCATACTTATTTGCTCTAAAATATGCCCATATTCAAGATTGTTAAAAACCGTTGACGATTTATTATTTGTCTTTACACAAACAAGCTCGAAGCAAGATTTCAAACTATATGGGTGATAGTCTGAAGTTTGACGATGCTAGCCAATCAATATATTTGACAGTGAACACTCCATAAGAAAACAAGCTTATGTGTTGTAGGTGGTGACATTTGCATTATAAATTACTCTTGTGAATTTGTCACTTCCACGCGTTCCCATAACTATATTTTATTATATACCTATACCCATGACAGAAAACAGCGCAAATAGGCTGCAAATACACATTCATTACCGTATACAGTCTAAAAAACTGCTAATTTCCATGGAGCGGTATATAATAAATAGAATATTCATATTTTTGCAACGAATATGACATATATGTTCATCTAGTGGTGTGAAATGTCCATATTTCACGAGTGAAATATGGACATTTCACACCACTCGATGAACATATATGTCATATTCGTTGCAAAAATATGAATATTCTCTATATCTTTATGTGTTTCAATTGATATAGACATGTGTGGGGACATCCTGGTCCCATAGCCATGTACATTTGTTCTAGTTTTATTATATTTGAGCCAGCGCATGAGATAATGTGCCTATTTGCATGTACGATTTTCGTCGAAAATTGTTTTGAAATAAAACAATAGTTTCCGCAAATTGAATCATATGTTAGCGAAAATTCCACAGCACATGCGGAATAATATTATACATTTGCTCTGAAATTATCGCCAACCCTAGACATTATTTACGGGGAAAATGGCAAATTTTCAACATCTTAATCATCGAGAATCTCACATGTGATAAGGCACATTATCGCATGCACTGGTTCATGCATTACTGATAAATTGCAATAACTTTTGTAATATATGCTATATGTTATCTTAATTTCCCGAGTAAATTAGTTTTGTTATTCCATGTATAAATTGCAATTTGCTTAGGCGGGCATGACAACAAAAACTGTGTCCGATGCTGCACCAACAGATGACCCACCCATTTGTGCAACAGACATACCATTTCTGAAGATCAATCATGTTCGCAATGACGACAAAACTGTGTCCGATGCTGCACCAACAGATGACCCACCCATTTGTGCAACAGACATACCATTTCTGAAGAGCAATCATGTTCGCAATAACGACAAAACTGTGTCCGATGCTGCACCAACAGATGATCCACCCCTTTATGCAACATACATACCATGTGAAACATACATGTACATACCATGTGAGAACAGTAATCATGTTCAAAATGACGACAAAAATGTGTCTGATGTTGTACCAACAGATGATTCACCCCTCCGTGCAACAGACGTGCCACGTTGGAACATTGATCATGCTAAATATGGCGATCAAATTGTGTTTCAAACCAGGCCATTAGTTCATTGATGTTATTACATTGTAAATGTTATTTATGGTATATATGCATATTAGCCTGTGTATCCACAAAGTCTCCTTAACATCTACATTGTTTTAAAAATAATGATGTGAAATAATAACATTATGAGACATTTCTGTGCGAACTGGGTTGGTGATGGAAAAATGTCATAACTTTCATTTTTTTAAGCTGCACCATGATAGTGGACGAGGCATAATTACTGTGTTACCCTTGTCCATCTATCCGTTTATACTAGACGTCCCACCCATCTTTCCAAAGGTTGTAAGTGTTTATCCGGCAATGCCGCTGGTGGAACATGATATCGATGGTCTAGTAACATAAGGTCGTAAGTGCTATGCTTTAGCATAGCAGTTACGACCTTATGTTACTAGACCATCGATGTGTTATATGAAGGCATATTCTAGTTTTAATTTTAAATTCCTTGATCTTGCAGTTGAAGTTTCAATCACTTTCAGTCAGTCATAATGTTGTCTTCTTTGAAGTCATGTCATCGAAAGTAACAATTCCTTGTGTTCACACTTTAGTCATACCACGTGTGTCTGTGTCACGGGGCTCGGCTTAGTTAAGGGGATATAACATTGACTTTCAATACCAGAATGGAATGGAATGGTGCTTAACGGCCCATCAACAATAAAGTATCATTTAGGGCCAAGCAATGTAAATGAAGAATAAAAATAATAGTAAAATAGTATGTTAGATGTGGTAGGTAATCAGATGATTGGGGTAAAAATATTAATATGATGAATAATGTAAATGAGAAACAGGCATACATACAATGATAAATATCAGATCTTCCGATACAAGCTGGTTTCATAGAGAAAGCTAAGCAAACGTTCAATGTTCTCCACTTGGAATAACTCCGCAAGTGAAGTAACATTGAAGTGTTTGCGTCGAATATCGACAAAGTCGATACAGTCCAGTAGGATGTGATGCATGTTAAATGCGGAGTGGCATGGAATACACCATGGACGCGGCTCACCTTTGAGCATATACGAATGCGTGAGTCGTGTATGTCCAATGCCCAATCGACTAAGGACAACTTCATCCCGGCGTACATGTCTGTAGCCAGGAGTCCATTCGACCAAAGTCCGTTTCACAGCATGAAGTTTGTTATCTATGAGCAGATTTCACCGGGTATGCATTGTATCATAGATGAATGAGTTGATGGATGATTTAAAATCATGATAGCAAACAGGAAAATTAGAAGTCGGTAGCTCCAGGGCGGTTTTGGCACAACTATCTGCCCTGTCATTGCCCTCAATACCAGTATGACTGGGGAGCCAACAAAACATAATGTCCTTGCCAGACGGAAGTAAAGGATGGTGTAGCTCGATGATTTGGCGGATAAGTGGATGCTCAAGCTTCATGTTGTACAAAGCTTGTAGTGATGATAACGAGTCGGAAATAAAATGAATTGCTTTCTCCAATGTATTTTCGCAAAATCAAGAGCAAGCAAACTTGCCCTCAATTCCGCAGAAAATATCGAATATTTATGTAGGAGTCTGGATTGAGGGATCTCCCTTGGGGACAGCGGCTGCAGCAGCTACCCGGTCCCCGTTCTTCGAGCCATCTGTGAAAAGTAGAGTGTATGTATTGTACCTGTCTTTAACTTCAAGAAAAGTGACTTAAACATGGATGGATCAGTTGCTGCTTTCGTGTGCTGACTAATATCGAAGATCACATTGGGCTGCTTCAACTGCCACGGTATGTGGAGTATCTGGGACAGCGTATTTGGCAATGTGATCCATATCTAAGCCATCATCATGTATTAAAGAATCCATTATCTTGCCGAATGGTGGCTTGAACCTTGGTTTCTTATGGAATACAGCATCTGTAGTTCGGTGAAAGACAGCGTTATAAGCGGGATTAGATGAAAGACAGTGTTATAAGCGGGATTAGACGGATTGGCATGTAGTTTAGTGGCGTATTGCAAATGTATTCCAATTAGGTTAGTATAGGAAATACAGGAAAGTATGCTGTATAATTATGTTGGGTGTAAAAACTAAAGAATGATTAATGTATATAATATTATTAAATTGTAACAGGCTACTTTAAAATGCAAACACATTGAATACAAAAGAATGTAACGCTTACCCAATTGCAAAATAGAGTCTACAATTGTAGACATACAGTTTTATCTATATTTAGGAGTTTTAGCTAATCGATAGAGGATATTTGAGAAGCACCTTTAAAATGGCACAGATACTAATACATTGTATTATAAAAGTCGACATGATACTATTATTGATGTTGAAGTTTGCCGAATAGTTTACATACAATATTTCCATTTTTTCCTCATATATTGTCGCTTCTGCTTGCAGAAAGCGTGATATATCCGGCACTTTGGCGCGCATGCCTCCATTCGTCCGTCTGGGTTTTGAGTTAAATTAATATCCACTCCGTGGTGCGTGCGACATGCTGTTCACAGTCATATTGTATGTTTCAATACTAATGCTAATTTGTAACACCATTCTCTTTTTATTATACGTTACTCAAATAGTCACGTAGAATGCTAAATAATTAATATGAATAATTGTATGAATTTATAGCAATTACTCATGGAATATACTTTTCTTAATACATTAATAAGATATAAGTCGCTCCGCCAAAACAGGTTAATGTCGCATAGATTATTTTAACACCTGTTTTTCCGTATTCAATGACAGAGACTGTTGGCGCTAAAAGATGCTATGTTTTAGTAAACTGTTCTGGTTCTCTAAAGCAGGGATCTGATTACAATGATATAAATTCTAAAACCAGTTAACTTTATATAGCTTGTTCTTGAATTATTTCACAGCACGTTTCTTTCAGTTTCTTGGAAACAGAACGAGTTATTGAAAGTTAACCTATGCTGGATGTTATGCCAGAACCAGCTATACGTTTGCTTATCTTATCATTCGCAAATAAAGCAAGCAACACCAATAAAACATATTTGGTATATGCATATTACTTATTACTTTAGTTAAATGAAAACAACCGACATCAATCTATTTCCTGATGTCTTAAAATTTTAACCTCATTTTTCTCGAAAGTTGAAAATATGGAGATACATGAAACCTGTTCTGGCACTAACCCTACGTATAATGTAGCAAAGTGTACTTTGAGGGAGTAATCATTTATCTTTCCCGAAATACATGTTTCATATAGAACTAACGACTGCATATAGTTGATGATTAAAAGTATGCAGAATTATTAAACTGAATTATTACATTATCACAGCCAAAATGACTGTGATAATGTAATAAATTCAGTTTAATAAAAAATAATAAATTCATCCTTAAATTGAAAATTTCTCCGTGAAAGCAATGTTGATGAAATCGGCTATTGGTAATTACATGTGTACGTGAATAGAGAAACTACTGTCTGTTCCACGTTTTGCTGCCGACGAACTTTTGGCTAATAAACGCAATAAATAAAAAAAAAAAATTAAATGTAAGTACTTTTTCATTAATAACAACAAAGTCACCCTCCCCAATTTTTGTTTATTTATCCAATTCCATCAAATATTGATTTTATTGCGAAAACAATATTTTCATATGAGAATTTAACAAATCCATATTTGATGAAATTAAATTCATCAAATTACTTTTTTTGGGGAGGGTGACGTTTTTGTTATTGATGAAACGGTAACTACATTTAAATATTTTATATTTAATGTGTGTAATAGCCAAAAGTTCGTCGGCAGCAAAACATGGAGCAGACAGTATACGTTTCGGATTTATTGCGAATCGGCGCCATTCAGTCCGTGACACATCAGTCATCCTTATAATACAGTATTTACATCTCTACTCGGCTGCGTGACCGAGGGGTAACACCGTCGGACTGCCACGCTGGCGACCCGGGTTCGATTCAGGGTTCAGTTCCTGTGTGTCAGTATTTCTGAGATACTTTGTGTTTCCTGCTCTACTAGTCCATTCGGATAGGGACTTTAAACGGCGGTCCCGTGTATCAGATTTGAAGGAGAGTCTGAGCACGTTAAAGAACTAGGGAGGACTATTCGAATAAGAGCTAGCCCCCCCCCCCCACCCCCCCCCTGGGGCCGGTTTCCTTCCTTTCTCCCTTTTTTGGGAGACGACATGCAAGGTCATCGAGCCAGTGCCGTCGTTAAATCCAAGAATTTACATTTTTACTACTCGCCTGCTAAAGTGCGCTGTTATATGTGGCTGTTATGTGTGGCTGTTATATGTGGCTGTTATGTGTGGCTGTTATGTGTGGATGTAACTGGAGAAATGGAGCCTATGGATTATGCGACCAGTGTAGATCCAGACCAGTCTGTGCATCCGCACAGTCTGATCAGGATCTACACTGTTCGCCATTACATCAATGAAGCACCCATCGTGTTTCTAACATGCAATATAGATCGATATCCGGCTACAGGAGTGTGCTATTTGATCAGGATCTCCACTGGTCACAAATTCCATAAGCCTCATTTCTCCAGTCACATCTACATATCGGGACCTAAACTGAACACAAAGTTATAAGCCCAATTTGTCCAGCCACATCTGATATTCAATGTCCGTACAACAGCAAGGCCATATACAGACGAGTCCGCAACCGTTGAACGAAATAATTTTCATGCCTACCCCACCCGATCCTCCTATTATTAGACGAGGGGTTCCGCCATATAATTGATGTATAGACGGGCACACTGCCTTTCAGTCCTAAATAACTGAAATTGAACTGAATTATGTTACATTAAAGGTACATGCCCACTCAGTAGGCACAAAATGTTCTTATAGGAATTAAGTAAGTGTATAATTGTGTTACTATTCCACCAGTTCTAAGAATTGCAAGTGCCCACTATACAGATATAATCATTTAGTAATATTTATTTTACTGTTAGTGACTCGCGGTGGTATCCGACTATTTGCATATGATATTTTTAATTGCGTCACCTGAAAAAATAATATTTTCGACAGATTATAAAGTATGATCACTGCACTTTAACTTTTTAAGGAAACACGGATATCACCCCTGATATCAGTGTGAAAATTTACGTGGGGTAATGGTGAATGAATATTTACTTTGCCAGAAAATGTCTCAGATGATGTCGCTGATATAAAGAACATTTGATATAAGGTTGTTTTTTCCTAACCAATGTGAAGCTTTCGTTACGAGCCGGCACACCTGGATCTACACTGTTTGCAAACACTGCTAAAGATGAATGTAGTGTTTAATATTATCCCTCACTACGTGGGTGACGAAAATTGTCGTCTGCTGTTTTTCATTTTTTGCCTTAATTCTTAACAAAAAAAAACCTGTTTTGACAGCACATGAGAATCGTCTCCAGTGGAGACGATTCTCATGCGCTGCCAAAACAGGTTTTTA
>CM055266.1:11822173-11843211 GCA_029237695.1 Conchocele bisecta | reverse complement strand
CTGCCAAAACAGGTTTTTATCGAGAAATATTAAAAATAAAACATTTCCAGCAGACGACAATATTTAATTCAGCATAGTAAGGTTGGGAAACGGTTAAATGATACAGTCGAGAAGTCTCATGATTTCATTTTGGCTGGTTTTATTTATTCCATGTGAATCATGGGTAACAAACCGTACATGTAAGTAGCGTTGTGTACGCCATGGCGAGCAAATGCTATGCTGAACATGGTTGCTGTGTGTGTCAAGCTCGGCAAATCGCATGCAGTGTCGTCAAAATCACAGGTGACTAAATGTAACGCGTAGTATGAATAGTCAATGGTTAAAATGTCCCCGATATTTCTTAGAAAGCAGGCAGAAATTCAGAGAAAAAATTGCCATGAAACGTGAAAATAATAAAAATTGCCATGAAAGCTAAAATGGCAATTTGCATATTCAATGCATTTCTGGATTTAAATTAATAATATAAATGTTAACCATTTATCATTTGTGTGGTCAAAACGGGGGATTTGAGAGACACAATGCGGCATACTACATCAGTGAAGGCTATTCATACCTTCAAATAACACGGATACCCTCCAGAACCGTTGTGACTGCAGTAAACACTGACTCAACGTGTATGTAAACTGAACCAAATATGTATTTGCTTCTAGAACGTTTTCACAACCATCCGTATCCCTGTGAGAGGGATGAGGGATAACTCGATTAACACTGATAGTCGTAGTACAAGTTGTGCTCGATTCACGTCCACGTGCCGGATTAAGCGACCGTCGCCTCGGAACGTTCGGCTATCTTGTTGTGGCGGCCCTTGAGTATCCACAGGGCAACGTGGAGACATACTTGAGCAATTTCCTAGAAAAAAGAAAAGAAGATGTTACACTAGGATAAACGGGTGGAGGTTTAACCTGACATTAATGGGTTTAATTTCTCAGCAGCAGCTTCTGTTGAAGTCTCATCCGAAAGACCAATTGGATGGAAATACTATGAGAGCCAGTTATGCATAGGGCGGGAATTAAACCCACAACCTCTGGTATTGAAGTCCAGTGCTCTAACCTCTATGTCACACCCATCATGACATGAGGTTTAATAATTTAATATTTAAATTATGATAAGGGGATTTTATTTTGCAAAACAAAATATAATTGTTGTTGATTTCATGCTTATGTGCATTGAGCTACTTGACTGTTTTCAGAAGCAAATGCTTGACATAGCCACATTTCGTTTCTCGTCTCAGCATAAGCCTCGTTTCTAATGAACCCAGTCAACCCATTTAATAAAGATCATGACATTTAATCATTACTCAGAGAAAATCCGATATATATTAAACTCAATTGCCGCTTTCATAATAAACTCGATATAGCCTAGTAATATATACAATGGGGGTTCTGGGCCAACTGCAAGCGGTCGGATCCGACTGTTTGCAGGTGGCACAGAACCCCCATTGTATATACTACAAGCCTCGTCTCTTATGAAAGCAGTAAACTCGTTTAATAGATAGCAATATTCTTACATTTCAGCCAGTAGTTTACAGAAATATAACGGTGAATTACACCACTCTCGTGCTTTGCTTACCATATATCGTGTATGAAATGTAAGAAAACGTTTATTTAACCAGGTGAGCTGCTTATCTTGAAATAATGCCCTCGTGATAGTGTCCTACCAATAAACAAACTCGGTCCGCTACGCTCACTCGTTTGTTTCGCGTAAGCACCCAATCACTCGTGCATTATTTCACGATAATCAGTTCACCTGATTAAATAAACGGTATTTATTAAATCATCACTCGTGTAAAATCTTCCATATACACTACCGCCTGCGCTATCAGAATACCTGAATATTGTGCTTTAAAATCAGGCAACTTGATCGTCTGAGACAATCAAATTGCTTGAGTTAGCAGTGCCAATAGATGTTCAGAAACGTTGATAACATTGGCAAGTTTAAAGCACACGGCTGTATACGTACAAGAGACACATAGAGCATGATGAACATGTACGTCACCAGGACGGCCTCATGCAGGTCGGAGCTCCATTCAAGCTGAAATGGTGAATGCATGTACAGTAAAATATCTCTAAACCGGACACACTGGGAGGTCCCCATGGTGTCCGGCTTAGAGGTTTCACTGCAAATCAGTCATTCGATCATTCTGAGCCATAGGTATGTGCTATGCGAACGCGAACAGACATTATCACCCGAGACAAATGATCAAGACACTCATCAAAAATAAGATCACATATGTTGTCTTGGTGTTCGGTTTAGAGAGGTTCCACTGTACATGTACATGGTCCGCAGGAAGAAGCGCTACACAAGGTCGGATTATCCAGGTAGAATCCGATATTGCACCCGTACGTGGGAGGGGTGGGAGGGGTGAGAGGGGTCCATGGAATCCCAAAATTATAACTGAATACAAGGTGTTGATTTGGTGTATTGGTATTTAACGGCCTATCAACAGCTAGGGTATTTAACCTGTTGCATTGGGGTGGGGGGGGGGGGTTATCAAAGCAATATATTCAACATAGAAATTAAATTAACCTGCCCTGGTGCCAGGTACATACTACACACACCAAAGTCACTTGGCCCCTTCCCCCTTCCCTAAAAGTAATACGAATAATCGCAATACTCATATAAGAGGTATCAGATTCAAATGTCAATTACAAAAAAAATGCCAAAGGCGTATGTGAGGGTCAAACCAGGTCTCCGTGTGGGATACCGGTAAGGATGATTCCCGATCGTTAAATTACCCATTGCATGCTTCCACCTGCCACCATTACGTGTATATGAATATAAGTAATCAATACATACGATGGTCAACTGAATAACGTTTAAATAACTAAATGACGAGGACGGTCAACCACGATATCCAATATCACATGCATTTGTGTGCGGACTAACGACGGACGGTCGCCGGAACACTATACAATTGTGTTCCCGATCCTTGATGATCGTTGAACACGATTGTGATTTCGACAGTTGTGCACATTATGCCTATTTTTGGTATTAACCCTTTCAACACTACAGACCTGTATAGTGGTATGGAATAAAGTGTAGATCCCGATTAGCCGGCTCGTCATTCTCATATTTTTAAGAACAGAAACACACCCTTTTCATAAATGGACTAGTCTGAAAATCATTTTGTGACGGTTGGATTGGTTGCAAAATTGACATATCAAAATCCATTGCAGTTACTTAGGGGTGAAATAGTTAATTATGTCCACTAACATCTGAGTACATAACTCTATTTACATTTCATTACACTGCATTACATAAGAGTTATGACGGAGTAGTCCTTCCAAATGTGCGTTTGAAGCGTTCTTTGTTTACTTTCTACTTCGTGTAGAGTGACCTAAGAATTTTCATAATGCACACGTTATTAAGTAAGTTTATGGTAATAGTTTTGTGTTATATTGTTTGTTTGTTTGTTTATTTGTTTATTAGTGTTTAACGGTCTATCAACAGCTAAGGTCATGTAAGGCCGGGCAAATGGGTTCGATCCCATGTTAACCTGCTACATTGGGGGTGGGGGGGAATCCCAAAATCAGAACGGAATATTTACATTAAGAACAAATATATTCAGCCCTGAAATTAGAATAACCTGACCTGGTGCCAGGTCCATACCACACCAAATCACTTAACCCCTTCCCCTAAAATAGGATTACGAATATCGTAATACTCACAGAAGGGGTATAACCAGATTCAACTGTCACATACAAAATGCCAAAGACGTATGTGAGGGCCAAACCAGGTCTCCAGTCGGGATTCCGGTAAGGATGAACCCCGATCGTTAAATAACCCATCGCGTGCTCCCACCTGCCAGCCACTGTCATATTGTAGAATTGTCTTTTAATAACAATATAGGGAAGTATGAACGTCAACGGCCTGCATGTTTTTTTTTATATTTCAGTGAGCGAAGTGTAAATGGTATTACATATATTTTACTGTGTAGCGTGGTGTAGATATATAGTGCAACCTGCTGCCTATAAAGCGGAAAACGTACAGCTAATTCAGTCCGTGATCGAAATGAACAAGTGCAAGAAAAACGTATTCTTCTGGTAGTCATCTTAGTCGTGGCTGGCGCTTATCATGGATCTATTGACTTTGTCTTGTAAGTTTTGTCGGAATAGAAAAAGCATGTAATATGTGAATATTCACCGAAACAGAATGAATAAGAAATTGGTCACATTCATGTTGTGTGCAGCAACGGGATATGTCTTACCCTGGCCCGTACCAAGAAATTATCCGGCCAAAATAAACATTTTTTACATTAACCCGAATCTCTGACAGAGAATTCGGGTTAATGTAAAAATTTACAGACAGAGAATTTGAGTTAGTTTTACATGATCCGATATTCACTTACCTTGAGAGAGTCCTTTTCCTCTTGTAAGAGCAACACCGCCATATACATGCACAGAGAGGATGAAAACGCACTCCATAAAACCTGCAGTAAACACAGTGAGAATTCCAAGCTAGTGTGGTTTGAAATCAAATTTATCAGGCGAGGCTAGGAAACGCGTATGAATTCCGAGGCTCACCGAGGAATTCCTACCGTTTCCGAGCCAAGCCGGATAAACTTGATATCAAAATTTATCAGGTGATTGAATAATTGTAAAGAACGGAACATGGATTTGCTTACTTTGCATCATCACACTGGCGGCACACTGGCGTCATGTGACGCCGTTCGATCAGCGAAAGTAGTCTTGACTCGGATGTACGTAGCTAGAGAATGTTGGATATTTGTTTTCAGTTAGAGTGCATTCGGTCAATGCATGCAGAGATACCTGATAAATGCACAAAGGGATAGATTTGAAAAATTGGCCACGATCTGACAAAACCGGGGATATTTGATTTTTCACAGATGTAGTAAAGTTATGTCCGTTGTATAAAAGTATGCAGATAGTGAACGTACAAATCACTCAGACTTACGGTTTCAGATATGTGATGAAACGTGGATATTAATGGAGAGTTTGATATTTGGTGGCCATCTTGGATTTATGCATATATGACACTGCTTCCTTAGAATACTCCATTTCATATTTTCAAATACAGTGGAACCCAAGCGTGGATCTAGCACTGGGTTGTGGGGGTTGCAACCCCCCCGTTCAGCCACAGAGGTTACGCAAATATGAACTGATATGAAATTGTCATGATGGTATTCATGATGGACAAACATGGAAATGGACAAGGTTCATCGCTGGTGTCGGGTGAAATCGAGGCTGTTGCTTTGCTGTTTGCTTATAGTTCACTAGAAGGTTTTGGTGACTGTACTGTAGCCGAATAACGCGGACCATTATGACCGTTTTTTTGTTGTTTTTTTTTCTCTTTATTTTTGAGGTACGGGCGAATCGCATTATAATTGAGATCGCGATACGCGATCATGATATAAAGGTGAGTTGCAGTGTATATACTACGGTACCGAGTGTCCGTTGACGTATAGTCAATGTCATTACATGTACTTATATTTTACGTCAGCTGATTACAGGTATGTGGTTTTGATAATCAGTTAACTTACAAAAGAATATCATCATAGCGGTACAAAATATAACAGTTTATTACCAGCTCCAGTCGGATTTTAAATCCCGTAAAACCCAGGAAAATGCATTTCAGGACATCTGTATTTCAATTTTTTTCCGGGGGGGGGGGGGGGGTGGGGGGGGGCATGCCCCAGACCCCCCTAGAAAACTCGGTCCACTGCGTGCACCTCGACATCCCCCCGTTCTCAGAAACCTAGATCCGCGCCTGGAACTTCTCTAAACCGAACACCCTGGGAGGGCCGCAGGGTGTCTGGTTTATAAAGGTTCCACTGTAAAGCAAACGTATGACAACTTCAAGACACGCGTGACTGCTTTGTGATCATGAACAGGCATTATCGACGGATACAAAGGGCAACGAAACCTATCAACATTAAGCAGAACTAACTTTTCTCTATGTCCGGTTTAGAGTGGCTCCACTTTATCATAGAGGTAAAACGTTACTTATCACCACTGACGTCATTGAAGATCATGCAAGTGTGTTTTCATTAACCACATGCATTCGGCGTGTTTCGGCTTGCATCGGTATAACTTAAATTGATATATATGAACAAGGCTTCTAACTTTGGTCAGACACGACCTCGTATCATAACACATTCCGCGATTTTATTACCGCTAATGTGAATATTTTGGCGGAAAGTGCACATGTTTATTTGAGAATCATTGTTATCTTGCTAAAATACGATGTCGTGTCCAACCAAAGTTAGAAACCTTTTGTGTTCATATATATATAGTTATACCGATGAGAGCCGAAACACGCCGAATGCCTGTGTCATTAACCATAGTGTTACATTGCAAACATGTGGACACGCTTTACCGACCATGCATGGATCCAGGCGCGGCGTGCCCGGCCCAAGCCTCCTCTAACAGTTGCCTTTTTTATTTTAAGCACACAGAATGCAGTATTTAACAGCATTATTTTCAAAATCTTCAACGGGAGAACTCTGCAAAACATTCCCGTACCGTAACGGATGATACGTGAGTTTTGCAGTTATGTTACCGCAACTACATATACGCATCACCCTCCACAATCGGAAGTGCACTTCAAATGAATTCGCTCAAAATCCACGACCCCTCTAAAGTTAAATCCTGGTTAAATCCGATTCACTAAACTTCGTACGAAGTGCAAATTTAGGATAGTCTGTAAATTTAAATTGATGTATTTACATGTATTGAGCATAGGCTGCATATGCAGCGTATGCTCAATAAATGTAAATCCAATAATAGTTTACAAGAAAACATTGTTAATGTGAAATCAGAATATTGCAGTTACGAACATTTTATTCGTACTAAGTTTAGTGAAACGGGCCTCTGGATCCTGAATGCCGTTTTCCAGAATTAATTTAATTTTATGTCCAATTGTATGGACAACAAGTTCAAAAGACCGTTAATACGTCGCAGAGTTCACATACTTACAAATGCGATGATTGGTTGGAACTTGTAGAGGGTCATCCATTTGAAGAAGAAAGGGAGGACGGCCAGTGCTTGTATGATGCCGAACCACAGGATAAAGTTCCATCGTGACGTTATCATGTGGGTAATGTGAATGGTGGAGATGAGGTGGTGACACACTGCCCCGGCAATGATCATAGAGAAGCCTTGTAGCTGCAAATGAAAACAAGCAATCAGTAACACTGATTGACAAGCGCGAAAAAACGTAAATGCAATATTCTCATTTGACCTCGACCTTCAGCATAGAGGTCGCATGTGTGGGCTATAGTATGAGATATGGTTGATGACAAATAAGTATATGACATTTCAAGCCAATGTGACTTACTTTAATTTGTGACAGAGACAGTAGGCAGTCGAAACGTAAATGCAAATTTCGATCGATCAGACGAACAGATGAACAGACGGCGATATCCCAAAAATCTTTTCGGTGTGCACAATATTGTAATATAGTATGGTAGTGACTGGCATAAAGGTGTCGTTAGCTACCCGTCGGCGCCTCGCGGATCGACGGAATCAGCCACTCAGATTGGCTGATTCTGTCAATCCACGACGGACCACGAGGGTAGGTCCCAGTAACAGCACCATCACCGAATGGAACCCATGCCAGTTGTATATTCTGACCTGTCCGTGATTGCTAACATACAGTATGATACTTTTAACAGGGCGAGAAATATGTTCACCAGAACGGACTCGAACGCGGGACCTCTGGTTTACCGTACCATCGCTCTAACAGGCTCTAACCGAGCACGAATGCATACCTTATGGCCCTCGTGAGTTACATACATACATACATACATACCGTAACACACTCCCTCGCCAAATTGGAATTCATCCTCGAATTTGTGATTTATTGGGAGATATATCTAATCAATTATATGATAGCTATGAATGGACACTGGACTGGAGAATGGGGCTAATGTGACCAGTGTAGATCCATAGCAGCATGTGATGTAAATGTATACATGCCCTACATCATAAGAAAGCTAATGGAATATTCAGTTTATCTATCAGAAACAGTATTGTGATCTACGCACATACTTAAAATGCTACCGACGAGTGTACGTCGTTTACGTCCAATTGTGTGTGTAAACGCGTAACAACAATCAACAGTCGGGTGAACGTTCGTGTTTTACCTTTCTCATCGTCGGAACACGTTCATTATAATTATTGCACTAATGATTAGGGTTAAGATAAATACGTAAGTCCGCAAATTATTATGTCAAGTGAGTTATTTTGGAATGGAGTGAGTCATTGTGGTGAAGTAAACCGGTGTAGACACTTTATAATTAACAATAAGTATCAACATAAGATATATTAATTGATACTTAAAATGTCTATACAAATTCAAGGCCAGTTTGCCATACATAACTATTAGTATTGTGTTCAGCTGTCAAATTATAAATGGTTTGACATTTCTTCGCCGAATCAATAAGTGAGAGACAAATTTGTAATTTGGAGAATTAAAAGGGGTGATCATAAAGTACGTGGACTTTTGTTATATTTTGTTTATTTCAAGGTGCAGAATCCTAACAATTTACACCAATATACACCTAGCAATTGTGCACAAGTTGAAATATTTCATTTAAAAATGCTTGAACTATGGACATTATATGTGCATTTATGTATCCATAGTAACGAGGCACCGGCGCAACCCGAATATTCAAATGTTTTGTTCTGTAATAGAAAGTATAGTATATGGCCAGAAAATTCTACTGAACGTCGTCTGCTGCTAGTCATCAGTCATATGAAACGTTTCTATTAGTGTAGATTTCATTGTCAATGTGTATGATCACGTGGTTACAACAACCACAAGTACTGAAAACCTATGATATGTATTCTTTTATGTTGTCCTTATTATGTAACGGATTTTGATGAAATATGGCGCATCAAACGCGTCTTGATAAACTGCATTTACACTAAACGATGTTACTGTTATTAACAATTCTATCAAATGTTAATGATTTTGCATTGGTATACAAATACCATGTCTACAACATATGACGTAACCTATTTAAAAATAGCATGTGTTTACAATAATATTTACAATAATAACGCGCCAGCTCAAAGCGGCACACCTCTATAAAACTATAATCGCGAGTTGTGAGATTCGAACCTAGGATAACATATGCAGTGACAAGTCCTTACCGACTGCGCTACGGAAAGACCTGACAACTTGCATCGATACTAAATATATGACGTCGGTCTTGAACAGACGTGGGCAATCCAGAAAGCATTCCTTTTATTATTCACAACTGATTGTTATGTAAACAAACGCATGTAAACAACGCCATGACAAAGTGGTATTATTATAATCAGATATTTATTATCGATACAAGTTGTCAGATCTGTCTGCGATCAGTGCAGATCCTGATCAGCCTGTGCACCCGCACAGTCTGATCAGGATCTGCACTGTTCGGCATTGCATCAATGAAACGCCCTTCATGCTTCTAACAAGCTGTGAGCTGTATTTTCAGGAGCTACAATGGATACAAGCCTCCCATAATCGCCATGTCTCCAATCACAGCCACAATTATGGTAATTGCAGTTATTTTATCGACATACACGCCATTCAAATATTCACAAAATCGATTCAAAGAAAATCACAATTCATTTTATTATGCCCACTATGCGATAGCAAGGGGGGGGGGGCATATTGCGTTGCTCTTGAGGTTCCGTACGTCCGTCAGTGTACATTTACGTCGAAAAGTGGAAAAGTGTGTAAGGGTTTCTACATCATGCAATATCTTCGATATTACTTGAAGGATTGCTTTACTATTTGGATAGTACATTCACCTGACAATTTGTGACACACTCGCACCACTATTGACACGACCTTGACCTTTGCGACCTTGGAAAATGGTGGTGAAACACTAAAATTCCGTTTTCTGACCTCGAAAAATGTGTAAGAGTTTCGCCATCATGTAAAGGATTGCTTTAATATTTGGAAATTTCATTCACCTAAACACGTGTGATGCGATCGGACCACCAATGACATGACCTTGACCTTTGTGACCTTCAAAATGGTGCTGAAACACTTAGTCATTATATTATGTCAACAAGTTTGTAAGACTTTCTCAAATGACTTTGAAATTTGTGTAAATTTAAAGTTTTGTTTTTATACCTAATCTCTAGTTAGAATCCAGTATGCCTTGGAGCATATCCATGTTTTACAAAAATAATGTCTCGTTTCGATGGGTTTTAATGTCGTATTACACGAGTCGTGCGAGTTTGTACGTAGCAGGATGTGAGATTTCTCCCAAAATATATTTGCAAAATGTACAATATATTCATGAAATATCATTCCGAATTTTCTACAAACATCTCGCCAACTTTCAACATCATTCAGAGAACAGAGAACAGTAAATAGTGTTCATGAAATATTGCACAACTTCTTAGAGACATGTGTTATATGTAGTTCTGAGTATACACCTCTAATTACATTTCATTACACTGCATTGAATAACCTGCATGTTTTTTCTTAGTACGGGAAGTGTAAAAGTCTATTATGCACGTTTTTACTGTATAGCGATATAGTACAACCATGTTGCATATAAAGTGGAAAACGTGCAGCTAGTCAGGCGCGGTTACTGGGGGGGGGGGGTCCAGGGGGTCCGGACCCCCCCCCCCCCCCGCAGCTCCCGGCCCGGAAAAAAAGAAGAAAATCTACAATACTCGAATAGTTGGATTACTTTTTTCGTAGCCTAGGTGTCAGGAAATCGCATCTGCGGCGATCTGGCATTTAAAAATTTCCTGGGGGAGGATCCCCAGACCCCCCAACTTTACGATGCGCATCGCGCTCGCGGAGGTCGACTACGCCGATTTGGAACTACAGACCCCCGCTGCAATTATTTCTGTATCCGCGCCTGCTAGCGATATGTGTTATGCGACCAGTGCAGATCCAGATCAGCCTGTGCATCCGCACAGTCTGATCTGGATCTACACTGTTCGCCATTCCATGAATAAAACACCCGTTATGCTTCTAACAAAGAATATAGATCCCTATCAGGCATCAGTGTGTTATTTGATCAGGAGCTACACTAGTCGCGATACCCACAAGCCCCATTTCTCCAGTCATAGCCACATATCGTGAATTAACGCTATTTGCTATATACAGTCGAACCTCCCCGAACGGCCACCTCTCTACAACAACACCCTCTATATAACAGCCGCTATTTCGTATCCCAAATGGATGATTTCCTCTGTATCTAACCCTTAGACTGATGAGCACGAAAATTGTCATCTTCTGTTGCTTTTGCCTTCTTTCTCAATAAAAACATGTTTTGAGAGCATTTTAGAATCATTTCCATTGGAAATGATTCTAATGGAAATGATTCTAAAATGTTGCCAAAGCGTGTTTTTGATGAAAATTATCGAAAAAAAATAAATCAACAGCAGACGACAAATTTAATTCAGCATTAACCTCCCTACAACAGCCACCTCTCTCTCTCTACAACAGCCACTTTTGCGTCTTCCCGGTAGAGAGGTTGAACTGTATATAGTAATTACACCAAGACCCATTGAATACCTCTCGTAAAATTCCTGACATGAGCAACATAAACGTGCAAAATCACTATACCATGAACAAGATCTTTGTCCAAAGTTCTACACAGTGCAGAATGTCCATATTGGTCAGGTTATCACTGTCTGCAAATGTCCAACTGACGTCAAATATGTGGAAACCGGATGTTGCGCACTCACAGTTCATAAATTAACAGAAATCACTGGCTTCCTTCCAAAGTCATAACCACAGGTATGTTTTTTTTCAAGAATGCAGCGTAATATTAGCCTTCATATGGTATACAACGTAGATTGACAGGTCACTGTGTCACAAATCCGAGCTTATTATATTTCTGAACAGTATTTCCCATAACCAGCCTTTCATTCCGTGCAGTATGATCAGGCAGTAGTTCGATTAATCGTTCACGTATTAACCCTTTCACCCTTAAATAAAGACCTGATATTAACAGTGCAATGCTCGTGCTTGGATTAGTCCATTATATTAAAGGTACATGCCCACTCAGTAACCACAAAATGTTCTTTATAGGAATTAAATAAGCGTATAATTGTGCCACTATTCCACCCGTTCTAAACATTACGAGTGCCCGCTTTACAAATATAATCATTTAGTAATATTTATTTTACTGATAGTGACTCCCAGTGGTATCAGGCTATTTTCATATTCAAATGAGGCATGATATTTTTTAATTATTTATACTAATTAAATGCGTCACCCGAAAAATAATATATTCGACAGATTGTAAAGTATGATCATTGCACATCAAATAATAAAGACAGAGAATAAATAGTAATGTCCGTTAAAATTTTAAGGCAACACAGTTATCACCCCTAATATCAGTGTGGAAATTCACGTCTGATATAAAATGTATAATAATGCCAATCAATACGTGGGGTAATGGTGAATGAATATATATTTTGCCAGAAAATGTCTCAGATGATATAAAGAACAGTTTGTGTCTACTGAGTGGGCATGTACCTTTAATAAGATAAGGAGCGTTTGGAGATATATGGAAAGTATTGGCAAACACTGCAGATCCTGATGAGACGGCTTGTTACAAGCCGGCTCATCTGGATCTACAGTAATGGCAAATGTTTGCATTGTGGTATATACGGTTGAAATAGTAAACCACCCAGCTATAGATACCTTCGGACTAGTATCAGATTTCCAGGATGCCTCAACAGGGGAGTGAACATATATACTGGTTAAATTGAAATTGAAACTTTTATCAGGTAACGATCCGTTTAGTTAATCGGACTGCCCATCTAAACACGGACTGAATTTTAGCAGTAACTCAGGAAGACAATCGAGAGCGATCATATATGTTGGGTTTCTGGAGAATTGGGGCTTGTGGGTTTTATGCCCCTGCCCTGCCCTGCCTGCCTGCCTGCCTGCCTACCTGTCTGTCTGTCTGAACGAATTGTTATTTCGTGCGAACAAATTGTTAAATTGAAGGAACAAATTGTTAATTCGTGGAAACGAATTGTTGTTTCGTGGGAACAAATTAATAAAAAAAAAAGAATTCTACGTCCCCTGCGGGGCTCAGTAGTTATGCATTATGTAGTTGTACCCTTCTTGTACAGTCTGTTGAGATCTAATAAAACAGTAGGAAATGACTGAAAAATGGTGGAGTTTGGCGGAGTATACTGGTGTGACACCATCCCTGCACCCCAAACTCTGGTGGATTTGATGGTATGTGATTATGTGGGGGAAATGTTTAACACGACACTGTTTGTGTGTTGCCACCATTTTACAGTGCACATGTGGCTATAAGTACAGTCAGCACTGCCTCAATGGGTCAGTAGAGCAAACAGTCAAACAAGATTCAGGGGGCCATTTCACTAAACTTTGTATGACTAAAATGTTCGTAAGTGCAAAATTATGATATTAATTCCACATTAACAATGTTTCCTTGTAAACAATTATTGGATTTACATGTATTGAGCATAGGCTAGCAGCCTATGCTCAATAAATGTAAATCCATTAATTTGCACTTCCGAACATTTTAGTCTTACGAAGTTTAGTGAAACGCGCCCCAAATGAGGAGGACAGTGATTGAAATCATACCGCCGGTTCTTTGTACCTTGTACTGGTCTAAAGATATAGGCACACTCTCGATCGCCAATGTTTTGGAAGTATGGTATAGGTTAGACACCACCAAATAGTTTTACTATATAATTTAACCGAATACCATCCAATAAGGCCAGTCTCTCCTACTTTCACTATTCGTATGGATGCTGTGGTACCCACTTGTACATGACCTGCAGCCAGTCTGTACTGGTTCTGCATGAACTAAACTTAATAGGTTCACTTACTCCCAAGAAAGAAAAATCCAACCTTGTCATATCCTCCAATATTGTGTACATTTTTTGGCTACAGGTTCAATGTTTTCTTTTAAATGCTACAAATATGCTGAAAACTGGTGTTAAAGGCACCCCAAAATGTTCCTCAAGTGAAACTGGGTAGTAATGGATCAAGATTTGCAAGCAAACAGTGTCTGTGACCTCAAAACACAAGCACCATTTTTTTATACCGGACTACCTTTGCATACACCCTGGGCGATTTCGCACCATTTGGTGTCTTCTAACCTATAAGTGTACCAGTCCCACTACAAATCATCTATTCCTGGATACAGTACCAAGTTTGGAGCAAATATCTCAAATGGTTGTCACACAGCAGCTGTGTAACTCCACCATGTGACTGTCCACATTCTGCCTTAAATTGAGCTACTACAGAACTATGGAGAATTTTAATAGATGATGAATTAAAAGCACAAATCTCCATAAAATCACATAACATTACCTTAAATAGTGTATAGCTAACCATTCTACATATAAAGACTCATCACTGAAACTATACCAACATGTATGCCACTCTGGAAAGGATGGTCGAAGACAAAAGGGTACTGGCTTGGAACGGTCAGTTAATTAAGTAATTTGCTTTATGACACAGGAGGAAAGGAAAAACAATGTTTTCTGAGTACTAGTGTATTGGTACTATACCGATATGCGAAAACAATACACTTACGCCTAATTTTGGCAAATTTGGGAAACAGCGTCGCGATGTCGTGCCACGTATTTCCCGAACTTCTTAATTGTCCATCAGGAAGCCAATATCAATGAAAAAAGAAAGAAAAACACACTATAATGACTGTTTTGGTGTATATTACTGTCACATTCCAAGCCCAATCACCTACAGGTAATTTCTTTTACATACACTGGTTTATTATATTTGACAAATAAAGCTGAGAAATCAAGATTTTAGAAGATTTTGAAGCCGATAACTGTCAGTCTGCGATACAAAAAGAACAAATGTGTTGCATCGCGGAGTCCGCTCGATTACTCTTGTCGCAGTAACTTTAAATTATGTTCCCAGAGACATAGCTACAAGAAACATAAACTTCCAACTTCAAATTCTACAAAAAAACATATCTCACATAGGGCCTAGGCACACCTTATAGGTTAGACACCACCAAATAGTTTTACTATATAATTTAACCGAATGCCATCCAATAAGGCCAGTCTCTCCTACTTTCACTATTCGTATGGATGCTGTTGGACCCACTTGTACATGACCTGCAGCCAGTCTGTACTGGTTCTGCATGAACTAAACAATAGGTTCACTTACTCCTAAGAAAGAAAAATCCAACCTTGTCATATCCTCCAATATTGTGTACATTTTTTGGCCACGGAAACTCCGTTTACATCAAGTGACCAACAGGTTCAGTGTTTTCTTTTAAATGCTACAAATATGCTGAAAACTGGTGTTAAAGGCACCCCAAAATGTTCCTCAAGTGAAACTGGGTAGTAATGGATCAAGATTTGCAAGCAAACGGTGTCTGTGACCTCAAAACACCCGTACTATTTTTTTATACCGGACTACTTTTGCATACACCCTGGGAGATTTCGCACCATTTGGTGTCTTCTAACATATAGACCTATCCAGCACGTAGTGTGTCGCTAGGCAGAATTCTACTGAAACACCGGAATGCTACGCATGCGCATTAGCCTGTAGGGCAAAAGAAAACAAGGAAGTGAAATGTTGACGTTTGCTGTCTTCGATAATTTAGCGGATTAATACGAATTATAGGCATGCCATTTCTCCCGTGTTGTGCCCGATTACCAACTTTGTGTTCATATTACCCGCGTATGTGTATTGGTGTTCAAATATCCGGCAATTTGTCGACACAAATCACTAGTTTGCTTTGATGTGTCGCGGTCAGAAAATGAAATAGATTACAAATACTGACAAACATTCACCCATGTTAGGTACACTTTCAAACACAATACAACGCTTTTAATTAATACACAAGATAATTATACGATGTGAGTTAATTTATTGATTAATATTCTCCGCTGTGAAAGCTTAATTCGATTTGATATAGAGATAATAATGTCCACCCTCTCATTGACAACACCTGAAATGGTATGGCACGATTTACCCAAATCTACCCAAATCTTCATGTACCGTAATCATTATGTGTTAATAATTAAAGCTGTATACATCATAATAACAATGTTTAAACTGTACTTATATAATATCAGTCATGAATTTGCTCATACCAGGACCCATTTTAATGTTTTGAGGCAAATTTATATATGAAACCTTTTTAGACTTTTAGCACATCAGAAGTTCTGCCTCAGTGTGCACAGGTGTTTCTAGCGTGTCTTATATACAAAACAATTAAAATGCGCCCGGGTGTAATGTTTATAGTATGTATCTAACATGTATATAGTTTATGCACTATGCGCATTTTAATTGTTTTGTATATTGTTTGGAAATGTGTTTCATGTATGTACAGACAATAGTTGACCATCCAAGACATGCTAGAAACACCTGTGTTTATGGTTTGTTTGTTTATTGGTGTTTAACGGCCTATCAACAGCTAAGGTCATGTAAGGCCGGGCAAACGGGTTCGATCCCGTTTTAACCTGCTGCATTGGGAAAAAAAAAATTCCAAAATCAGAACTGAATATTTACATCGAGAAACAATATATTCAGCCCTGAAATTAGAATAACCTGACCTGGTGGCAGGTCCATACCACACCAAACTCACTTGGCCCCTTCCCCTAAAATAGGATGACGAATAATCGTAATACTCACATAAGGGGTATAACCAGATTCAACTGTCACATACAAAATGCCAAAGACGTATGTGAGGGCCAAACCAGGTCTCCAGTCGGGATTCCGGTAAGGATGAACCCCGATCGTTAAATTACCCATCGCGTGCTCCCACCTGCCATCCACCTGTGTTTATGGTAAATTAATCACTGTAACATATATATTCCTTGTTCTATTAAAGTGTGACTGGTTTTTCATTTATGGAATGGTGAATGCTGCAGATGCTGATCAGTCTGTGCGGATGTACAACCTGATCTGGATTTACACTGGTTACAAAACCCATCAAGCCCATTTTTCCAGTCACATGCAAATATGTGCAATAGGTGATCACGATCAATGATAAGTGTTAACTTCAAATTCGACAACTGAGACATATTTAATGAGGAACGATCCATTATAATAATGCTATATCAGTCGCTTTCCCTGTCATGGATTATCTCCCGCTTTTCGAATTAGCATTTTGGAAAAAGCGGGTATATTGTGATGGTGCACTATCGACTGTGCCTCTTAATCTTATTTTCTGTCAATATGTGCCTGTTATATGATATACTATTGATATATTGTAGAGAAATTAAATATTATAAATGTTATTTTTAAAGAATATTTGAGTAAAATGTGCTGCCACGAGAGATGCAAGGCGCATTTTTATGAAAAAAATTCTATTTTCTGGTAGGTATATGCTAAGTAAATTTCTGGCATTAAACTTGTAGAATTATGAGTATTATTTTCTCATATATTTCTTAGGAAAAGTCTATATTGTTGATGCACTTGTAAAAAAATATTATAAAATAGATGGTGCTTGTCAAAAATATTGGCTGTTCCACAATTATGGGGTTAAAACGATTAAATTTATCAAAAAGTCGGGTGATTTCGGAGTATTTTTGTCATTTTTTTATCATAAAAACAGGCGAAAAAGTGACTTTCGAAGTATTTAGTCAATCTACATGTTGTAATTTCCATAGAAACATTTGTCCGCATAACTTAGTGACATGCCAGAATGATACGTGTCAAATTAAATTGAAACCAGTCCAGTGTATGAGTGCTGCCAGCGAATTCAGACATAGAAGTGTTAAAATGTCACAGGAAATTGAAACACGTGTGCCCGTGTTGATACTTGTTTCCTTAGGGTATAGACACTGTCTGTTAAATGAGCAATGCTATCCCATATATATTTCTCTACCGATATGCACTGCTCAGAGTGAACTTGGTTAACCTAATGAAAACATGCCGGCCAATAAGCATAGGAGGTGGGGTAAAAAATTCGGATTTCAGGGTAAATGAAAATAAAGGTAAACAAATTTCTTCTCACTCACCAAATGGAACAAATCATAGGTACATCAGGCTAACCAAAGACTCATTTGAATCCCGGGTTAATGTAAATGAAAATAAAACGTTTACCTGTAAAGATGTTGATGGTACGGACAATGATGTAACTGTTCTGCGCTCTCTGTCGAGGCGTCCGAAACTCATTGACGAATGCGCCGTACCGCAAAATGCATCCGTACACCCGATCTGTTGATAAACAAATTATATCGACCGTATGAGGTCCAGAAGATGTTTAATACTGAAATAAACAGTCATCGCGCCTTTAATACGCACTGTAGTGGCGAAATGGTATTTGATGCGGCCGCATCAAGGAAATGGGGCAATTGTTGGGCTGAGTGGCTAAAATGCACCCGATGTAGATATAAAAGTCAATATTATAAACTATATGAAGAGGTTCTGTCAAGTGGAAAGGGTAGGAAATCAGGGAAAGCTAATGTGGGTTTGCAGCTGGGCCTTATGAGCACACCAATCAGTAATTATGGTGCTTGTCGGCTGTTGGTAAACACAAACATAATTCCGCCGACGTATAACTCTATGCAAAAGCAGTCAAATAGGATAGCAGAGTCTATGGTTGGCTTAAACACTAAAAGTATGCATGAAATCAGACAAACTGTGGCCAGAGAGAATGAACTCTGTGGCAATAAACGTAGCAAGACGGTTCGAGTTGAAGGTGACTCTTGCTACAATAACCCAATATTCAATAGCGACAGTACACCATTTCAAGCGGGTACAATCGTGACAACCAGTATGTGCGAGAATAATACCAAAGATAAATTAATCATTGGGGCATTTGTTGGCAGTAAGCTGTGCATAATAGGTAGTAAGCTAAGAAATCAGGGTGGAGATATCAGCTGCCCAAACCATCATGGTCACTGCACTGCCAACCTCCCCGAAAATGAGTCAATAGGTAATGAAGCGAAATGGAATGAAATAGTTACGAAGCAGATAAATAGTGACTTACATGTTAGTCATTACACGGGGACGGTGATAGTAAATCACACAAAGGTGTAGATGCCGCTCAACCAGGGGTAACGGTAACGCATCTAAAAGATATCCGCCATCTGAGTAACTCCCTGAAACGAGAAATAACAAGGCGCCATTTAGCTCGAACATGTTTCGTGGGGTCAACAAAACAAACTTGAGAAACAGATTTGCTCTCTCTGTAAGATCCAGGTGCATTGCAGAGTTGAGGCAAGCACATGCCAAACATAATGGTAACTTAGAACAAATAAAGAGCATAATGCCAGGAATAATTTGCACAATAGTCATGTGTTTCAAAGGTTACTGTGGCAAGCAATGTTCACAGTATAGTTTGGTTTGCCCCGGGGACTACCGCAGGCACAGAATAACTACCTCCCCTAACTACAATGTTAAAAATGACGGAGGATGATGTACTTGTTCTGAAACGGTGCATAGAAACTTTTCTTGGTCCTAAATCAATTGACAGTACAAAATTACTCACTTCAACTCAAAAATGTGAAGCAGCAAACCGTGCGTACCAGACATCAAATTCAAAAGCAACGACATTCACGTGCAATTTCCCCGGTCGAATTCATGGTACAATTCTAAATTTAAACCTAGGTTTTGGGGATGCTACAATACTGAAAACAGACTCAGTAGGGGCCAGCTTAACAAAAGGTTCTTCAGTCATCAAGCACATCCGGAAGATAGAGAAAAGTCGTATACGGAAAAAGTGTCAGACCACAATGCGTAAACTAAAGAAAGCTAGGTATGCCGCGCGATTACGAAAATTCAAACTACCGGTACACTCTGAGTTACATTACGCCAAGGGTATGACAGATCCTAAACCAGACTTTGCAAACCTGCCCCCATCTACTCGAGCATCAGTATGCTTGCTAGTATGTATGAAAAGCAGCACTACATGTAAGGTTGAGAGTCTTGTAAGTGCATACTGATAATTAGAGTTGACTATCTGAGCAGCCATGTAGTACTCACAATATATCATATTGTGATAGCTCGAAACAATATGTGCTGTAAGAATTGTGATGTATCAGGGAATCCGATGTTTTTTACCTTCGGCCTTAAATTGCAACTTTCACTCCATCTTCCCTTAGCTGGGTGCTTATTACAATTAATACACAGTAGCAGAAAACAGCTTGCAGCGGTATGATATAATTTCTGCTAAATTTAAAAATTTTGAATTTTTTCTGGAAAAATGTAGCCAAGAAGTACTGGCGTAGACCCTGATCGCGCAGCCAAATTTGTGGTCATAATGTTTGCAAGTATCACCGAGTCAATAAATAATGTTTAGAAAAACGTTGCTACCTAGTTGGTTGGGGAGCTATACATTTGATACCGGTTAGTAATCAAATACACAGTGCCAATTAAAGCGACGCGCCACTTTAATATGGCTGAACTAGTCAGTAACAGGCTCATCTGGCTCCCTGATGCATCTCAAATCTGTGTAATTAGTATGTAGACATGTACATAATGTAGATAGGTATACAGTTAATTTACCGTAATTAATAAAACAGGAACTATTAGCAGATACAGGGTGGATATGTGACGCCGTCGAGTGCATGGCTCACGACAGCGCTTTTCGCTATGGCAATTCTTTCGAGAATTATTAATAATTGTTGACTCAGCACTCAGGTGGGCCGGGTTAACACACAGGGAACAACCACATAAATGTGATATTTCAAGGTGCCTGGGTATTTCAAACACATTATGGTGTAACATGAATGCTACTCTATGTGTATAATAGTATTTTGTTCTTGCATCATTTGGAAATTTAACTTTAATCTTTCCATATTTGACTCGTACACCTGATTTTCTAGCAATTCTGTCCTTTGTTCTCTTAATAAAACTTGCTGTAGCCATGATTAAAACCGTTTAGAATTGTTTTCAAAGAAAGCAGACGACATCCACTGATGACCCGGAAATGCTTATAAGGGCATTTTTTTGCTATAATATCTCAATAAACTGCCTACCATTGTCTTGTCTGACCTATTTCGTGACAGCAAATGTAATTTGACATTATTTAGAAGACTAACTTTTCAACAGTGGCAATTTAAGAATGGTCATATAATTATGGCTGTCCAGCTGCGGAAACTTCAGTTTCACCAGAATTTTCCAGAGTATTA